>JADRCH010000138.1:2685580-2826403 GCA_019843965.1 Rhynchomys soricoides | reverse complement strand
GACCACCTCACCTCAGACCACCTCACCTCAGACCACCTCACCTCAGATACACTTCTCTTTTCAGCTTGACTCCTACAGCCCAAATGTCAAGGGTGGCTGACTGAAGGCCCACACTTTCTTCTTCCCTGATCATTTAGCAAGAGGGACTCCCTGTGGAGCAACAATGGGTACAGAACTCAGGGAGCCAGTGTGATAGAAAGCTTTGATGTGCTTAATTTTGGATCTTCAGCATCCAACAAATAGTTGGCCCATAGAAAATCCCTAGCATTGACAATGAGGATAAAAGTGAGTGTTCGTCAAGGGTCTCCTGCATGCACACAAACTCAATCTTTATGCCAACAATGTACAAGGTGCATACAATCTATCTGAAGTAAGAAAGAATCTGTGAATGAAGATTCATTCACCAGGTGTGGAGCAAAGATTCCAATTGGTCAGATAGCTACAGGACACTGAGAAAGAGGCTTTAGAATAGAACATCCTGCTTCCTTACCACAGGTGCTCTGGCCTTTACAATGACACTTATGCGCTCTACTGATTCACTGCTCTAAAAAGATGGCCTAAGAATGGTTCTATCTGGAAAAAAAAACCTTATGAACCATTTGGATGCTTGTGAAAGAAAATCAAGAGTCTGCAAATAGTTTTAGCTTTATCCCATCATTACTTCATATCAAAATAAGTGAGAGAAAACAACTGCCAAGTGAAGAGACAGACAAGAAGTATGCTGAAGGGATGGAGGGAGAGGTGCTGGCATGCCAACAAGAGGGCTCTTTAATACCTATCAGGACAGTGAGCAATAGAAGGGAAGATCAGCACAGAGAAAACAAAAGGTAAGCTCCTCCTGAGTCTGAGGTCCCTGTTTCCCATCCAAAGACTCAAACTATGGCACAGGAGGTGAGGGAGGTAGCTGAAGTGCCGCTGCTGACATGTGGAATAACAACCTTGCTTCATCCTACACACACACACACACACACACACACACACACATACTCTCTAAACAATGACAAATCATAAGAATGTTAAAATCTTTCATTTCTTGAGGCGTCAAGAAGTCTCTATGATGGAACTGCCCAATTCTGTGACAGTGCTGTGACTACACAAATCTACAAAGTGGCTCCAAACTTAGCACAAACATGAGAAAGAGAACGTGAGAACAGTGAACCTGAAAAAAGACAGCAAACTGCACAGATGCAACACCCTGATGCGGAGAAGGGACAACCATTACAATGTGGTATGCTTGAAGACAGTGCACAGAGGGTCTCTGTGCTATTCCTGACCACCATGGCTCTGAAGCTATCTCAGAAGGAGAAATACAGCTTTCAGAGAAAATGTACAGGACTTTGGTGGTGCTGGTGACAGGGGATTACTATCACAAGGGATTACTATCTCGATATTAGAACGAGGAATTGCTTGTTTGTGCTCCATGACACACTCCTGGTGTGCACTTTGCCCACCTTTCCTCCAAGGCTCTGTTATTAGGTGTGGTTTCTCTGCAGAGCTTGACTCAAAAGCACAAGACAAGCATGTGACACACAAAGTCTATTTTGGTACAAATTAGTGAACCTCTATGTGTTGTATATATTTACCTTTTAAAAGCTAAAAACAAACTGGGGGTGTTACTCAGTTGGTAGAATGTTGAACTAGCATGCAAGAAGCCCTGAATTCGATCCCTAGCACTACATAAAAAGAATTATAAGACTTTGTTGTTTTTTTTAAAAAAATCTCTGTGGCCTGGAGATATAGCACAGCAGGAAAAGTACTTGCCACCCAAGCATGAGGACCAGAGTTCAGATCACCACAACCCAGATAAAAGCCTAGCATGCACAATGACCCAGCTGTAATTCCAGCCTGTTGGGAGCCAGAAACAAGGAATTCCAGGAACAAGCTGGCTAGTTTGATTAGCTGAGTCAGCTCAACATATAAAGTAGAGAGCAATAAAGATACCTGAGCTCAACCTCAGACCTTTCTGTGCATATCCACATATGTGTGTGTGCACCCACCTTCACACATGTCAACATGCATACACATGCATATACATGCAAAAGAAATCCCCATAGTGCTCCTAGGAGGTACAGGGGAAGTTATTTGGATGGCCATGTATGTTCCATCCCTCTCTGTTTCAAGCCTTGCACCCAAAATGCAAAGTGGAAAGGCTTACTATAGGCCCTTCTTTGGGCTGCATGTTCTCTCTTCAACCTGTAACATCAGAGGCCAATTCTAGAGGTAGGGATGGGACAGGTAATGCTGTGGGAATACTGGGGATGCTGGAGAATGCTGTCAGGTCTGGTATCCTCTGGTAGTGCAGGTCATGTGTGCTCCAGCTCGACAGGCTCTGCAGCTGCAGCTTAACCCAATGAAGAGCAGGCTTCCAGCTGCAGAACAGCTGTTCACAACTGGAGGATTCACTAACTCCACATCTGCCCTAGTGAGCACAGCTCAGACACTGGCTGAATCTGTTTGTCATTCTCAAAATTAAGTTTTAACAAGTTGCTTATCTGTCATCTTCAAGGTCTTTTATTTACCACTAATGTTTTCACATTTCACTTACTGTGTGCAGTATACATGTGTAGTGTGTCCTGTATATATGAGAAGAAACAACTGACTAAGCCTATATGTCAAAACAACAAACACAGGCTTATAGCCTACAGCAGATCATGCACTGTATATTCAGAAGCCTGGGGTTAAGGTTTATGATTAGACCTTAAATGACCCCCTAGACTCTCATGTGCTAAAATTGTGGTCTTAGTACAGTGTTGTGAAGAAATGGAGCCTTGGGAAGCCTCTGGATCGGGATGACTGGACCACACAAGTGGACTGATTCATGATGGATGTCTGGATCGGGATGACTGGACCACACTAGTGGACTGATTCCTGATGGATGTTACAGCCTGATGGGCTATTGGGAGATGGTGGAACTGCGGAGAGTCAGGGCTAGTTGAAGGAAGCAGGTAGCTAAGGGAGTGGCTTTTAAAGGTATATGTGTCCTCGGTCCTTCCCTCAGTATCTCTTTGCATCATGGAGTGAGCAGCTTTCTTCTACTGTGCCCTTCTTCTTTGGTATTCTGCCTCTTCTCAAGCCCAAAGCAACAGGACCAGGAGTTCATGAACTAAAACCTCTGAAGCTATAAACCAAACAAAACTATTCTCTTTGTAAGTCAATTATCTCAGGTGTTTTGTTATAGCTACAGAACACTGGCTAATACCCCCTAGGGGTCTACCCCATCACAGGGAGGCCTCTAGGATCTTTGGAGGTGGGAGTGATGAAAAGACTACTCAAAAATACTTCACTTTTTTCCAAATAGTAGAGACCCCCCAAAAAGAAGCAGAGTCAGCTGTGGGTCTCAGTGTGGCCCTACGACCAGCCATCCAGATCACACACATGCCTCCAGCTCGGCTTTCTTTTGACTGGTTTATTTTACGGCAGATCCCTCCTTGTCCCAGGTTTAGTCTCTCATGTTTAGGACCTCAAAGAAAGTGTGCATCCTTCTGAAACCTCCAGTACAAGCTCCGAGTAGGATTTTGCAGGTCTAATGGGAACATGAGCCAATTTCAGGGCAGCCCTGTGGCTGCTCAGGTGGAGAACTCTGATTGACCATCTGAGATCTGGGGTCTTCCAGGTAAGAAATGAGGAAAAGGAGGTGTCAGCGTACCACCAGACTCTAAGATTATTTTAGAATGAGAAAGGTGCTACGCTTCTAAGAAAGGAGTCTTGAGAAGACCAAGAATTTCTAGATCCACTCCATACACAACTACTGAGAGTTGGCTAAAAGGTGACTTCTGTAGGCATTTTGTGTGTGATTCTATTCATAAACTTAACAACATTTTGGTTTTATGGTTCTGTTTCAAATACCAGATGAGGAAAAAAAGAGTTTCTGAGAACTTAATTTTCAAAATAATCTAATCATAAGAAAAGGTGAGACCCAGAACTGTCTGCTCTTGCATCTGGTTGAGTCTTCTACGACACCACAGGGGCTATCCAGCTGTCTTGACTATGAAGTGTTCAGTAGCGTGACTGTTGCAAGCCAATTCACATCATTCACAAACTAGGAAGCCTCTGAGCACACTGGTGGAAATTCCAATAATAGGTTTTCCTGTCTTCATGGAGATCAAACGTTGCAAAAAGAATGTAAGAGTCACTAATTGATGCATGTTTCCTCTTGTGTGCAAAGATTTACATGATCATGTGCATATGTATATCCACAGAGAGCAAGTCTTTAAATGTTTTACAGAACAGATCCTTGTTCACAATGTTTAGAGATAACATGCCTTTCTAAGGCCATACCACCCTGAATGCCCTGGGCTCCTCTCCTGGTTGTGGAGAGAAGATCACAGGGTAGCTGCAGAATTCTTTGTCTTCTGTACCACTGAAGTCTCTTCCTTTAGGAATAAAAAGTGGCTCCCTTCAGAGTATCTGGAGATTTTTCTTCACCAAAAAGAAAAATCTGACTGAAACAGAACTGAATGTTCTGTCAGTTACTGTTTTCCTAGCTTAGACCAAATACCTGGCAAGCTGATTATGGAGGCAAAAGGTTGATCCCAGAATACTGTTTAAAAATGGTTACTATCCGTCATGTCAGGGAAGGCCTGGCAGCAGGAACAGGAAGCAGCTGGACTCATTGTGCACATAGTCAGGGGAAGAGATCAGACTGGAAATAGGTCCAGACTACAAATCTTCAAGTCCCAACAACAGTTCCTTTCTCTAGCTAGGCCCTATCTCAAAATTCAACCCCAACTGTTACTGGCCCAGCCTAAGTTCCATCCCCTTCTCAAGCAGGAGATAATGAGGAGGGGGTTGCACTATGGCTTCAAGCCAGGACAACAATAGAGAATCATCACTTAGCATCCAGTGAGAAAGAGGTTCACACCGAGCCTGTGTATTACACTTTATGCCATATTAAGGTGCTTTACCAGCAAAGTGAATCATCACTCGGCTTCCTCTATTACAAAAGTCCATTGTTCAGTGACTTACTTGGTTCTATGCGTTTGAATGACACCTCTGCCTGATAGTATTCTGGAAAGTCCTGAATATGCAAAAGGGCTGTGTGTGTGTGTGTGTGTGTGTGTGTGTGTGGTGTTGTATTGTGACAAATGCACGCATATATGTACAGGCAAGTGCTCGTGACCATGAGTTAACCAGAAGACCAGAGGACATCAGTTGTCCTGTTCAGTCACTCTCTACCTTATTCCCTTGAGATGGCTCACTGAGCCAAGAGCTAGGCTGGTGGCCAACAAGCTCAGTGATCCTCCTTTGTCTACTCCTAATAGTTATTCTGAGGTCACACACACACACACACACACACACACACAGAGAGAGAGAGAGAGAGAGAGAGAGAGAGAGAGAGAGCTTCTCACGTGCATACTGGGGTCTGAACTCGTTTGCTATGCTTGTACAGCAAGTATGCTCTTGCCAATGAGACATCTCCTCAGCTAACAAGCCATTCTTGCTGCTTTATCAGAGTGCTAGGCACCTGCACAGTCACGCCAAATGTGGCCAAGGCAAACTCAACTGAAAGATCCACAGTCTCCTTCAAAGCAGACTTCCACTCAGTGCAGCCCCTAAAGAGTAAATGCCTCATCCAGCAGGGCTATGTCTTCCATCCCAAAAGACCTCATGTGCCATTGACCAGACTCCAGGTGGCAGAGTCAAGAACAACCTTGTCAGGACTTGCCTGAGGCCCAGGCAATCCTGGTTCTCAACCTGATGCTCTAAACTGCAGTTCTAGCCTTCACAGTAAAACTCTGTCTTCTCTGCTGTGGCTGGGGATCTCACCTTGAGCTCTCCTCTGCTTTCAGACATTAAAACCCCTCATGGACCATTCCGGAACCATGCCAAAAAATTACCCTTGCTAATTACAATGAAATAGAGAGAGCCTGTGTGCCCGGGAGCCAGGCTATGCTATCTCTACAGCAACTGTCAGGGAGGAAGCAATGCAGAGTTGCATTTAGAGACAGAGCTGAACCCTGTGCTCTCTCAGGAATGGAAGGGAATTCCACATCTTTACTTCTGTGTGCTGACAGATGTCTTTGCCTCAGAAGACACTGTTTCTGCCTGTGAATGGGTTGGTGTGTGAGGGCTAGCTTGGACCAGCAAGCCCACATGGATTCCTGGCTTCTCCACTCTTTGTGAGAATATTAAATTCTGATGATATCTCCTGAGGAGATACATTAATTCTGTATTGGATCAGTCTAGAAAATGCTGTATTCTTGGATCATAGTGTTACACATTAATCCCACATGTCCCTGTTTCTCAGGTCCTGTTTTTCCTTTGTTGGATGTGTTACTTGTACCTAAGCCTTTCTCAAACTCTGAAGTCTGCCTGGGCCTGAGTTTCTTCCTGGAGTTTTCTGGTGGATTCCAAAGGCTTGACATCACTTGTTCCATAGCCCTGACACTAACATAGCCCATAGTGTGTCAACAGCTGGATCTAAATTGGCTTGGTGTCTCCCCCAGAATGATCCACAGCTGCCCACCCCCCTTTCCTCAGGCCCTTGCAACAGTCAGCAGCAATCTCAATGCATCTGTGCTGTGACATTATTTCCTTCTAACAAGAGGCCGAAGGTAAAGAGAGAAAGAAATGGTGACAGAGAGAAATAGCATGCTGATCTGAACAAAGGTCTAAGACCTACCAGAAGACAGTCTGAACCTCCCACTAACTAATTCTCCATTCTTCTGTCCTTTCCTGGTATCTTAAGTGCTCCGGGCTTTTCTCTCAGCCAGAGAGCTATTCTTGTTCCCTTGAAAAACACAATCTCAAGGAAAACATCAGACCCACGCAATAGGTGCGCAGCAGACAACGATGCCAATTTGCACAAAGTTCCCTCTGATTAGGAAAACAATACCTCACTTCCTCTATTTCACAGAACCATTTGGAACAGAAAAGCCTGCCTGGAACAGAAAACCAAGTCCAGATTCCTGAAAGGCAATGGATCAAAGTCTTTCATCTAGGAAATCTTTAGCTAAAAAGAAGGAAGGGAGAGAGAACATCAATCAGGTATTATTTCCAATTATTTTTCAAATTGGAACAGAGAAAGCAAACACATACACACATAAACCTGACATGGTGTTACTGGAGCTTGTTGCTGGAAGGGGAGCCTTGCTTATATTGAAGTAAAGTTCTGAAAATAAGCAAGGAACAGATTTATTGATTTTGGGGGAGACTGGGTGTAAAAAAGAGAAAGAAGAAAGAAGTGCTCTTTGCCCGCTCTGTCCAAATGACATCCCAAGTGGCCTCTCTAATGGTGGGGGAGGGGAGGGGGCAGGTGCCTATCCGGGCACATGGACAGAACTGCCCTTAGGCTAGGGCTAATGGTATTGGCTGAGCCTGCTGTAAGCCTCTCTTTTCTAATAGCCAACTTTCTATGTGCGAGAAGACAGGCAGATATTGATTGGCCCAAATGCCCTTGAGTTGACAACATCTGAAATGAAAATCCACAAGGCCAGCACAAACTTTCCGCAAGTTCAGTTTCTGGAATCTGATTATGACACTGGATTGTGAAGCCCCTCACACGTAGAAAAGCCCCCCTCCCTTTTATGCCTCCCCCCCCCCCATGTGGCACCTGTAATAGGAAGGAGTTAAGTGGCTTCATCAAACTTGTTATTCAAATGTCCAACAGAAAGCAGCAACTGTGCACTAATCTTCAGGTGATCACGCAGTAGCTCCACGGCACTGGGCTGATGTCAGCAACAAAACAGACTAAGGCCTCACATCAATCCTCATCCCCGCCAAAAAACATGGGAATTACACAGGCTTAAACACACATTCTCTGTAAAGCCAAAAGCAAACCTGCTTTGTACCCCAAAGTTCCTCCAGCGCTACCCTGGAGAACCTCTCAGGTTCCATGATTTGGTCACTTGGTAGACATTAGCACTCTCATTTTGTGTCTATTACTCTATCCCAGTGAAGTTGTTTCCTCCTCTTCTCTCCTCTCCTGAATAAGATGCTGAAGTTGCAATTCATAATTTAAGGTCCTGGGAATAGGGGGGACGGAGCCTGTTCTTCGACTCTTATTAAAACACGCCTCCATCTTCTACAAATTCCTCCTGATCGATACATTGGCTGCAGGATAAGGCTTAAGTCGGGCACTGCTACACCCCTAGTACATGCCGGTCTTTCTTAGTAGGTTACTTACAAGCATAAAAAAGGTAAAAAAAAAAAAAAAAAAATCTTTCAAATGGGCATCAGAACACACTCGCTGAGGAAACTGCAGGTGGAGCCCATGTTAAATGCACTATCTCATTGATTGGAAACGCTGATCCTTTATGGCTTCCCTTTCTTTCCTCATTAATCTTACTTAACCCTCTACAAACAATGCCAGCTCTGTCACTCCAAATATCCAAAACCTGCCATGCTGAGAAAGCTGTTTTCCTGGCGTTGGCAGATTGGCTCACAACCCCCCTCTTAGGAAGGGCTACTTTCTTTTAAAAAAGACCAATATGGTAGAGAATAGCTTTCATACTTGTGGGCAGTGTGAAGGGTAGGTGAAAGCCAAGAAAGAGGAAAAGGACACAAAGCCAGCCAAGAGGGCAAGCCGGAGGATGGGGGGAGGGGGGAAATGGTCCCCCTTCAAAGGAAGAGGTTGGCGTGCGGGCTTTAGACTCGGCAGCAATGGGGATGGTAATTCTGGATGCAGCAGCCCAGGTTCACTACAGCCAGAACCAGGTGAGGCCAGACCCACCTACAGAGAAATGAATGTGCATGGCTGTCACAGTACTGGAGAATGGGACACCCAACTGAAGATGCATTTGGGGTCCTTGAATACTTCTAGACATTGATGGAATAGTCTCTGTTGTAATTGTGTTTTCCCTCTACCCCAATATGGCTGATTTATGTGCAAGCAAACTTTCTACTTTTTCACTCGGCAGAAACACTGAGTTTACATGTTGGCATGGCAGCAGATAGTCCCTGTGGTCTTCACACTCCACATAAAGGCTCCACTGCTCTTCACCCCTCGGCATTTGCGATGATAAACACCAGTCCTGACTTCCTTGTGTCTTCTAAGTGAGTAAGAGGAGAAAGGATATTGAAAGATCTTGGCCTTCCCCCACCTCATTCTTCCTGTTCACCCCTCACATTCCTCATTCTCACCCCTTCCCCCATCCAGTACCCTCCTTCCACCCCTGGAATACAAGGAGAGACAACTGGATTGGGAGTGTGGAAGCATCTCTATCATGAGCTAAAAACCTAGGAGAATGGAAACTCCCAGGAATCTATGACTTTAGCTAAGACTCCTGGCAACGGGAGATAGGGAGCCTGAACCAGACATCTCCTGCATGGAGGCAAGACTTCCAGTGGAGGGATTGAGACACTAATCTAGCCACAAATCCTTAGACACTCAAGTTGTCCTGCTGCAAGATGTGCAGGGGTAAAAAGATGGAACAGAATTTGAGGAGAGAGCCAACCAATGACTGACCCAGCTTGAGACCCATGCCACAAGAGAGAGCCCACCCCTGGCAGTATTAACTACAGATATTCTGCTGTACTTGCAGACAGGAGCCTAGCATAAATATCAGAGAAGCTTCACCCAGCAACTGATGGAAACTGATGCAAAGACCTATACCCAAACAGTAGGCAGAGCTTGGGGAATCCTGTGGAAGAGGGGGAGGAAAGATTGAAGGAGCCAGAGGGGTCAAGGACACCACAAGAGAACTTACAGAATCAATTAACCTGGGTCCATACAGGCTCAAAGAGACTGAACTGCCAACCAGACTGTGTGGGACAGACCTAGGCCCTCTGCATATATGTAACAGTTGTGCGGTGCGTCTTCATGTGGGATTCCTAAAGTGGGAGCAGGGGCTGTCTCTGATTACGTTGCCTGCCGTTGGATCCTTTTTTCCTAACTGGGCTGCCTTATCTAGCCTCAGTAGAAGAAGTCTTACTGCAACTTCATGTGCCAAGGCTGGTTGATACCCATGGGAGGCCTCCCCTTTTCTGAGGAGAAGGGGAGTAGGGGTGAATGGGGGAAAGGGAGGTGAGAGGAATTGACGGGGAGGAGGGGAAGCTTCATTCAGGATATAAAATAAATAGAGTAACTTAATAAGAAAAAAGAAAGAAGGAAGGAAGGAAGGAAGGTAGGAAGGAAGGAAGGAAGGAAAAATCTTGACCACAAACTTACACAAGCTGTAATTTAATACACATGGAAAACACCCAGAAAGCAGTATTAATAGTCACCATCAACTATGGCACTGAGCTTAAAAACATTCCACACAGGACTGGGAACCCTCCCTCCAGCTACGGGTGCTTCATTTTATCTGAGAAGCCAGGAATAGTGTTGGGAAGGTAAAGGCCCTTTCTGAATTTTTGAAAAGATCAGCATCTGAATACATATTAAAGATAAAGTCTAAATGATTCAGAAAAGGCAGAAAAACACCAGCCTAACTTCACAAGGGTTCTGGTCCCTGGTCCCTAAGGAAGGCAACAAAGCTCTGGGGACCCATGCACTAAATGAATACGTTCTTCTTGCAGCCAGATATACACAGCTCTAAACGGCAGGCAGTTTTATTGGAAGAAAAAATATAAATCTCTTAAGACTGCAGAAGATTGGGGATGGGAGGGTAAGAGCCCAAATCTAACACCAGAACTTTCAGATAAATTAAAAGAGAATCTATCAGGCTTCAGATAGCTGTCTTCTGTGTATCCAGAAGTTAGAAACCACTGTTGGTCTCATTCCCAGCAATGTAATGCTGACACTTCCTTGTGTCCTTCTTAATGTCATCCCCTCTGAGTGAGAAAGAAAGATAATGAGGAAAGTTGATCACAGAATTCTAAAAGCCTCTAATGATAAGGCACACAGATAACTCCCAGAAAGTCATATTGACAATTACCACCAACTAACTATCTTAAATGCCCAGCACCAGCTATGGGCACAGGACAGGTGCAGTGTTAAAGCAGGAATTGGAGAACCCAAGCACCATCGCAGGAGCTGTCTCCTGGGATCTGCCAGGCTTCACACCCATGCAAGGTAGATTGAAGAGCAAGTAACATCCAGCCATCTCCGAGCTAGCTGCCATGCTCAGCACAGGTGACAAGTCCTCTCATGAGGTTTATTTCTGCATTTGTTTGTTTGTTTATTATGTAGGAGGGAGTGGCCACTCACATGCACACAGGTGTGGAAGTCAGAAGACAACTTGCTGGAGGTAGTCCTTCCCTTCTACTGCATGGATCCTGGGGAACAAACCCGGGTTATCAGGCTTGGTATCAACTGCCTTTAACCAGCTGAGCCCTCTCTCTGGCCAGAGCCTCTCATTTCTTCACACCTCTGCCCATCTTGCAAGAGAATGGAGAGCTTTTCTACCTGACTGCCTTCAGCACTAAGAAAAAAACCCAGACACCTTAAATAGGCCTTTCCTGTCCTCCGTTGATGTGTCTCATCACACTCTGCTCCACTGACCTCTGCCTGCTTCCAAAGAATTTCAAAGAACTTAATTGGCCATTATAAGATTAATCGACCAAAGGACCACCTAACCATGAATGATGCATAGGGATGGGACCTACATCTGTCTTTGAGACATTCTCAAAGTAACTCAGCGAGTGAGTTAGACCCTATGTGTGAGGAAGCCCTTGGCTGTCTGCAAAGTCACCTCTTTGCCTTGCCCTGGAAGCCAGAGTGTGCACAGATGCCTAGATTCCTGAAGAATTATCGGGTTAGAGGTGTGACTTTGTGGACATACTACCTGCCCGGCATGCTAGTGGCCCTGGGCTCGCTCCTGATATGTTTCGAATGAGAAATGTCTTCCATGGGCTTATGTGTTTGATCATGAGATCACTAGTTAGAAGTGCTATTTAGAACGTTGTAGAACCTTTAGGATAGTGGTTTTCAACCTTCATAATGCTACAGCCCTATAATACAGTTCCTCATGTTATGGTGACCCCCAGCCCTAAAATTATTTTTGTTATACTTCATAACTGTATTTTTGCTATTGTTGTGAATCATAATATAAATATCTGTGTTTTCTAATGGTCTTAGGTGACCCCTGTAAAAGGGTCTTTCACCCCCAAAGGGTTGAGACCTGCGAACTGAGAATTAAGTACTGCTGCTATAGGAGATGGAGCTTCACTGAAGGAAGTAGGTCACTGGAGGAGGGGCTTGAGGGTCATATAGGCCAGCTTTCTGTTTATGCTCTACTTCCTGAATACAAATGCATTATGACCAACTCAGTCTGCCACTGTGTCTTCTCCAACATGATGGAATGATGCCCCTGCACCATAAGCCAGAATTAAACCTTTCTCTTCTTGTTAGTGGTTTGGTCAGAGCAGTGAGAAAGGTGACTAACACAGCATCTCAACACGGCATAAATGAGTGGGATGGAGTGCACCTGTAATACCAGCACACCTGAGGTAAAGTTCAAGATCATCCTTGGTTACATTGCTATTTTGAGGTCAGATTGGGGTTCATAAGAAGCATATATATATTCTCCTGCAGTCATAAACAAATCCATTGCTTTATGAGTATATTACAAAGAAAAATTGTGTGATTAAATGCAGCTAACTGTGTGCAAGCTCCTATTCTCTGGCTAGGAGTCACCACCTCCCATGAATCCCAGAGAAGTGGGCCTTGCCAGGCTGGCTCCTGGTGCCGCCATTTCGCCTCACCCTCCCGGGGATTCTCTGTCCAGAGTCAAGATCCTGGGGGTGAGATTCCTCTACACCCCCCTCACACACACACACCAAATAACTTGGGAAGCCAAGTTCAACCCTCATGTTGTCATCAGGAGGCCATGAGCTCTGCACAGCCATCGCTGGAGCAGGTGTGCACATGCTGACTAACCTTCTCAGTCAGTGAGCATGCTGACTAACCTCCTCAGTCAGTGAGCAGGAGCTATAGGATGGCCAGCTGCTCACAGAAGTACTTCCTATTGGGCTCTCTGCCTTAGGCCGGCTCAACGTGGAGACTGGAGACTAGAGAGCTCACCCTTGCATTTTGCAGAGAAGAATGCAGCTTGCATAAATACCAGGGAGTTGAAGGAACAGCCTTGCTAAGTGTTCAGGCGTAAGAAGCACTTAAGAGAGTCCACTTCAGTCACACAAAGCTCCAATGTGGGGCTGGCCCTTCAGCCTTCACCCTGCCGAGCAGATTCCTTCTCTTCTGGCTTTGGCAAAGAAAGCAGGCAGATAAAATTGTATTTTCCAATTTTTCTGTAATCCATGGCTTTTCACAGATTCATAGGAATGCAAGAGAAAACAGATTTTTTTGCCTTTCTAATTACTCTCCCCATAATGACTGTGGTTTGGGGCATATTATCCTAAATTCTCTTCATGACCACACTTACCCTTTTAAAACTAAAACACGATTCTATCCTACATAACATTTTACAACCAGGCTTCCTCACTTCAAAAACGTAACCTGAGCAATGTTCTTCCGACATCAACAGGAGGATGGAGAGCCATGGCTTCCTGAATGAACCCAAGGTACCTCTCTGCCCTGCATTCTGATAAACAATACTGTGAAGAACTCCTCCTGAATGAATCTGTGCCCACACATAACTGTGTCTTTAGGATAAACCAAGAAGAAAATTCAAATAGAGGAGTTTCATTTAACTGGCTTGTGTTGTGTTTAGTTAGAACGGTAAACGAATTTAGAAAATGAATGAATAAAGACTAAAGAAACAGCTCAGTCAATAAAGTTCATGCCCTTGCGTGAGGACCTGAGTTCAATCCCCACAACCCACATAGAAAGACAGGCATTACATCCTGCTTGTGACCTCAGAGCCGGGAAGGCAGAGACAGGCAGATCTCAGGAGCTTACTAGCCATTCAGCCTCTATATTGATAAATCCCAGGTCTCAGTGAGAGACTCTATTTTAAGAAACAAGAGAGATGACTCCTAAGGAATTACATTTGAGGTTATCCTCTTGTCTACACACACACACACACACACACACACACACACACCTCTGTGTATGTACACATAGATAAAATAATATAAAAACTAAATTGCAACTTAATGTAGCAAGTCCCATACTAAGATCATGCTCTCATCTGAACTCCTTGGTTTGGCCTCTGCCTTCTTCACATTGCCTTGAGCCACACATGACCAACACATCTGCTTCTCAACATGACCTCTGCAGGAAGCACAGCAACAGTGACCTCTGGACACCTCCACCAACTCAAAGCCTCTCTCCCCAGCACCAGGAGCAGGTCCACATCACTGGGCAGGAAAAGTCATATCAGCCACTTGCCACTGCATACCCAGGGTCGCCTTCCCCTAAAATCTAAGAAGTTCATTCCCTCATCTGCCCTCATTGTCTCTAGAGGAACAAGTCTAATTATTTTATACTAGGATCCTTATCATAAAGAATCATCACCTTTAACATCCTTCCAGTGGCGACCAAGCTTCCAATACCAGAACCTTTGAACAACAGACTTAAACCATATAAGTCACTGTGGTCACCTCCTTACATTATCTGGCTGACAACACTCCACCACCACACGACCCAGGGCATTCAGATTTAAATTCAAATGAGTCCTTGAGATTAAAACTTCAATTCCAAGGTTGGGCTAGCCACCTTCCAACACAGTCACCTTCTTGGACAGGAGAGAGGGAAAGCCCACCCAGCATGCATAGCCTCCTGGACAGATCTGTCACCACCCTGAAGCATACCATTCCATCTCCCCAAGGTGTCATGATCTCTCTCCTGAGCCCCATGTCTAAGAAATGTGGTTGTCCAATTCTCAGGTTTACCACATGGCAAATTTGTAAGTATCACTCCTCGTAATGTGTTGGTTAAAGCTCTTCCTGAACCATTCCATTGGCTCTTGGATGATAGGGTATGATAAGCCAATTGCCCTTAGCTGGCCCAATGGCAAATTCTTATTCCCTGGTCTGCTTGCTAAAGGAAGCCTCCTTCCAAATGCTGAAATCCCTAGAGATGGCTCTTACTGTTGGCCCCTGTCTAGTGGGTTCCTGGGACCATCACCTGGGTTTTTTATCTTTCTGATAGCCTGTGGAGTCTCATAATATCCAGGCTTGCTCCTCAGAGACTCAGTTGCAGCTACAGTTGGAGCAGCCAGAAAGGGAGTGAATACCACCAGTCACCATCAGCCTCTGCCCCGAGAGAACCCTTATTGAAGCCAGCCTCAGGGTAAGGTGCAGTCTAGTGTAACACACGAGGTCATCCAGTCTGTGAAACCTGGGAAGGAGATGCAACTGCATGCATGAAGTCTCATAGGAGGCAGCCCCTCTCAGACACAAAGGGCTCTACCCCATATCCAAAGGAAGAAAAGTGACCAGAAACAGAAGCAAGCCAACAACCACCAGGTAATAATTCCCACTCACTTGGAGCTTGGTGAGAAGGAGCCAAGGGGAACTAGAGTTGGAGTTCTGTGAGTGAGTAAAGAAAAAGGAGAGAGAAGAAGAAACAGAGGGAGCAGAATCCACTCCAGCCTCATTGTGTGCCCTGGTTTCCTGAGCCCCATGCTGTTCTCTACACATAAACTGACCCTTTCAAAAAACCAACTCTGTCTGAACTCTGTCAGCACCAGATATGAATATCAAGACACATTATCCAGATTCCTCTGCGATATCTGCCCTAGATGGAGGAATTTTCAACCCAGAAAAGCAGTGAGGAAACTTATGTAAGTGGGGTTGTCACATGCAGTTAGCAACGACTATCCCTCAAAGCTGATAAGAATTATTAAGGGACTGGAGAGAAGGCTAGTCAGGTAAGAACATGAACTGTTCTTGCAGTGGTCCCAAGTCCCATTCTCAGCATCCATGATGGGCAGCTCACAATTGCCTATAACTCCAGCTCCAGAGAATCAGATGCCCTCATCTGGTCTCCAAGGGAACCTGCACTCATACATCCTGGCATAGAAACACATGAGCTCACATAGTTCAATGGTTTCAATTTAAAAAGATGGAATTACTATGCATTTTGAAGAAAGGGTAGGCTAATGCATAGCTGGTAGAGGAGTTGCACGGCTGTGCTCTGTGGTCTTCCCAGGAAAGGTCCAGATGTTGCTGGTGCCCAGAAGACAGTAATGCTGGGCAGAGCTCAGACAGGCATCAGCACAGAGCCATGTAGAGAGAGTCCACTCACTGTGTGCTGGAGCTCAACCTATTCTCCTGGTAAGTCCAGCAAAGCAGTGATGTCACAGACCAAAGAGAATGATCCTAATCTGTTCTTCCCAAACCTCTGCCCCTGCCTAGGCATTGTCACCTTCTCCCTGTGCTAAGATAAGATGTGTCCCCACTTGTAGATGGTACCCCAGTCCTCACCATTTCCCATGCTGCCTTGTGCTGTGTCCACTGTTGCCAGTCTAGAGCCCATCTCCAGGGTTGCTTTGCATGTGCCTGCATTGGCATCATCATACAGGTCTGAAAGAATCTTTTCTCCAAGATACTCTCTAATGGAACATAATGCACCGTGGTCAGAACTACTGACCCCATAGTTGATGTCTACACTGAAAATCAGCTCGGGAGTTCTTTATGCTCCTTCCTGGGTGGAACAGAAACAACACTGAGGCTCATTCTACCACAGAAAAACCTGTCTGCTACCAAAGAGAGAAGATGTCAGTTAGTTTTAAAACATATATATACAAAATGGTGGTGATTGACTTTGGGCCAAAGACAGTCTTGATTTCTGAGTCATGAGTTCTGCAGGCAAAACTATCTTATAGGAGCCTGCCTTTCTCAAGTTGCATTTCCTAGAACAGCTAGGAAGGACTTCCAACTGACCTGGGAAAGAAAAGAACTCACACTGCAAAAGTACTGATCCCAGTCCCTGGCAGAGCACAGTACCACCACCCAGCTATGGGCTCACGTCTCTTCATATTTGATTGGTACCTAAGCACCAATCAATACATGTGGAATTAATTGTGCTTTCTAATGTTAAGACATATTTCTCCAAGTTCATATTTCTCTAAGTTACCTCCTACCCTGAATGCTCAGGCAGAGGGCCAGAGTGTCCAGGAGCTGCCCTTGGCGGGTGACTGCTGAAGCTACTAGCTTTTTCTCAGTGATAAGCCAGCTCCCAAAGGGACATCTTAACAAACCCTGTCAAAATTTGGTGGGAATATTCTTTCTCAATACTCTGCAAAGAAAACTAATGGAGACGCTATTGATGACACAAACATACACACACCCATACCCATCACACAGGATTACGTGCTGTTTTCTGTTTTGGCACAGGGTGATCATGGGACTAGGGCTACAGCTCAGTATGTAGAGCACTTGCTTAGCATGAACGGAAACTTGGACTTTGTCTAGAACTTTATAATTAAACCTGCAAGCTCAGTGCAATGGAGGCAGAGGTAAAAGAGTCAAAAGTCCAAGGTCAGCCTGGGCTACATAGCAAGTTCAAGGATGGCCCTGGGTTACATGAAATCCCTGCTAATAGAAGGGAGAAAGAGAAGGGGAAGAGATTGAGGAAAGGAGAAAAGGAAGGAGGGAGGGAGAAAGGGAGGGAGGGAGGGAGGGAGGGAGAGAGAGAGAGAGAGAGAGAGAGAGAGAGAGAATCATATGGTCACACTCTCAGCCTCTGAGTGCATACTGGAACCAGTCTTCCCTTCATCTTCAGATCTCTACCCTTACACTTGTATTTGCTGAAGAACAGCCCATCAGCAGGCTATCTGTAATTATGTTTGTATGACAAGCCACCTGTGAAGGTACACTGAAATCATCCTCCAAGATACAAAGGAGTAGAATTCCTGTGTATCACTCCAACTTTCCATTTGGAGGCTGGATTCAAGTTTGCGTTAGATTTAAGGGTAAATCATACAGGAGGATTAGTTTTCTAATCCTAAATTTACAAGAGAAGTTTACAAGAGAAGACTTTTCTAGAATTAATGATAAAGGAAGACCATGACATCATTTGCGCGATTGTGTGAATGTGAGGAAAGGCTAGCAAAGGAGGCAGCCTGGGCAAAGGTAGGATGAGATAGCAAGATGTTCCCCTACCTCCCTCCAGGGTCAACCTAGGCTCCTAGGTCATCCAGCCCAGGACAGAAAAGCCTCATCAGAAAGCCTGCCCTCCTGAGCTAGCACTCCATCTGGGTCAAAAAGGAGAGAAAGGCAGAGTACTGGGGAAGAAGGAGATCTGAGGTGGGAGTGGCCAACCTGAGATCCGCTGTGAGGTGAAGGGTTGAGGCTCTTCAGCAGCCCAGGTCCTTCTTAACAGTTTAAACTTTGCCAAGTGTGTCCTTGCATGTAGGGTCCCCAGCAGAGCACAGAGGGAGAGCAGGGGGTACAGAAGCCCCCATCCCACATAGGCTGTGGGGTTTCAGTCACCCAGCTGATAGCCAACACCCTCGGTGAAGAGTCGCCTTCGGAGCAGAGCGCACTGAGTCGCCATATTTAGAGCTTACTTACTTCATCGCTCCCTCCAGCCAGTCTCCATGTCCAACTCCCAGGAAGGCAAAGGGCCTTAGGGGGGTCCAGCTTATGTTCTCTAAGCGGCCAACCTGTTCTCTAAGCTGAAGGGTGGCCCTTCCATGTGGCAGGAACAGAGTTACTTGGGCAGCAATTACAGAGACAAAACTCGGGAGGGGTGGAGAGACTGAGCATGAGACCTCCTTGGTCCTGCCTGTCCATGTTCACCTGCGCCAATGCTCCTTCCTACCCACCTCTGTGCTGCATCTTTCAGGGTGTGCACATGCCGGGTCTCAGTAGTCACACAGAAAGCATTTAGATTAAAGCTCTCTTACACAGTAAATGTGCTTAAAGTGCCCCCCTCACTTGTTTCTACCATTAGATAAAAGAGAACACAAGTTGCAAAGCAAACTAAAGGTCATTTTCAGCCACAGCCCCACTAAGTATCCTGAGTACAGCTCGCTTTATGAATCCCAGCTGCCAACGATTGGGAGGTGGATAGAATTACACACTCAGGCCTGGAAGGAGCCTGGCCCCGTTAGTCCAAGCCCTAATTAGAGAGATGAGAACACTGCAGCCCCCAGAAGGGGCGTGACCTACCCAAGGTGAGTGGGGAGGACCAGGAAACTGCAGAGAGCCCTGCGCCCCTGGCCCCTGCAGGCTGCTCCATGTCTGATTAACTCGTAGCTGAAGGCGGAGCTGTTTCCCAGACACCTGACAAAAGCCGTTTTCAACGAAGGGTTCTATTTAGTCCTTACACATGACTTGTGTCTTTTCTCTCCTGGAATTTGATACCTCGGGAAACCTGCCAAGCTCTAGTCACTAGGGAGGCTGAGTATGTAAAACGGGAAAAGGAAACTCAGAGCAGGAAGGTGCTGGCAAATGGTTACAGGCTGGATGGATTTCTCACCCTGCACTGGGGCCCGGCCCCTTACGCTGTGCACAGACCCAGGCTGCAGGCTGCAGGGTTTGCACGCTCGCATTTCAGACTCTTGACTACGGAAACAGTTTCACTGCTATCACACCAGGGACCGTGGGCTTTGCCCACCTCACTGGCAGCCTCAGTAGCCATTTCTCATGTTGTTTAATTGTTGTTCAAGAAGCAAACTCATCAATCAGTGAGCTTGTGTCCAGAGTGATATTAACAGCAATTATCATTGTCAAGGCTCTTTAATTTTTTTTCTGAAAGATGGCTTAATCTATTACTGTGACGGATCAGGACAGAGGCCACTTATCACTCCTGAAAACTTCCCGACACATGTACAATAACAGTAAGATGTAAATCGAGGTTTCAGCTCTGATTTACAGCCTGCCTTGTCCCAAGTTCTCATCTGTCCCTTCCTTTGTTCTTTCAACAAACGCTCTCTGGTGTGCCTCATGGGTGCTGAGCACAGAGAGCAAGGGACCATGACAGTCCTTACTCTCCTGAGCTCACCAACAAATTATAGCAAGGTTCAAGCACAGGTTCTGAGTCATCTAAGGATCTAGGATGAAGAATCTACATCATATCACATCACACAAACCCCTAATAATGGCTGTTTATGCATAGACCCTCTTACAAGGAGGCTTGAGTATGGGTACTATCCAGGGTAGAGACAGCACGTACAAAGGGCATCGTGCTGGTGCTCGATGTGGGCGCTCATTGTGAAGGGCACAGCATGCTCCAAGGGAAATGGAACTTGAGCCATCTTTATGTGTGGGAATGTGGTGTGTGTGTGTGTGTGTGTGTGTGTGTGTGTGTGTGCGCCCGTGCAGGCATGTGGAGGCCCATTGTTGATGTCAGGCATCTACCTTGATCATTCTTCACTGTATACATAAAAGCAGAGTCTCTCACGTGAACCCAGAGCTCACCAACTCAGCTAGTCTGGCTAACCAGCTTGCTCTAGGGATGCCCCATCTCTGCCTCTTGCATGCCTGCCTGGCATTCACATAGGTGCTGGGGATCCAAACTATGGTCCTCATACTTACCTGGCATGCATTTTACCAGCTAGGCTATCTCTCTATCCTACACGTTAAGTCATGTTGAAATGGGACTAGGAGAAGTTGCTGAGTTGAGATAACACTAGCCCCTGGGGTAGGGACAGAGGGAAACAGCAGAGTCTGGTGAAGATATTCAGTGAGATGTGAGCCGAAGAGCTCAGCACAGGAAACAAGATGGAGTCCTCAGCCTGGGCTCACAGGTACCACAGGTATGTATCAGACTGCCTAAAGGACCTGAAGAGTTGGCAAACTTGTCCTATTAAGTATCTGCCAGAGAGTGAAGAATGGTGAGGCGGAGCAGTGCCTAGAAGTCTTCTGTTCAGCATGGCCTCCCCATTTGCTGCCATCTCCACTCCCTCACTTCCCTGCTCTAGGTCTGATGCTTTCCTCAGCAAATATTTCAATCAGAATATAGAGTGCTCATAAAGCCATTGTTGCAACTGAGTTTATTTAGCAGGGTCCAGTCCCAAACTTAAACCCAAGGAGTGGCACTAATTGAGCCTCACACAGGGCCCAACAGGGTTTGAGCTGGAGCCCAACCCTGCACAACCTCCTGAGCTCCACATGAACCTCCCCGGAGCCAGTTAATTTATTCCACAGACAATCCCCACTCAGTCCAGAGGGAATCCAGCCTCCTGGAGGTCCTCATAGAGGAGGATTTATCAAACCAGAGTATATGCACGATATGAACATCAGATCCATTATCTAAGCTGTTGGTTTTAGTCAAAATGTCAAGAAATGATTTAGTATAAAATCCGTCACAAAAGCATTTATGAAAAAATCCTTTCCTGCCCTTCATCTACAAACATTTACTGCCCTGCATACAAATGTCAGCGGTTCAGCCTAATATACTTCTTCATCTACTTACTGTTCATCCCTTCTGGATAAAAGCCAAAAAGATGATGTCCCTAGGGGCTAGCGAATAGTGCAAACCAGAGAACATGCCTCACTGCCTGATGTCATCTGAGACATCTGACAGGGAGGGTACACTTTGACAACAAGTCACAGCATGAAGGTCATGCTTTCTTCGGGGAGTCAAGTCCTCTTGGTGTGGAAGTTGCACTTACAGATGGAGTTGACTGGAACTTTCCAGAAAAAATAAATAAATTGAGACTATGACAGCCAAGAAGATCCAAGTATGTCCAGCACACTTTTGAGCAAATGTGTAAGAAAAAGAAATCAACGTGCTAGTTCCTGTCTCAGCTCAGAGGCCCCCAGATGACTTCATCAAAGGAGTTGGTCCATGAGAATCATGGGATGAACTCATCTCAAGTCCACCTACGTCTCCACGAATCCAGTTCCCATGGCATCACAGAGCACCGGCACGGAGAAAGGGGTCATACACCGAGGCTCCTCCCTCTTTTCACTATGAGAAAACTGCAAGAATTTGAGAAGTCTGCAGAGGTCAAACAGCTGGCTGGTGACAGAAACAGACCCCCGAACCTTGAATTCATGGTTTTAGATGAAATGGATGTCATTTGGCCCTGCTGGAGGGAAACTAGAAGGGATTCCAACAGCAGAGAGAGCAGCCAAAATAAGCAAACAAATATAGGCCAGTGGAGCTCAGGGGGAGCTTGGATTTCAGAGCCTCCTCCATGAGCATCGCAAACCACACTTCACCTCTAAGTGACCCTCATCTGCTTTCTATCTCCCAAATCCACCCACGACACGTCATCCTTACAGAGGGATATCGATGCCTTCGTTATGGGATCCGAGTACTCTAAATTGGCAAGGCAAACATCCAGCTGTTAAGCACACTCCAAAGAGGAGTGGGTCGCTCACAGCATACAAGCAGGCTGTCCAGATTATATTGTCGTGGGGGTTGGGGGGATGGCTTTTGTATGAATGCATTCCCGGGGCCAGTTTTGGAAGGGTAACTGTGAATGTGTGCACTTCGACATCTACGTTGGGAATATCTCCTGTTCTTGACTTGAGCAACTACCCCGACATGCAACCCTGCCCACCCTAAGCCTCTGAAACAGGAAGATAGGAACATTGTACTTGAGATCGCCTAAGTGCCCTTCAGAGAAGTGTGCAGACCTGTGTGAACAGCTGCAGGACAGTGGGGTGGGGAAACATCATGTCCCTAGCCCAGGGAGCTTCCTGGAGGTCTCTGCAGATGAGTAGGGGAAAAGGGATGGGAAGCGGGAGGCCTAGGACGAAGAGCAAGCAGGGAACACCTATATCCAAGTAATAGAAAGCCCCAAAGCCACCTTATCCCCACCAGCTCTTGTGTTCCTCGCTCATCCATTCTCAGAGTTTCTTTTTTTTTCTCTCCCTCCCCTTCCTGCCCTCTGTCATGAGATCACTGCTGGTGGAAGCAGGGGTAGGAATAGAGAGCCACTATGGCTGATTATAAGAATACCAACACTCACCGAGCACACCTTTGCCTTGTGTGGAGCTCTTTGCAGTAGGAGCTTATTCGGTGTTTGCAAATGACCCTTGGAAGCACCCACAAGAGTTGGCTGAACTCCTCCTTCCTGACACTTCCCTATCTCATGGTTCTATACACTGCTTGGTCTCTGCTGTCTGCCTCCACAGCCAAACCACAAGCTCAAAGAGTCGGAGCCCCATCTGTCTTATTCGTAGCCCGGTGACCAGAGAATTCCACCTCAGAGATGGAAAACTGGACCTCTGAAAGGTGCCGATTCTAAGTGAGCCCAGCAGAGGATCTCAGTTAGGATCAAACTACAAGGTCAGAAGCCACCCATTTCCCACTCACACCCTCCCAGAGCTGAAGTGTCTCACACCGTCTCCTGGTACCCTAGCCTATGTTATAGGAGAAAGGGAAAACAATCCAAGCTACAGTCATCAATGAGAATCCCATTCTCCCAGGTTTGTTGTGGCTGAGAGTCCCACCCTCCCAGATCTGCTGTGCATATAAGATGTCCAGACTTAATGTCAACCCCCTGCCACTGTGACTCCTGCAGTCTATCTCTTCTAGACTTCCAGCATATTACCAGGTCTGCCACAGATTCCACTCAAGTGGGGTGTTCCTAGCATGAAGTACATCAGCCTCACTTAAAGGGAGAAAGCTCAATTATTTAACTCTACCTAGATTTAGTTCAAATATAAGAGGTACGGTGTACATCTGAGACTTCTGGGAAATTGATTTTTCTGCTTAAGATCATTTCTTAGGGTTTAGCATGAAAATCAAATCAGGTGCAAACTGATCTTTTAGTAGATACTGAGATATGTTTCCTCATCTTAAAGACCAGCTGGAGTGAGAGCCCTGTCTCCTCCCCAGTACCTGCCATGTGTGATTTACAGTTTGTGCAGACCAGAGGACCCACCAAGACCCAGTATTAGAGCAGTGATTTCAGTCTGTTCAGAGATGGCCAAAGGGATAGGAAGGGCACAAAGCCCCCAAAACCTACCTTTACAAAACATTACTGGGGTTGGAGGGTTGGTGGAGGGAGGGGTGTGTTTCCTATTCCTCAGCCATTGTCCAGTGGCTTCCATTGTCTCTTCCTGAAGGCAAAGCAGTGGCTGAGCAAGGCTTTAAACCTTCCAGTTGAGAAACACCACCACTTTCAAAAGTACCATGACAGAAAGGTGAACCTGAGGCTCATCTCAATGTCTACAATGATGTTAGCTGATGAGTTTTAGGAAAGACTCTGTAAACTGTGGGTTCAGATCATCAGCAGAGAAAAGCCCTGTATGATTATATGACAACATGATCAAAGAATTTTCCAAAAGATGGGCCACTCGGAAAGAGGACATCATCAGCTTTAGATGGAGGACATCTATGAGTTCTCAATGAAGATGTGGTGCATTGCATCACAGACAGAGTCCCCATCCCATTCTGCTCAGCATCCTTCACGGTGGAGTTTGCTGGAAGGAAAGCAGTGTCTATGTGCAGTGCAGACTAAAGGGTCAAAGTTGCTCCACAAAAGGCATCATGAGACAAGGTGGATCCTGCTGGCTAGGAAGTGGGCTTTGAAGATGGAGTCTGATCAGGATGGAGTACTACTACTATAAAAAGCAGTTCAGCTCAGAAGGTGCTGCTCCAGGCCTGCAGGTGCTCCATGTATGAGAAGAAGCATGTGATCCCTGTCCCCTGCTGGGCAAACACAGGGTATGTCCCTGAGAAGGCTCCTAGTGAACAACTGTGATGGCCCTTATTATTGACCTGTATTATAATATACAACACAGTCCCCAGCAGCTGAAAATAAATGAGGAACAGAAAGAAAAAGCCCTCTGCCTGTCTTCTTCCCCCACCCCCAAGTCTGATGACATCAAACAGCCTGGTAAAGTCTCTAGGTAATGGTCATGGGGATCTTGACTGAGGGGTTCAAAAATAAAGTCAGTTTGCAGGGATAATGTCTCCACAGCTGTCACTCATCGAACTGAGGTTATGGAGACATGCACCCAGCTCCTCTTAGAGCAACTACACCCAACAGAACTTTCTACAGCAACAAAGAGCATCTTCTATGGGCTAAGATCCATGCAGCATTCACCAGCCATCAGTGGCTGCTGAGCACTTGAAATCCAGCGAGTGCCATTGAGAGAATACAAGCTTTAATTCCCTTTAATTAAGTAGCTTAGGGGAATGATTGACCATTGATCCATTCACTTGAGTCCATTTGGATAGCCACATTTATATAGATGCTGGATTGGATATCACAGCTATGGGAGGAGCCAGGATCTCGTATGATGAACTGCTGGGTCAGAGACAATGTGGCTAGCAGAGGCACTATGACCCTCCCCCCCCCAGCCCACATCCCACCATTTGTTTCTCTCTTTTCTGCTTCTTCCTTCCCACAAGAGGTAGGGATGGTCTGGCCTTAGCCTCTACACACAGAAGTTTTTGGAGATGGTAGCTCCCAGTCCTTGTCATGAGGCCCGAGGGACACCAGGGTTGCAGACCAAGTGCCTGATGCCTAGACTGACTATCATCCTTCTATTTTCTCTGATCTGGCATATCTCCTGGGCTCTCTGTCTGTCACCCCAGGCAGCTTCTCTAGACTTCACCCCTAGGCTGACTATTCCTTCTCTGTTCCCCCTGTTGTCTCAGAGAGTCAAAAGCAGCTAGGCTACAAACAGCTTTATTCACCAAAGGGCCTCTGAGAGAAGCATTCTCATATCCTAAGAAAATGGTCACATAAGGTAGTTGGGATAAACAGGTGAGACTCCAAAGAGCAAGCTCAGGTAGTAAGGGGAAGTATGTGGCTTCTTGTAGCTTTCTTAGGCTGAGCACTGGACCTTAAGTGTCTCCCAAGAAGGCTAACCAGGTGGCGTTATCTGACTCATGGTGATTATTTGTTACCAATTGTTCTGACAACACTGAGGCAGCCATAAATGTTGGATTTTGCTATAAGGGGAAAATGAGGACAAGTCTGGGTACAGAAGTCACTCATAAATGGAAGGGCTGACATGTCTAGTGACACTCAACTACCCCAATGCCTGTACCAAGCACAAAGATTCACCCAAATCCAGACTCCCGAGCCCTGTGAATATGTTTTCTCAATCAGAACTAGTTAGAGTTGATGCAGAGGTAATCAGGTTAAGAGGCGATCACACTGGACCTAGCGTGAGCTAATCCCACAAGTGATACCCTTACAAGAAGAGAAAACGTTGGGCAGAGGGTGGTATACAGCAATGGAGGCAGAGACTGTAGCAATGTGACCATAGGGTGCGGGGGTAAGGGAAGACAGATGCCATTGATAATTGATAACCAGCTACCCTAGACATTGAGAGCATGAGACAGAGAGCAGCAAGATTTCGGCCTGGCTGAGAGCCACCAGGAATGGGACTTCAGCCTCACCCTATAAAGAACTGAAGTCTGAGAACAACCTGAGACTCAGTAGCCCCTCAGCACCCAGATGAGAGCCCAGTCCTACCAACATCTTGACTTTGGTCTTGTGAATTCCCAAGCAAGTGTAGAGAAAATGCACAGATCTTCCAAATCCAGCTGGACACCATAAATGCATACTGTTTTAAAGTATAGAACTCGAGGCAATTTATTATACAGCAAAAGAAAGTTAGTAGGCACCTAATACCATGTAAGAAGTCCCACATTCATACAGAAAGGAGCCACTCCCTCCACAAGAGCATCAAGCCTGAGCTGAGGGCAGCTGGAACAGCCCACAATAACATGGAAAAATTACACGGGCAAACAACAGCCCAGTGAAAAACGCAGGCACTGTCTGCTTTTCTACAGCCCACAAACTAAGAATGCTTACAACATTTGCAAATGGTTGCAAGAATTAAAAGAGGAATAATATCTCATGACACATGAAATTTCATATATGAAATTCAAATTCCAGTGTCCATAAATAAAGTTTGGTAGGAACACAGGCACATTCATTTATCAAATGTTGCTGATGGAAGTCTTCTCTTGCCAACATATGAATTGAGTAGTTGGAGCTGAGACAGCAGCAATAGTGGAGTCTAAGAACCCAGGGGACTTGCTCTTTTTTTCTTGGTTCTTTTTTTTTTCTTTTGAAAGATCTCATGTAGCCCAAGCTGTCTTCCTGGAGCTTGCTATGCAGCTCACAATAGACTAGAAATCCTGATCTTCTTGCTGTTTATTGTATGTGTCCCTAAGCCTGGCTTCTATCTGTCTCTTTACAGAAAAGGCTATGACCCAGCAACCCTGTGTTCTGACATTTACAGAACTTTCCCAAGTGTCTTAGGGTTTTACTGCTGTGAGCAGACACCATGGCCAAGGCAACTCTTATAAGGACAACATTTAATTGGGGCTGGCTTACAGGTTCAGAGGTTCAGTCCATTATCATCAAGGTAGGAGCATGGCAGCATGTAGGTAGGCATGGTGCAGGAGGAGCTGAGAGTTCTACATCTTCATCTGAAGGCTGCTAGCAGAATACTGACTTCCAGGCAGCTAGGGTGAGGGTCTTATTAGCCCACACCCACAGTGACACACCTACTCCAACAGGGCCACACCTTCTAATAGTGCCACTCCCTGAGCCAAGCATATGCAAACCATCACACTGAGTATCACTGAGACCCAGAGATACCACTAGCTCCTAGTGCACATAGGACTAGAATGGTTGTCTGGTGGACAAGGATATGGATGTCACTACAAATGGAGTGGGAGGACTTCCAGTGGCATTTCTGTGCCACGTATGTTCAGACAGGTAATTAATTCATACACACACACACACACACACACACACTTCTGTTTTTAGGATTTATTTTAATGTCTTTTATGTGGATATGTGTGTGACTACAGATTAGTATTTGTGCTACATGTATGTAGGTACCTGAGGGGGCCAGAAGGGGCTGTCAGATTCATAGTTCTAGGAAATGAGCCTGGGTCCTCTGCAAGAGCAACAAGTGTTCTTAACTGCTGAGCCATCTCCCTAGCCCCACAACTGCCCTTTAGTACTAGAGAAAACAAAGTGGCTTCCAAAATGTAAATTATATTTAAGTTAGAAATGATATTAGAAACAGCAACCGGCCCTGATATTTTCATTCTGGGACTCATAACCTTCAGGTGGAACTGCATTCTTTTGTTGCCTAGACATTCATTATTGGGGGAACTCTTTTTGTTTTAGCTTTGTTTTGATACAGGGCCTCATATAATCCAGGCAGGCACTGAACTTGCTATGTAGCTGGAACTGACCTTAAATTCCTGATTCACCTCCCAGGTGCTGAGATCACAATCGTGTGCCACCATAGTGGGTATTTTGGAACTTCAGCATCAGATAAGGACAACCCCAAAGTCATTTTGTACAACAAAACAAAACAAATTTAAAAAAAAAAAACAATAACTATTTGTTGTTGGGAGCAGGAAACCGAGGAGAGGGGACCTCAGCAGAGCTCCAGATATCCAAGAATCCACAAAGAAACATCTGGGGAGGAATGAATAGCTTAAAACAAAGATGAATCCCTTTTTCACAGGACTCAGGGAAGTCCAAGACTCACTTCTTAAAACCTTTACATTTTATCATTTGACCATTACTCTGGGGTTGCCGAATGAAATGCCCAAGGATCAGACCCAGGCAGACAGTGAGGTCAAAAGTTATTTTCTTCTGTAATGAGGACAAAAGACTTTTTAAAAAAAATCCCAGTCCAAAGAAGGAAAAGAAAGAAGTCATGCAGAGAGGCAACACATTCAGAGATGTGCTTCATGCGAAATTTCAAATGGCTTGGTGACAGCTCTGAGAACCTGTCTGGGGATAATTTTATGGAAAAGCAGTCACAATGATATCAATTAGGAGAGCAAGAAGGATGCCTGCTCTGTCATTTCAGTAGGAGAATGGCTGTTGATTTTCCTTGGCATGCTCCTCATAGGCACTTTGAAGACCTTTCAACTGAGAAGGGAAATCTATGAAGTGACAGGTCCCCCACATGTTTCTCCCAACAGTTACGACTCTATCTTTCATCCTCTGCTAAGTGGGGCGCTCAGAACATGTGTCAGTGCCAGCTGTGCCTCCTTTGAGGCCCCTTGAGTATCCTGGGGGTATCGCTAAACACAGCCCAGCATCCCTTTTCTTTGGCCTCCCATTCCTCATCCATACAGTGGTAAGGAAACCTAGCCTCGCCTTCTTCGTGGAGCCTGGCCAAAAGAAGGCTGAAAACCCAAAGTCTAAAGCACAAATCAGGAAGATTCCATTTGTCTCCTAGTTACAACTGAAAGGCCAGGTGGGTCAGAAAGCACATCGGTGCGAGAGAGCGAGTCCACAGTCAACACAAAGTCACTCAAAATACATTTGCTATGTGGAAGGTGGGGAGTGACTCCAGTTCCCATACAAGGGGACCAACTACCTTTTCTAGCTACCAATATCCAAGAAAAATGTGAGCAACCTAGAATCAACTGCTGTCTCAAACCAGAGGAGGGAAATGCCCACAAATCAAGAAAAGTACATGGGCACAATCCCCAAGATAAGACAAGATAGAAATAATTGGGGGGGAGGGAACAGATGCAGAATGCTGAATCTGTTTCTCGGACCCCTTGGCCACTAGAAGATCTGGCTGTGGTCTTCACTTCGTGCAGCAGAAGAGGGCAAACCTGCCTGCAAGTTGAAGCTCCCACGGGCAAAAGCAAGTGTCTTCACCGGTAAGTGCTGTTGTGGGCTTGTGGAGGCTAATACGCTATGAATAGAGATGTTTTAAATGTATTAAACATTGCTCCCCCTCCTTTTTTTCCCCAAGATTACACTGACAGAGCCTTCCTTAAACATTATTTGAATAAAGCCTCATTACTCACAGTCCAAAGAAGTTCATTAGGAAGAGATGGCTTTGGAAAGGAATCAAGAAGCTTGCCTTTCTTCTCAGCAGTGAATTACATTAGCTACTTCCCAGTTATTTAAACCTTGAAATAAAAGATGTAAACGCCGCAGTGACATCTTAAGATCATTGCGGAGGCCGGTCTTGCATGCACAAAAATGCCCAGCTGGTCTACAGATAAAACAGATTGATAATTAGTTGCAAAATGTAACATTTCATCAAGAATATTTTGAATAATCCAATTTATCTTTGTCAGATATGCAGCACATATTTTTCTGGGGAGCAGC
This sequence comes from Rhynchomys soricoides, assembly GCA_019843965.1. Taxonomy (NCBI): domain Eukaryota; kingdom Metazoa; phylum Chordata; class Mammalia; order Rodentia; family Muridae; genus Rhynchomys; species Rhynchomys soricoides. The sequence continues at coordinate 2,796,641 of JADRCH010000138.1, read as the reverse complement.
TTTGTTCTTTAACATAATATTATAATTTCAGGCTGCTAATGAAGGCGCCCGCCGGCCGGCCCGGCCTTGATGTGTGGCGTGGCGGGGAGCGCGCCGCGGCCGGGGACCGGTGCGCCTGAGCGCTCCGCGCCCCGCTGCCACCACCTGCCCGCCGCAGTGTGGGCTGCGAGCTGCGGGCCTCGGGCCGCGGGCGATCAAAGGGCCAGCGGGCAGCGGGGAGGGCGCCCCTGGCGGGCGGGGCGGGCGGCGGCGGGCGGGGGGGCTCCACCGACTTGGCTTCTAATTAACCGATGGAAAGGCACCCCGGCAGCCCGGGTGGTGATCACAGAGGCAGGCATAGTTTGGTGCAAGCTAGCAGGACCTGGGGCTGTCCCTGCCGGGGTCTACTTGAAGAGGGAGGAGCAAGGACAGTTTGCGGATCATAGGACTCTCGCTGCAACTTGCTGCAAATACAGCCATCATGGATTCCCAATGCCTGTGACACCTAGGGCCCACATGCTGGCCCAGCCTTTGAGGTGTGGCACAGTTTCTAACTCCTCATGGTGCCTGCTTGAAATCCCAGACACTTTGCATCTTGGAGTCAGAGAAAGTAACCATGCTCCCTTGTGGAGACCCAGGCCTGTGCAAGAGGGAGTCTCCCCTTACCTGCGAGAGACCCCATTGCTATTCTAGAGACCTTGATGGTGATGTCCAGAAATGAACTCAGACAGGCCCTTCTTTAGGGACCTTATTTCCCACAGTTCCACCAGAGGCCAGGACTATACTGACTCAGTTTGAAAGCCCCATCCCAAAAGATGTTTGAACCTTGGCAAGACAAAGCAACCCTTCCTTTTAAGAATGCTCTTGCTTATATTTGCTCAAATGAACCCCAGGTACAAGTTCAGTGTGCAAAACCTTTATGTCATTTAAAAGTTACCGTTTTAACTGCATGTGCAAGCCTGTTGCAGTTTGGCAATATTTCATATTTTCTATCTTAACACCAAAATTGAAGTCTCATAACCCATAGCGCAAAAATTGGTTGATAATTTGTTCTGATACCAGAACTCCCTTGAGCACTGTGTAATGGGCATTCATTAATGTGCCTTGTCTCTGTCCCCTTTGGTCTTCAGCCAGCCCAGAGGAGACCTGGCCCATGACCTTGGGGTCTTCCTGGAGGCTAGAACTGGTGGCAGTGACTAAAACTACGATGTCTCATGCAGCAGTTAGTTCACCCAGGAAACCCAGCGTGAGCTGAGATATTCTTCAGATAGAAGCTTGAGCCTGGGAAGGGAGGAGATCTTCACTATGGTCATAAGTTTTGCTTGTATGAAACTGTCGAAGACCCAACCACTAAGGACCTGCAGAATGGGAGAGAGACCTTTAAGCCTGGTCTCCCTTTTTCTTTGTAGTGGTGGAGCAGTTACTTTTGTGTCACAGCAGGGGACTTAAAAGGCTTCTCTGTGGGTGTCCCATCCCATGTTGAGGAATGTGTCATTCCAGGTTTGTGTGGGAACCAGGTACAGCTCAGAATGTTACACAGTTGCCAGGCCCATTTGGGCTCAGGGAAGAGGGACCAGGGAGACCAAGACCATGAAGATCCTACATATTAGAATCCAGCTCAATAAAATCTACATGAGTCTCTACAAGCAGGTAAGCACTTCGCACTCTGGCATCTCTGTGACCACAGGACCTGGTACCCAGGAGATCCTGATGCCCGTCACAGGTTGAGTTTGAATAGCCATGTGGGCACTGGGTAGAAATGAGCTTCCATTCTCTGTGTGTGTGTGTGCGCACACACACACACACACACACACACACACACACACACACACGTTTAGGGAAGCGTTTTGTGTCATTATGACCCTCCTTTTTAGTAAATATCAACCACATCCCTAAATCAAAGCTCTCTTCTATAGCTGTCTCTTTGGACCCCAGTGACTCCCTGTCTCCTGCATCTCACCTTTTTCTTGGGTCCCAGATAGAAACGAAATTAGGGTTAGATAAATGAAGCCATGTGCTGTGGTCAGGATATGGTTTGTCCCTGCCAAAATTCACATGGAAGCTTAATTCCCCAGTGTGACAGCATGACGCAATGGAGACTTTAAAATGTATTTGGTTTCATGAATTGAGAGACCTTCCCTCATGGAGGATTGATGATCTTCTCCAGAGATAGGGTTAGTTCTCTCAAGACTGAAGAAGAATAGACTGTTATAAAGAGTTTGGCTTCCTCCACTGGCCCTCTTGTTTCTCTCTCTCTCTCTCTCTCTCTCTCTCTCTCTCTCTCTCTCTCACACACACACACACACACACACAAACTTATATGCAGATACACATACAAACACATGCACACACAGATACTCACACATACACACATACACACACACAAACTTATATGCAGATACACATACACACACATGCACACACATACTCACATACACATACACACGCACTTAATCACACATACACACATTCACACAGACCTGCACACTCACACACATCTGCATACACACACATACACATACACCGTCACCACTACTACCTTTAAACCTCGCTTTCACACAGATGTTGGGATGAGAATTCAAACCTGTGCATTAAGCACTTTACTCACAGAGCCATCTCCCCAGCACTGATTTTTTTTTAACCTGAACTAAGATGAAAATATTATTTTTGGAGATCCCAAGAAAGTTTTACTACAGATCTTGAAAAGCCTAATACGAGAATACTAGATTTTTATTTTGAAGGTTAATAATTGTTTCTGTTTTCCTTTCTAGGCACAAATTTTCTCCAAGATGATGGGACGGCTTGGTATACTTCTGTCAGGAGTGCCCACAAACCTTTGCTGTGTGAACTGAGTCTCCAAGATACATCTTGTCTAGTATAGGGATGCCTCAAATATGGCCACTGATGGACATCCCTCAAATATAAAGTGGTGAACTGGCAGGTGCCTCCAGAGTCCCTCCCTCTGAGTCACCCTGTCCTTCTCTTAGGATCACACTCCCTTCATGGCAAAGACTCTGAAATACTTAAATATGTTGATGTTGTTTATAAAAATATCATTCAGTTGGCCAGTAACATAGGAGAGGCTAGTGAAGGTTGAAGGTCCTTGAAAGCTTTGGGAACAGTCAGCACTAGTCGCTGTATGCGTGATTATGCAGGAAGATTGGAGAAATGGTTTGCATTCTCCTGTTACACAAGCCCCATCCTCCTCTGCACCTGGCCACAGGGCTTCCTGATCCAGAGTGTCCTCCCCTTCTCCCTCTTCTGGTGAAATCCCATTGAGTCCTCAAGCTCCAGTCAGATTTTTACACTCCTGGGGTGGCTTCTTCCTCTGCACCCAAAAGTTACACCGGGGGCTCCCCTGAGCACAAGCAAACATCAGCTAGGTGTCATCTAGGAGGCTGATGTGTGTCCCCCTGTCTCATGAACTAGATTGCTGCGTTTGATGGAGATGAGGAAATACATCTGTTACGGGAGCACCCCCAGCACCTGCAAACATCGGAAGGAAGTGGATGCAGCCCCCAAATTTCTCGATGGAAAAAATATTGAGCATAAGGGGGAAGGGAATTTGTATGTGTGTGTGTCTGTCTGTCCATCTGTCTGTCTCTGTGTGGGTATGTACATGTACATGTTGGTACCCACAGAGGCCAGAACAAGATATTAGATCCCCTGGAGCTGGAGTTATAGGCAGTTGTGAGCTACTCCATGTGAGTGCTGAAAACTAAACTCTGGTCCTCTACAAGAGCAACGAGAGAGCCCTTAACCTCTGAGCCATTCCTCTAGCCCTGCCTCTATGTAATTCTTGCTAGTCTATGACTGTGAGGGGCTTTATATTAATTTTTAAGTGTTTAATCTTATTAGAGGCAAAAATTTTTTCATAAAATTTATTTATTTATTTAAGTGTATGGGTGTTTTGCTTGCTTGTATGTCTGAGTACTACATGTATGCAGCATGCATGGATGCCAGAAGAGGGTGTCAGAGCCCTTGGGACTGTAATTACAGGTGGCTGTGAGCAGTCATGAGGGTGCTGGGCAGGGACAAGTATCATTGACCACTGAACCGTCTTCTCCAGTCCTAAAAATTTAGTTGTAAGATGAGGATATTTAAGCCTTCTCTTTCCCTCATCCCCAACTACCCAACATTTAAAGCCTAAACATTTAAAGCTCTAAGAATGCAGGCCAATAACCCTTCTAGGGACCAGGTAGGACCTTGGACAATCTGGGCACAGATAGGACAGTGGAAGTCATAGCTGGACTCCAAGTTCAGAAAGAGAGGAGAGAGGACAGCATCATGGTAGGCAGGTTCCTGGGGGGAAGGGCTGGGTCAATATGAGCACTGACACCTCAGGCAGGGACCAGTTACAGGGGCAGAGACAAGCAAGGACCAGCTGGCTAGCACTGACCATGGACATCTGGACAAAAAAAAAAAAAAAAAAAAAAAAAAAACAGGCTTCAGTGTTGGCTGCACCCACTGAGCCTCACAGTCTGATAACTCTAGGGCTCATCTCCTCCCCCTAGGCTCTCCTCAGTCCCAGTGAAGCTGAGATGCCCTGAATACTTAGCAGAGATAGTGCGGACCTAACTGCTTCCATTTCCCATGGCCCTCCAAGGACCTCTGCAGTGAGGGCTTTCTCTGCTCTACACTCCCATGGTTTTCCTTTCACTGTGCAAACCACAACTGAGAAGTTTTCTGTGCCACCCTTCTTTACTTTACTTCCCAGCTCTCCCAATCAGCTGTGAATTCAAAATGGGCAGAGCCCATGTGTAGCCTCCCCACTGTTAGCGCACAGTAGGTGGTTAGGAACTGCTACCAGAAGGTACACATGGCTGTGTTACTGGCATCTGGCTCAGCTCACTGGGCTGAGATGGATGGGAAAGCCCCAGGGAAGCAAAGACAGTATTGGGGTTGCTGGTAACCTCCATTCTAGGAATAAGATTCCAAGTCAGCAAGCTCATTTTTCTCACAGGCAAATGATTCCAACAAAAATCCTCAAAATAGACTTTTCCAAACATCGCTCAGCGTGACCGTAGGACTCCGTCATTTCCCACACAGCTCACTCGGCTCTGAAGAATTCTGAAGATGTCTGAAAAGGAGTTCAGAGGTGAGCCCCCAACCCCATGGCATGCAAAGCATTATGGGCGATGCAGGTTCTTTCTCAAAGTACAGCTGAATGGCCTTAACTGCCGGGGACAGTAAACACCAACAAATCCCCTTCACCCAGGCAGCAGGATAGACACAGACAGGACACAGACAGCTGCAAAGACGGAAGAAGAAAGGGTTCTCCTCCCAACAGTTCAGTCTGCAGTCTGCCTATCATCTGGGGATAAATCAATTTGCAGCAGCTGTAGACAGTCATTTCCGTGTGAGTCCTACTCAGCTTAACTGGAGAAGCGTGTTAAAGTTAAAGGGCCTTCATCACATTAAAAACCCCAAGTTTTTCTAACCATAAATTTATTTCACTGGATTCCTGAGCTGTAAAGTCACCCTCCACTCTTCCTTGTAAATCGGGGGTTTGGGGGTGCCCATTTCCTGGTGTGTGCCAATTTGCTGTTTTTCCTGTAATGAGGAAAAAACGCAAGTCACTAGGGTTACAAGCCCCAAAGAAGGCACAGAAGGGAGTTGGTATTTAATATCTGCCTGAATCTTATGCTTTTAAAGAAATTTTGAATTACATTTGTTAATTTGTTTTCAAAGAGGGAGGGCACACAGGTGGAGGTCAGAGCATAACTTGTGGAAGTCAGATCTCTCTTTCCACCATACAGATCCAAGGGATCAAACCCTCATCATCAGGCTTGGGGGCAACTGCTTGAATCTGCTAAGCCATCTCAACAGCTCTGACTCCCTGCTTTTTAAAGAATGGTTCTGTAGGGTGATACAAGAGCGGAAATGAATCAATATGTAAATACAAGACAATGACACCCAATGCCAGGCACACTGGTCTTTTCCCCAGGTCTGGCTTTTTTCCCCAGGTCTGACTCTGATCACCCAGCCACTGAGCAGCAGCAACCAACATGTGAAGCTGAAAACAAGGCTTTCAAGTGTATGTGAAGAACCCAGGCTGGGACCTAAGGTATTGGCACCAGAGCAGCAGACCAAGTCCCCTATGCCCAGCAGCACCTTGCTGAGCCCTGTACCCTTTCTGGGTGGGAACTGGGACACAAACGGCTCAGAGAGAAGCCGTTTTCTGAATCTTTAATGGCAAAGACAAAGATCTCTTCCCATTCCCGTATTTCTTTCTAATGAGAGGGATGTGCATGGGCAGACCTTGCTTTCTTTTCCACGTGCACCCTAAGTTCGGTTTTGTGAAGCCTCGTGGCTTCGTCTGTGGGAAATGTGTCACTACAGTCATCTCATGCATGGCATGGTTACATATTACAAAACAGCCTTGCTGACTCACCTTGGTTTTTAGTACAGATGCAGCACTAACAGGAGCCTCTTCCATTGTTGAAAAGCCCTCAGATAATCCAGAATTAAAGCAAACACTAAAGAAGAAAGAAAGAAAAGAGCAGTTAGTGCTCATATGGCAGAAACATCCCTTTAGCAAGATTTGAGATGCAGGGCTGAGCAAACGCTTTAAGAATCAGCCTTTTAAAAAGAGGTGTGATTTTTGTCTCCTAAACGAAAACATGTCTATTTCCATTCACCCTTAAAATACAAAAGCCAGAACAACAATAACCCAGAATATCTTCCTTAATTTTCAACAGAAAAGATCCCCCCCCCCAAAAAAATGTAAAGGGCTGTTTTGTGGAAGCTAACCCACGGGCAGGAACATTTCCTGTTAGAGGTCTTTCAGCCGCACCTCCCACTCCGATTTCAGTTACCCAATAACTCTAAAGGTGAACCACACGGACCCTCGCTTCTGATCATCCCCAAGACCCTGGACTTCATATTTAAAATGTCACTCAGGCTGGCAGCTGCTGATGGGAGGAGCAATAAATAACACTACCTCCATTTGCACACAAGCCCTGCAGACGCCGTTCCAAATGCTTCTCCGCTGAACACCTTGGGACCAACTATTGGAATGCCACCCCATTTGATGCCAGGCACCCCGCACATCAGCTTTTAGGAGGGAAGTGAGGAGCAGCCTGCCCAATTGGAGTTGCAAGGGGATTTAGGAAGACAGAATGTAATTACCTGAACTGGAGCTGGGCCAAGACACTAGGGCTGTTAAAAAGAGAGAGAGAAAGAGAAAGAAAAAAAAAAAATCAAGGGAAAAAAAATAACCTTAATTCTCCCAGCTGATAGCAAAAGACAAGCTTGAGCTTCTTTCTGCTTGTGATTTGGCAGCATGAGGTGTTTAAATCATTACCAAATCATAAATACAAATAAAACTTCCAAATTCCAGGAACCCTTCCCCTTTCCCACCACTACAGCTCGAGGCAGGTGCTTTTGTCTCTGAGTGGGTGGGGGCCTCCTGTGGTGCATGGCAGGGCCTGCTTCCTTCAGTGCCCACTCTGCACAGGCAGCAGGGTCTGCTTACCAGCTGACCATGTCACTGACACATTTTCCAAAGAGCAGACACCGTATCCAAGGCCACCAGGAGCAAAGCACATAGCGCTTGGACTGTTTTCAGGGAGGATCCTTTTCCAGCTCTAACCTTAATGCCAATGAAACAAGTTACACTTGAAATTTTATGGAGACCTTTAGCCAGGAATCTTTCCTTTTTTTTTGCTTTTATCTGCCCCCCCCCCAAAAAAAAAGAACAATGGAAAAGAAAGAAATTTGCCTCCAGCAGCCCAGGGATTGTCTAAATCAGCAGTTCTTAACTTGTGAATCTTGACCCCTTTGGGAGTCGAATGATCCTTTCACAGGGGTCACCCAAGACCATCAGAAAACACAGATATTTATATTATGACTCATAACAGTAGCAAAATTACAGTTATGAAGTAGCAACAAAATAATTTTATGGTTGGGAGTCACTACAGCGTGAGGAACTGTATCAAAGGGTCACAGCATCAGGAAGGTTGAGAAGGCTTGAAATATCCATCAGTCAGCTTGAGGCCACTGGGAGGATGGGGTGCCAGCAATGCAGCATGTGTGTAAGGACAGTATGCTAGGAGCTTTGTGGTGCTTCTGACTTCACATACAGCAGAGGCATCGCCTAGACTCAGAAGACTTCCTTCCCTGTGACAACCAATTGTTGAGAACCAGATTCTGTTCTTAGTGGCAGGCAACTGTCAGCAAAACAATTCCAGCTCAGCTATGGTTTATCTGATTTGTTTTGTTTTGTTTTGTCTTGTTTTGGTTTGGTTTGGTTTTTACCCACTGAAGGGGCTAACAGAACAGTGTGGTTGAAGACTTCAAACTTTCATAGGAAAATGCACAGCTATATGTATGGCCATGGAGCAGCAAGGTCTTGTGAAGTCTGTTAAACACAGAAGTTCAGTCGGCTAAGTCTGCTACTGCATCTGCAACTGAGAAGGCCTGGGTTTGGTTTGGGTTTGGTTTGGTTGTTTTGTTTTCGTTTGTTTGTTTATTTGTTTGTTTTGGTATTTTCCCAATAACATTTAAATGAGAAATTTAACTTTGCATCTGGTTACCCACATTTCTACAATATTTAAAAACTCAATTTTTGTGGCTTTTCTCCAGTTAAGATACCTGCACAACGGTTTGTTTGTTTGTTTTTTAAAGAAAAGGAAAAGATAGATAGATAGATAGATAGATAGAGCATCCATAAATTCTAAGTGTGAAATGAAAGGAGAAAGGAGAAGCAGCAGCTAAGATTGAGAGATGGGAGCCGCTGAAGGCACTTCTGTGAACAGAGGCCGCCAGCATCAGAAAGGCTCATATGAACTCCATCAACCCCAGCCCTCGTTGTTCAGGTCTGCACAACTATAAATATTTCTATGATTCCTGATTGAAATAGTTTAAATTTTTAAAGTATAAATGCCTTCACTCCTGTGTTTACAGTTCTACAAGAGCTCACTTCTTAAAACAGGCAGATAGCAGGCTTGCCTGAGCTGGGAACCTCAGCACTCCCTGGCTTGGAAAAGCCATGTCCTGAAGAACTTAGGTGATCTGGCCCTGCTGCTCAGACAGCACAGAGATGCCAGGGAGAACCTGATGATTTCATGCTCACGCAGAAGGAGAAAGCTTCTGAATCCCGCATCTGCTGCTTCCTGAACTCTGTCCTCATCCTCAGACCTGACTCCTCAAGACCTCATAGACTTGCACTAAGAAGTCAAACCTGTCTGTTCTCCAGTTAAGAGTCAAGCCTGATACAGTCACTTCTGCAGTACTGTCTGAATTGAGCCTTACCCTCCACTCTGTGGTTCCCATGTTTTCATGGGTCTCCATTTCCAGACACATGAACCCCACACATGTGCAACCCCAGTGACACAAGCTGCTCCCTGCTTGCATGCAATGAGCAGCAAATGAATCTAACAGACACCCCGGCCCATGCCAACTCCCATAAAATCAGGGTGTGAAGCACAGGGGAGGGAGGGACTCCTATTAATAATTCATTCCAGGCAACCCCCTGGAGCAGTCTCACTGTGATGTGCTGTGCAGAATGCTTCAACACACTAATTAATATTTTCAAAGTGTTCCACGGGCTCCTTTTAAACGTATTTTTGCCATCATTGAATGCTGCACATTATAAGGAAAGATCAATCCTCTCCCCCAGTCCTATTGATGAGCTGTCTAACTGAGGCAGGGTATCTGGAGTCCACAGCAGGTTTTTTTCTCCCTTTTACTATTACTCCCTTAGTGCCTGGCAGGATGGTAGCTCTCTTCTGAGACCAGCTGCTCCTTCCCAGCCCTATCAGACACAAGCAAGGGCGGTAACAACCAGAACCTCCCAAGCTCGGTCTCTGCCTCACACTGCCCAGCTTGGTGCCCAAGACAAAGACCTAGAGGGCAGGACTTAAGTCCCCAGGTACAGTGACATGTTAGGGACACCAGGCAGCAGCTCTCTGAGTCCCAAGGTCGCCTTGAAGTTGAGCTTCTGATGTGCAGGCCAGTCTATTCAAGAGTCAAAAGTAGGTGCAACTCCTTCTGCCCCCATGACTTTCTCCAGCACAGAACCCTTAAGGATGGGAGCCTTCCTCTTCACTGTTTGCAGAGTCCTGGTGCTCTACACAGTGTTGTTGTGTGACTCTCAACCAACTGTGGCTGACCTTTCAGGAGCAGAAATGCCCCCAGCCTTTCCTCCCACCTCACTGATGTTGGCCTCCTGGTGACAGAGGAGGTTAGAACCCCAATGGCTGTCCTTCCCTCTGTGGGCAGGGACAGGCACTCCCAATGCAGTGATCGCCACGATTCTACCTAAATGTTACCTGGAGACTATTTCTCCATTAAATCAATCTTGCCTATCGATCTGAGCAATTACAGGAAAAGGAAAGGAATAGCTTTTGCCCTTTACGTTCCTGCATTCAAAAAAGTGATTTACAGAGTCAAACGAGTCAAAGTGGAAACAACTGCTTTCCAGGGCCAAGGCTCCTCCCCTCAGGAGATATGTGGGGGCTGGGGACTCTAGGGAAGAACAAGAGATCCCCAGAGATCTCTGAGCCCTCCCTAGAACCTGCGGACACACAGCTCGCAGACAGCTAACAGATGTTTCCACTAGGTACAAGGTAAGGATGGAGACATTATTTTGGAGGTAAAATTCTCATGGCATACAATAAGCCCTTTAAAGTGAATGACTCAAGCCCATTGGCTTCATTCCTCATGGTGTACAACCAGCATGTCTATCTGGCTCCAAAGATGCCCACTGCCTCTAAACAATCTTTGTGTGCCTTCCCCCAGCCCCTGGCTGTAAAAGTTGGCTCCAGACTTTGCCTGCTCCAGATGTCTCATGTAAATGGTGTTCTGCAGCCTTTGACTTTTTGTGCCTTGTTTCTTTCATTTAATATGATGCTTTCTACCTCTATCCATGTTGTGATAGACATTTCACCATTTAGCTACCTTGGGGGAGTGCACATGTATGTACATGCATGTGCATGTATGTGTGTATGGAGGGCAGAGGTCAACATCAGCTGTCTTTCTCAATCACTCTCCACTTTAGGTTTTATTTTGGTTTTGGTTTTGTTTGTTTGTTTGTTTTTTGAGTCCCTCAGTGAACCTAGAGGTTACCCATTCATCTACAATGGTAGACCAATAAGTTCTGAGCATCCACCCATCTCTGCCTCATCCTGACATCTTTAGTTACAGAGGCCTGTACCGCTGTGCCTAGCCTTACATGTGCTGGGAATCTGAGCTCAGGTCCCCATACCTGTATGGCAGACACTTTACCCACTGAGCCCCATCATGTCTGGCTCATTTTGCTTAAGTATTCATCTTTTAATGACCATTCAGACTACTTACATCTTCTGGCTATTCGAAACAGCTCTGCTATAAGCATTCCTATACAAATATTTGTTTTGGTGCCCATTTCCAATTCTTTGATGCATACACTAAGAAGTAGAAGTGTCAAGTCACGTGGCAGTTTTGCTTTTACATTATGGATAAAGAGAATTCTGCTTCAGAATCAAGGGCTGTGGCAGACAAGAGGCCAGTGTGAGTGTGAGGAGAGCCCTCAGCTTTGTGGTAAGGCATTTAAAGGTTTGCAAGGAATTCTCTCAAAGGGATGACCCTGCCCCAAAAGTACATCATATCCAGTCACATGGGACCATGTTATTCTATGATAAGAAAACAGGAAAGAGAATTAGAAAAGTCACATCGTTCCTATCTTGTCACCTCATCCTGACCTTTAAGCCCCTTCCCAGAACCCTTAGCCCTCAGCTACTTCCTTCCACACCTTAAACTCCCTGAACATTCAGCAGGCAGCCATTCCTACATCCCACTCCCCTGCCCTATTTCTTGAGGTCTATACACTTTATTCTGAGTCCCCAAAATACCTCTTCTCTCTGTATCCCAAATTCACACTTTGAACATGCCCATCTATGCTTCCAGACCCAAGTGAGAAGCCCCCTCCCCGTCTCTCCAGCAATAGATAGTGTCTTGCCCCTCTATTATCCAGAATGTATCCTCCCGTATCCATTGTGACCTGAGGGCCCCACAGAACAAGACCGGTACCCTGCAGCCACAAAACACATACTCACATAACAATAGCTTGTAGGATGTCTGTGAGAATTGATAAGGAAGAAGATGGAACCACAGAGCTTATCAACACATCACTCATTGCCTGCTATGGAATTGAGTTCATTTGCCACTATTTTTTCCTAGTTGATGGTAAGTAGCCAAAACTGCGAGCCATGCCTTTCCCTACTGCTAGCTTGAGAGTGTAGTTCATGTAAGATGGGCAAAGAAATGTGTCCACAGAAGAAAGCAGTCAGTGAGTGAGTGAATTAAAGACACATAGATGTGATGCATCCCATGTCTGCTTTTGTCAGATCCTCCTATCCACTGCATTGACTTCTGTAGCTCCAGAGCAAGCGCTCAGCTCCTGCAGGCATAGTAGGACAGCTTCAGTTTCCCCAAGCTGCACAGGGATGGGTGCTTCTGCTGTCCCTGTCCATGTCTCAAGGCTGGGAGAAAGGCATGGAGGACAGCCTCACAGTTGCACAACCTGGACATCTCACATCTCAGAATCTCTCTTCCTGAGAATGGCAGGGAGAAGCTACAGACCACGACTCTTGCACACATGAGTGCATGTGCTATAAATGTGAATTGCATCTGTGATATCCAGGCATCTACTTGCTACACACTCAAATCCAAGAGTGGCCACTTACCTGAAGAAAGTGACAGAGAGTCATCTCAGGCAGCAGGAAGTGGCTGAGCAGAGACAATGGGCAGACAGAAAACCTGCACTGCAGAGAGAATGTTTCTTAGTTAAGTTACACCCTGATGACAGCTTCCGGGAGAAACATCTCTATCCTTATATGATGGTAAGGAGAGGCTCACACTGACCTTGTCATTTCTGCCTCCACCTGTTAGTGCCACTTCCATGCGACCATTTCCCTTAGTTCCCCATTTGTCCTAGCCCTGACTTCTTAAGACAGCCTCTCACCTTCAACCAACGTCCCAGCAGCTCCCACCACTGTCTCTCTGGTCTCCTTACCAACCAAATAGTGATTCCCACAGACAACCCTGGAATGTGCTGTCTTCTAAAAACTGTTCAAAATCTCTGAGAAGCAGAAGCCATGCTTCTCAGGACCCTTAGTACGTCCACAGTGAATGGTCCTCCACCTTCTATGTAAACTGACAAGATATTTCTGGCAAAGAATTGCTTACCAGGGAATGGGAATCAGAACCTCAGCAATGATGTCCCCGACCTTTCTTACATCAGTGACTGTGTCTTTACAAAACTCTCCAAGGACAGAGGCACTATCAGCATAATCCAGACCTTGGAGCTGCCACTCATCCATAAGTGCTCTTTACAGAGATTCATGAGAGAAGTTTAAGTAGAAAGGCTTGCACTGCCCTAATAGCTTGAGTCATGGAGCTTCTTGCCGGGTGAGAGAACGGAAGCTCCAGGCACAGATTTGCTCATGTACTGGGAAGCAGGACAAGAGCTGAGGCTCCTGAGAGTTGTCTTTACTACAGCCTACCTACCCCAGGCTGGGGACAAGGTGTGTCACCATAGGAGGCTGGTAGGGATTTAGCTCAGAGCTCTAAGGTAAGGGTGGCTGGTCACACTCATCAGGGCCACACCCAGATTGTGTGGATAGATCCAGGGAGGCAGCTGCTGGTGTCACCATCTCCTCACAGCTCCACCATTTCCTGCTGTTTTTGAGATCATAAAGAATGGGACATGTACGTGTGGGTCTAGACCAACAGTTCTCAAAATGTGGGTTGCGGCCCCTTTGGAAGTCAACGGACCCTTTCACCAGGGTCACATATCAGATGTCCTACATATCTGATATTTATGTTATACTTCATAACAGTAGCAAAATTACATTTATGAAGGAACAATGAGATAATTTTATGGTTGGGAGTCACCACAACATGAAGAACTGTACTAAAGGGCTGCAGCATTAAGAAGGTTGAGAACCACTGCTCTAGACTCTACAGACCATGAAAGGTGATCAGTGAGCAATGGCAGAGAGACTTATGTCACTTCTTAGCACAGGGTGCCCTTTATATTTAGAACTGAGAGAAAGACTGTCAAGGTCCAACCAGCCAACCAGCCACTGAGTGTAACATTCTTTGCCCAAATCCCATCATCATATATTGGAAGGTAAATATATTTCCTTTGGGTTAATATGCACACATTTTGAATTCCTTGGATTTTATTCTCAACCTAAAGACAAGCTTCGTTCTTACCCTGAGTACCCAGAGCTTCCGGGGCTGTGTGGGAAGGAGGACATGCGTGGAGGAGATCAACACCTTCACCAGCTTCCAGTGCTGCTGTCCAGGCCAATTACTTCCTGATTGTTAGCCATACACCTGGGTTCTCATGGGCCCACCCTCTGACAGAACATTCTTCTATAGATGCATCTAGACCCTCAAGCAAGTCTTTGACCAAGTGACAATTGCTCCGGTCAGAAGCCATGTGTGTGTAGGTGAGCCTTACTTCAAGAAAAACTGATACAGGAGAGAGGGCTCTGTGATTAAGCCCTTGCTGGGCAAGTGTAAGGACCAGCATTTGGACACCCAGACCCATGTAAGCGCTGGATGAGTGTGGTATGCCTCCTGTAATTCTGGCCTCAAAAGGTAGAGACCAAAGATTCCCCAGAGCAAGCTGGCTAAAACTAGCCATCTTAAGGAGCTCTAGGTTTGAGAGACCCTGCTTCAGTGAGTAAGGTAGATCAATAGAGGATGGCTCCCAACATTAACCTTACTTCCACATACATGTACATATGTATACAACTACACAGGTGTGCCTCCACACATGAAAAACATGTGCACACATGTATGCAACACACACACACACACACACACACACACACACACACACACTGAAAAAGGTAAAACAAGGTCTGGAAAGTGAGTCAGGGTTCCCAACAGACACAAAAGATAGAGCAGCAATCCTGCCTTCCAGCACATCTCTGACTACTGCATTCATTGACAGAGCATAGAAGGTGGCCCATGTGGCCTTTGGAGTCCAGCAATGCATACCGATCTTCTCTAAAGCATAGCTGCTGATGGGAAGAGGCTGGAGATGGGATTCCACATCAGAGTGACAAAGTGACCCGAAGTATGAGATGGAAAACAAACAGGTTCACAGAAACACCCAGCATTTGCAAAGCCCTACCAAACAGGTTTCTGGTCTACTGTAGAGGGAGGGGCCATTTTCATCCCATTGAGCAATAAGGTCAAAGAGGTCAAGTGACTATTAAAAGCCGCCTGCATCTAAATGGAACAACCAAAGGAGAACCCAGCTCTATGGATGGCTAAATCCACATTGTTCCCCAATAGGGAGCTGTCGGTGATGCTTTTCAGATATAGACACACCAGTTAATGTGCACATATGTGTGTGTTCACAGAGAGACAAAAAAGTTTCAACCCTGCAGTGATCGTATGGATTCTAGTGTACTGTGAGAGTGCTCCCCTCAATATGAGGCATAAGTCTATCCATGTGACAGCCCTCTCACAGAGACAGCATTGGGACTGGACATGTTATTTGTTACAGTCTTCAGTTGGCCAACATGAGCACCTGTCCAAGCCCCTTCATCTTTACAGCAGATATGCACAGCTACTCCCAACATGCTTCTTGGCCTGACTCCTACAGAACACCCTCAAACCTTTCTCTTCTGTTCCCAAATCCCAGAGCTGATCTCCAGGGCTGATCTGACTCCCTCACCTGTGTAGTAAGCCAGCTCTTGCCCATCAGTGATGGGCATCTGGCCCTGGCAGGTCCCTGTCCTCTGGGACTTACATGCAGACAGGTAGCTAATCACAGCCAAGGGAGACGTGGGATCCAGAAAAACAGCTTCTCTCCCACAGAAGAGCTGTTGTGTGCTCAGGGTGTCAGTCCAGTGGGAGAAGACCCAGAGGGCTTTCTGCATGCCCAGAGATCCCACCTTGGTAAACTTTTGCCAATACAGCTATGGACCACAATTAGTTGAGTAATGATAGAGCCATCCATCAGCCTGGTGGGGTGTCCTGGACAACTGGGGACTCTGCCAGGGTGGTGTTCTGTGGGTCAAAGCCTCCTTCCCTGTGCAGTTCCTTCATTCCATCTTGGGAAATAAAGCCTGGGAGTCTAGCCATAACAGGCTTGCAAGGCCTGGATTGAGAAAGTACCTGGGTTGGCAGCAGGGTTCTGTTTGGTGGGCCTCTGTGCAGCTGCAAAGCCATAGGGAGAATGAAGCAGAACCCCTGCCTGGTGGGTACTGGAAAGGGACCTCAACTTTCTTCCCTCTCCAGTCTCTAGAAGGAGGCAGCTGGCCAGGTTAGTGTCACATTTCCTGAGGAGACTGATTCCTTTGAAAGCTTAAGGGTGCCATCTTGTGCTTGAGAGTAGTCAAGGCACCCAGTTCCCGGTGGAATGCAGCAGGAGCTAACTGTCTGCTGCCTTTCTCCCCCTTTTCTTCCTTTAACCCCGGGCTTGTGGGCCTCGGTAGGGTTCCCAGCTACCAGAAGGGTCTCAGCCCCCAAGAACCAGTTGGGGGTGATGCTTCTCTGAGCAGTCAGCACCTGCCCTGCACCCCGAGTCACCTTCTTCATGACACACTGTTGGTGGTCCTGACCCCGTGGTGCTGTGTTCTATCCAGCCTACAGGTAGGTGGGCAGGAGGGGACTGTGGGGCAGGGCCTGAAAATCCAAAAGGTGCTTATTTATGAGAAGGGACAAGAGATGTAAAAAAAAAAAAAAAAGCAAAAAACAAAACAGTGAAAAGGCAAAGGCGGGAGAGGAGAAGAAGAGAGAGGGAATAGGGATGGGAGGGAATAAAAAACAAGAGGAGAGGGGGAAACTACTGCACTCGCCTTTGGCTAATTGTAGCTGTAGCTTCTAATTTCAGTAATTATTCTCTCTGTCCAGGAGCGTGTGTGCAGGTTCTGTGGATTCAGAAGATGTGCACACTTAGAGAACTGATGCAAGTAAAGGGAAAAGTCACTTGTCCCTAAGTATACTGGGCTTCAGTTTCTTCTCAGGTAGAGACTTGGGGGGAGGGGGGTGTTACAGAATTTAAAGTTAGGGCTTCCACCCACTGGGTATCCTCCCCTGACTTCACTGCCAGACTTACAGAAATGCCTGCTTTGACTTTTAACTCATTTCCTCTTGATTTTTAGATTCAAACATCTTCAAATATGGGCGGGGAGGGCACAGAAGATATTTGCAGCAAAGAAGAAAGTAAAGAAAACAGAAGGGGGTCCAAATGGCCCCCAGTACTTCTTCAGACTTAAATCTTTTTCTTTTTTTCTCTTTCTGAAATAAAATCCAGGTGCAGCATTGGGAAACCAAATACAGACGGACACACCAGAACACAGGCAGACAGACACACAGACAGGGAAACAGCTGTAGCATCTTCATAAACACAAAGCCAGCCCTTCCCAGCTCACACAGCTTGGCCTGGGTGGCACAGGGCATAGCCACTAGCCAGGGAGCTGTGTGGTGGTGTCACACCTCAAAGCCCATCACTGCTTAAGAAATACACACACACACACACACACACACACACACACACAAATAGAGGTTCTAAACAGTGCAGATATTGAAGTGTTTCCTCGATATCTTTTTTGCTTTGAAGATAAACGGTCTCAGGGGAGTGAAGAGAAGGGAAGGACCCTGACTTTCTACTCCACCCTCTGTCTGACTGTCCAGGCCTGCACAGTGCAGCTATGAGAAAAGTGTGCCCTTTACCATGCAACCCAGCATGCCACTTGGATTACTGAGGGTGAGCCTTGGCCTGGCAGAGAAAAGTATGGAGCAGTGTCTTGCAGGGCTCTGTAGTTTAAACTGAACACAGATTGGGAGGAGTCTTGAGGTCTTACAAACTACACACAGTAAGTCCCCATCTTCAGCAGCTTGGCTAAATGGGTGTTTTAATGCAAATTAGTCCAAATTGCTATCAAGAGTAATTATGGTGAAAGAAAAGCAGCCTTTCCATCATCCCTCTCTCATTTAGCTCTTCTATGGTGTTTTTTAAATAACGTAGTCATAAACTTTCAATTGACCACTAAAAGAAGTGCTGGTGGCAATGGGGAGACAGAGGCAAGAAGAGGGGGCAAAGGTCATCTATGAGCCATGGTCTACTGTGGGGGTCCACATGGTTCTCTCTCCTCAATCTGTCTTTGCTAGGCAGGGTTGCTCTGTGGGGGTGAGGGGACTTCCCCAGGAGTTCAGAATGAGGTCCGGAAATGTCACAAGGTCAGGGTCTCAGGAGAGACCAGTCCTCTGCTGCACATGCCCCCTCCTCACCAGGCACACCTCTCTTTCTCCACCTTCAGTTGCTGAAGTCAATTCATTATTATACTATTAGGTAAAACAGGCAAGCCTGTAAGATAGAAAAATTACATCTCATTTGTTCTAAATTTGCCCAAGTCTAACTCTTAAGGGAGGCCTTTACATATTTGCTAATGGGATCTGTTTCTTATTGCCCCAAAATGCATAATATCCAAAAGGAATCAGATTCTCTTCCTGGCCGTGAGTCATCGGAACACACACAACTGGAAACTTGATTTCACCGGTTCCTGCTTCAGGCATCCGATTGCTCTGGGTGTCTGAAGGAGCTTTTTATTTACCTATTATGGCATCATCTATAACATAAAACTGTTGTGCTCCCTTCATTAAAGAATTCAGTTGCAAATGCTGGGGCAAAAATTACAAAGAGCCCCCTTTTTAAAAATGTGCGCGTTTATTGGGATTATTAAATCACAGCATCTAATGGTGGTTGTCACCAACTTAATTTAAAAAGCTGATTATTACTCAAGCCCTCTGTATTTTAGGCCTGATCCTGAATCATTAGCAGTTGTGACTATTTAGTTAATTTGCAGATTAGGAACAAGTAAGTGCCTGTTTTGAAAAATGAGGCCACTCGACCTTCAGCTAACTGAGACGGAGTGAGTCAGGCCAGCTTCCAGAACAAAAGTATCCTGTCAAATAAATGCATTTTGATGCGGGTCAACTCGAGCAAAGAAACACTTTGGAGATCAACCGCCCGCGTCCCTGCAGCCAAAAGTCGGGCACAAAAGCCAATCCAGAAATGTTTAAATTAGCTGCCTCCCCAGTGGAGTCAAATCAAATCAAACGGCACACTCAGAGCCTAAACAAGTTAAAAGATAGTCCTCGTGGGTAGCAGCCACTAAAGCAATAGTAACTAGACAAAGGGGTCTTGGTGACCCTTGCTCAATAAAGATTTCTCGTGATGATGGGCACGAAGCGGAAGGCGCTGGGACTGGGGAGCAGACCCATCTCCTATGTGTTATTTCTATTGCGACATTTGTCATCAGTCAGATGATGGTAATAAAATTTGTAACTGTTTCCCTTATCCGCTGCTGCGATTTACCTCCTCTAATAGACAATGCGAGCGCTAAAAGGCCCATATACATCTTCATTACAGACTCCGGTGCCCGAGCCACTCTCCTCCAGAGACACTTTTATTCATTTTTACACAATTTGCCTACTGTACGGTACAGATGGTTTCTATTAAGTAAAATATCTGTTTTCTTCCAAATTTTTAGTTTTCATGATTCAATTACCTTAAAATGATTGTGCATTGTATTATCTCCCCTCATGACTTAATTTAGCTCAAACTCTCCCAGCATAAACTGTAAGCCCCGTTTCATCCGCTCAGAAAATCACCCACATACTGTGATGTTTCTCAGGGTTGTTCCACCCCGGCTGTGATTTCTACCCTTTTATCGGTTTCTTTCACCCGAGTCTTAACTGTGTTGGATAATTTTCTGGAGATAAATTTAAATATGAAAGGACCTACACGGAAACTTCGGACTGATATTAAAATGGGATTTTTTTTCATTATACTGTAAAATGTGCAGCATGCTTTTGAGCATTCACGCTGCCTGTGCTGGCACCTCTGTTGCCAAGAGGATCCTCCTTGGGAATCTTCAGAGCTACCGACCCCACATGGTGGACCCCTGGAGTCAGCTTCTCCTTGCAGCCTTTCTTCTTCCTAGCCTGCTTTCTGTCCCAGTTTGTTAGTTGCAAAGAGGAAGTTGCAAGCTTCTACCTTGGTTCTAAAGAGAGCATGGATGGGTTCCAAATCCACCTTCTCACACCTGGAGGGCCACGTTCTCCAGCCTGCCTCCCCTGGAGGTTGGGAGCTTGCTTCTGAGTGCCTGGAACCCACCAGCCTGCCTGTCTCACTCTATTAGCGTGATAGTAAGCAAATGCTCCCTGGAAATTTCCTCTCTCTTGCATTTTACGTTCATGTTTTATTCTGGCTCTCAAGTGTTCCAATTTTTCCCTCTGGAATATAGCCTGCAGCAGAGACCCTGTTGCTCCCTCTAGGCCCTCACCAGTCTCAGCAGCCCCAAACTTGCACCAAAAGGCCTCTTACACCGCTGTGGAAGAGAGAGTTCAACCTTTGCAGGAGGGAAGGCTGTTAAGGGAGAATGGTATTCAGGGAATGAAAGGTGCCCCCTCAAGAGGGAGGAGTAGGATGTGGCAGAGAGACAGCCTGCCAGTATATCTGCAGACAAGCTTCTGTTACCCTCCAGGCTTCCTGAAGAGCCAAGAAGCCTTTGCATGTGGCCCTCCAGAACCTTCCCACTAGGCACACATAGAGTTTACCAGGAGTGGGCCTCTCCAGCTTATCATAAAAGAGGGACCGACTCCCATAGGGCTGCATCCTTGTCCCATGAACACTGGGCTGAGTAGACACGGGTATAATCAATAATAAAAAGCAGCCCGGGGGATACACTGAAGCCCTCCAAGGCCCTTGACATTCAATAGTATCATCATTACTCTGGTGTTCACTGTTCATGAGCTCATCACCTTCTGCCTTAACCAAGAGCCAATGAGGTCCGGGCAGGAAACTCCTTCAAGAGACTGGGTCATAACTAACAAGGGAGGCTTTGCCTAGGCAACATGGAAGGATTCAGAATACATCTTAGCAAGGGAGGTGATGAGATTCTGGGAATTTGCCTCATGCCTGTGCTGTGGAGAATCTGTGTGGTACAATCCCACTGAATCAGCTTGGACTTTAGTAAGCCTGGTACAGACAGACCCTCCTGGGGTAATAACAGAGATTGAGAAATAACAGTCTAAACAACAGTTCTTGGTCACACACACACACACACACACACACACACCAGACATCACCCGTTTAAGACCACTCCAATCTGCAGTGTTCATGTGTGCTGCCCACTAATCCTACCTGTGTCTATGTGCTCTTCCCACAAAGGTCTGGTCAATTTAGCTACTAAGACGGGCTTCACTACCACACTGGAAAGAAGGTTATCTAGACAATGGCTCCTGCTTCTTCTACTCTACACCTCCTTGCTCCCAGTCAGGGTATAGCCAGCTCCCCTAACACATGCTACACCCCAAAGACTGTCACCAGACCATGCAAAACCAGCAAGAAGAAGCCTTTTGTGAATAAAGAGAGACAGGTTCAGCCAAGAATGAAAGGGCCCAAGTTCAGGCTAATGCATCTATCTGAGCAGCCTACAGGAGAATCAGAGTCTATGACACACTCCATCTTTTCTTCTCCCCCTCCCCAGCTTCTAGAAGCATCCCCATTAACCCCGGGGACACCATGACACCCCAAACTATGGCATCCTAGCGACAATCACTCATCTCTTGGGGGGAAGCTCAAGCAGCCAGAGGCAGATGCTGTTAACTCTGCTCTGGAGGAGCGAGCCCCACCCAGAGGAGGTATACATGTGCACATGTGCTTGGGAGGTTGGGGTTTGGGGGTCATGTTCTTTGGGTAACCAGCGAAAATGATCAGATGTTTCTCCAAGCTGACAGCATTGCCTCATCACCTTCGCAGGATGGAAAGATGTTGGCAGCACTGGAATGTTATATTACTCCATTCAGAGGGAAATTTAACTGTTCCAAAATCAATTTCAGGGTGTAGAGATGGCAGTCAGTAATGCGATAAAGTGGCTTAGAGATCAAGGGGCAGCGAGACAATAGACTGGGAGAGTCTGCAGTCAGCCAGCCTGCTGCAGATAAACCAATCCTTCCTCATTTAAGGAAGAACATTCCATTGATGAGCAAAAAGTATTCACCATGGGCTCCCCAGGCCCTGCCTCCTGTCTGGCTGCAGATCTAGTCCTGGAAGAGGAAACGAAAGTAAGGCTCCAGGATGCTCACAAAGGCAGGGTCCATCTCTGTCTTAGCAGTGAGGAACGGTGGGATCAGAACAGCTCCTCGAGTTCTCCCCAAGTACATTGCCTCCTGTTCAAAGCAAGGTGAATTATAGAAATTGCAAGGAGGATTTGGAGCGATCTAGAAGGGAATGCTTGGTAGATGATACATCATAGATGCTCCAGCAATGTGGTGTCCCTCACTAGCTAAGGGTCAAGAACAGAACATCTATGACCTTCACTGTTAAGGAGCATGTACAGAGCATTCTCAAGCCTTACTAGCAAAAGGGAATGTACAGATCATTCTCTATCTCCACTGGTTAAGGGTCATGCGTAGAGAACTCATCGGTTTCGCCAGCTAAAGATGCATACACAGAGCCTGTGCCAGCTTCACTAGTTTCAGAGCATGCATGGAACACCTGAAAACTTCATCAGCTGAGGGGTATACATGAAGTATCTTCTAAACTGATTACCTAAGGGCCATATACATGTGGCGTACCTGCTAACCCCGCTAGCTAAGGGACATGCATGAAGGATCTACCAGCTTATGTCACATTTTGCAAAAACGGTGGGGGCTTGGGGAGCCAGTTCTATACTTGGAGGAAAATGGAGAACACAGCAAACCAGTTTGTGATCATGAGAAGTGAGATCAGATTCTAGGTACTGGGGAGCATGGGGAGTAGCGACGTAGCGACTGCACAAGACTGAGAAAGCTCAGAGAAGAATGTGGACTCCGAGCCTCAGTTCCTAAGCCATGGAAAAGAAGCTGAGCTCGCCCAGAGTTTAACACTCAGTGCAGGCACATTATATCAACAGCTTAAAAGAGTATTTTTCTTAAATTCACACAAAGCTGGGGGTCAACTGCTTACACACACACAAACACACAAACATGTGTGTATGTGTGTGCTAACAATATATTAGTTAATATATATTAACTAAAGCATTTGAAAGTTCATATATGTGTGTTTATATATATACTACATATGCATGTGTGTTAATATATACTGTAGGTAATATATAAGCATATATATTTATATGCATATATATATATGTTTGTATATATTCATTTGAGAGTTCCCAACCATGCTTCTGTTTGTACATACCAAAATTATGTTGGCCACAATGGCCAACATATATGCTATACATATATAGTATGATATATATATATACTATATATATATATTATGCAATATATACTACATATATATAAGTAGGTAGTATATATGCATATATGTTTATATGCATATATATTCATTTGAAAGTGCCCAACTGTGGTTCTGTTTGTACATATCAAGATTAAGTTGGCCATACTGATGAGGCTAGATGGCCTTAGCCAAATGTGTCCATTACACAGTGAGATAGTAATAACACAGGCATGATAACATACTTGAAAGGATGTTCTTGCATGCAGGACTTTTCTGAGAAACAGAACTGCTGAGCCAAAGATGGTGTCCTCAAGGCAGAACAATTGGTTACAACTTCCCTTTTCACTGTCTAATGTTGCTGTATGATCTGGCCAAAGCCTTGTTAGGCTTAAGAGAAACGTGACCTGCATGTGCAGTATCAAACAGTAAGGTCAGCCACCACCCAATCCCCACAAGATCCTAGCTGTTACTGATAAACCCAGAAATCAATCCCAAGAGTGGGTCTATCTCAAGACACCATCAAACAGAAAAGTGTGCTGATGATAGCCCTCTGTATCTTCTACTCCAAACTTACAGGCTTAAGCAATTAATTTTTCAATTGGATTACTTGGATAATCACAGGAAAGGCTATGGATGGCAAAAACTATCAAGAATGCTTTTGAGGCTGCATCTGCTAATCTTCCCACAAAAAGAATGAAAATAAAAACCCACTTCTCTTACAACCTTTGGGCTCATAAACAAGAAGGGATATGGAAATTCATAAATTAGCATGCAAAGGAAAAAGATTTTTTTTTTTTTAATTCTTAAGAATTTATACTGTCTTGTCTCAGGGGAATAGTTTTCCTCAAATTTTATTTTGAAGCTGCCTTGAATATCTGGCACATGGCCCAGACTGCTTTCAAATGCTGTCCAAGTTCCCCCAGCCCTGCAGACCCTGTATAGAAGTTGGGGCTTTATTAAAGAGACATTATCTGAAATGAATCCTATATCCAATGACAGGAATGACATTTTGGTGGCTAGAAAGCCACAAATGAGCATGATACTACATGACTGAAAGCTATGTATCAAAGATTGGGTGGGGAAAAGGAACTGCCCCCAATATAAAATCAAATGTGACCTAGTGAAAATACATGTAACCCTTGACCAGATTCAGCAAGACGCGAGGAGAGTTATGGGCATGGGGTGGGAGGTAGGTGGGGGCACCTAAGCAAGTCCAACTAAAGTCTGCAGATTTATTTCATAGTCTCTGATGCCTATAACCTTCCACATTTTGACAAATGCACCGCAAGTTGGGTGTGAACACTGGTGGGAAGGGGTGATTGGCAAGCAGGAGTCTGTGTCTACCTGTAACTGGACCATGATCACGTAGGAGGAACACTGTGGGGAGCTGGGTGATTGGGATGCAGAAACCTCAGGTAATTTAATTAGTCTATATTTTTCTAAAACTTAAAATTATTCCAAAATTAAGAGTTCATTGAAAAAAACTGTAGGCATAGAAAAGAAACCTCATGGTAGTTTTCATTTTTAAAATCTTGCCATTTGGGAAAAGATTAACCATAAATGATTCTGATCATACCATAAGCAAAGCACTGCAGAAACAAGAAGCTTTTCTGTTCTGCACTTCTCACAAGAGTTCTCACTCAGTCTAAGAGACAATCTGTCTGTAATGTACTTCCTTGCAAACAGAAGGATCTGACTTCAATCCCAGAATCCATGTTTTTTTTAAAAAAAATGGATGTGTTACCAGGCAAGATGACTCTTGCCTTTAATCTCAGCACTTGGCAGGTGGATCTCTATGAATTCAAGGCTAAACTGGTCAATGTAGAAAGTTCTAGGCCAGCCACAGCTACATAAAGAGGCCCTGTCTTTAAATAATAATAATAATAACAACAACAACAACAATAGAAATGTGTCCGTCAATCAAAAAGAGCATCGTACAATGCTGACCCAGCACCAATCACCATGTAGCTTAAAAACATGGTGTCATCACCCCAAACAAAAGGCCAGTAAAGAGCTTATCACTGAAGCTCTGCTAGGACATACCAGAAACCACCTGTTGCAGCAAATGCCATTATTCTATCAGAAGACCAAGCCTGTTGGTCCATGAGCAGCTTATGGTTTGACTGCCTATTCATGTTGCTGTGTCAGCATTGTAAGATGCTCCTCTCTAGCAGCTTTTGAATGATGGACACATTACTATTGTTGTTGTTGTTGTTATTATTATTATTACTATTAAATTTTAAAGATATGGTCTCACATGGATGGGCAATCAAGTCCTAAGCTTCTTAACATTGTCCTCATGTTAGCATGGTCTTTGGGAGACTCAGCTTCAGACATATTTTGTATAAGGGGTCCGGAGGAGACTATACTCCATATAGTTAGTATTTCCTGAAAATCATGTTAATCCTGTTCCAGGTAGCCCTCCTCTGAGGCTGGGAGGCTGCTCCATCAGTCATGGCTTCTCCAGCTTCCCCTCTCCCCAGTTCACATAAGAGTATAGAAGGCTTCTAGGATGCCAGGAAGTAGACAAGAGGCGAGCATCTCCAGCCTTCCACAGACTGTACAGACAACCTGTCACTCATTCAGTGAGTCCTCAGCCATCAGATTTGGGGAAAGAAATCCTGGCCCATCTGGGAGGCTGAGAGCTAGGGATTGCTTTTCTTGAATGGACTTTAAAGACTCCATTTATAAGAAATGGGCACCTTTGACAGAAGTGTAAACTACTCCTTGGCATGAACTGTTTAGGAGATAAAGATTTGGAATGGAAAAACCAAGGTGGGTGTCTTAGTGAGGGTTACTATCACCATGATAAAACCACCAGGAGCAAAAGTTACTTGAGGAAGAAGGGTTTTTCACTCATAATTCCATGTAACAGTTCATCATCAAACGCAATGATGGTGGGAGCTCAAGCAGGGCAGGAACCTGGAGACAGGGGCTGAGGCAGAGGCCTTGCTGCTTACCGGCTTGCTGCTCATGGCTTGCTTAGTATGCTTTCTTATAGAATCCAGAACCACTAGCCCAAGGATAATGCCACCTACAACAGGCTGGGCTTTCCCTATCAATCACTAACTAAGAAGATGCTCAACAAGCTTGCCTACAACCTGATCTTATAGAAATTTTCTTAACTGAGGTTCTCTCCTCTTAGCTTTTATCAAATTGGCATGAAACTATCTAGCATGGTGGATAATCACAGTCAACATTCCCCATAGGCAGAACAAAGCAACCTGTAGGACAGGGTAGTGTAAAGAAACTATATATTACTTAGGAGACCTGGCCAAAAATGTAAAATTAATTTTAAAGTAATAATGTAAGTAATAGCAATATTATCTTGTTTAACATAATCTCTACAGTCAAGTATCTCCAGAGAGCTGACTCAGTGGTGTAGGAAAATTCAGGTTCCCTCAGTCTGCCATTCCCCTTCAAGAAGAATTCTCTCATGGTGAAAAAGTGGTTGCAGCGGTGCCAGCCACCACGCCCTACATAACAGTAGTCTAAGGGAAAAATAATATCTCTCCATTATTCTCTTTTTAATAAGGAAAAACTTCCTAGGAGCCGCTGTCACAGTTCTTGTAGATCTTATTTGCTGGGACAAGGTGATGTGACAACCAGAAGACCAATCACAGCAAAGGAGACAAGAATTATCGGGGATAGCTCACATAGGCATTGTTTATGCCCTGGGAGGGCTTCCCCTTAAAGTCCAAGTTCTACCTGCAAGTAACCAGTGTCTATCAGCTCTCTACTGGGGTCTAGCTAGCTCTGCCTTATGAGCATCATAAGCCAAACACACTTTAATTGCTTCATACACAATGCTGTGGGTGTGGAATTGCCGATCCTTCATGCCAGAGACATGAGAGGTATTCATGGGAAAACAGAGAAGGAAAAGCAGCACACAGGACTCCATTATCACATAGAACAAAGAACAGGAAGCCCAGAGCCAGCCTTCACTACAATCTTTGCTCTCTGAGGTGTAACTCCAGACAGGTATCCTGGGTCTGTTACCCTTGAGCCCATGAGGAGACACAGAGTAGCTCAGGGAGGACCTATGCTGACAGCTTCCTGTGGCTCCTCAGCCCTGGGAATCAGCTGGAGTCTCATAATGCAGTTATCTCTTGGGGATCCAGAAAGCAAATTCCTCAAAGCTTATTTCCATCTAGCTGAGTTTGCCCTCTCCTCGGGGCACAATTCAGAGCCTCTAGATTACCCTCCATCTTCCCAGCACTCAGTGAAGCCACTTCATGATTTGCACGGAACCTCACCTCTGCACATGCTCACCTTTCTATTGAAGCACGAAATCTATTTTGGTCTTATCCTCGCTATTTTATCCTCGGGTGTGAAAGATTAATGTGATAAGCCAGTGATACTTACAAGCAGTAAGTGACAAGTCCCTAATTATTGCTTTAATGTCTATTTGAACTTTCCTTGAAGGTATAGTGGGACAGTTGTGTCTTTGGCCTGAAGAGTAGCTCCCTAAGATCCCTTCAAAGCCTAACAGATTGTACCCAGACAATGTTCTCTAGGAACACTAGCTGCATGCAGCTGAGAGCTGGGGCAGCACAATTGTTCTGAGCAGAGAGCACTGAGAGAATGACCAACCAAACATGATGTTAAGGTGGCAAGGAGGCCAGCAGAAACACACAGCAGGGTAAAGGAGCCAGGATGGGAAGTGAGCCCACGGGAAGAGTAGCTAAGGAAAAGGAAAACAGAACAAAACCCAGAAAGCGAAGACATCATACCAACCAAGAAGTGGGCACACGCGACTGGGGGAGTATCCAGTGGGAACAGAAGGAATTAGGCATCCAAGACAAGTTCCAGGAAAAGGCAGTCACCAGAACAGCTCTAGGTTATGAGATCCTTTAGAAAAGAAGAAAGAATGCTTTAAGCTATGTTTCCAAAAGTGATGCAAAACCACACGTGAAGAGGGATTTGTGGAGCACTAAAAAACTGGTTATTTTTGCCAAGGTCCCTCTAGCTATGACACTATTTAATAGACCATTTAATAGACAATTACAAACCCGGTCGCCTTCATTAAAGTAAACAGACAAATGCCTGCACAATAGTGCAGATTCCTGGATTATACTGAGAAGGACAAAGGGTGAAATCCCAGAGGCCCGGGACACTGCAGACTCCAGCTGGAGGAAGTGCATGGCAGCAGGCAAGCCTCACATGGGAGACTAGGTTCTTCTGAGATAATCACAGTTAAAGCACACAAACAAAAGATGGGTGAAGGGGTAAAGATTTCCTGCCAAAGCTTCCCAATGTTCCAGCTCTACATGGTGTTTCAGGCAGACCCATCTTGAGGGTCCACTCCACACTTGTTCTGCCTTTGTGAATTCCATAGAATGGCCAGCAATCAAGAGTCTAGTCCTGCACCAAGACATGAAAAGTTTAGTCAAACCTCAATATTTCATGGCATCTATACTGGTTAATTATTGTCAATTTAAAATGAAGTAAAGTGACCTGGAAAGAGGAAACCTGTAATGGGGAACTGCCTCTATCAGAGTGGCTTGTGGGCTTGTCAGTGGGGCATTTGCTTGATTAATGACTGGTATGAGAAAGCCCAGCTCTCTGTGGGTGGTGCCATTCTTGGTAAGGTAGGTCTGAGATAGATAAGAAAGCAGGCTGAGCAAGTTAGGGAAGCAACCCAGTAAGAAGCACTCCTCCATGGCTTTGGCTTCAGTTCCTGTCTCCAGGTTCTTACCCTGACTTCCCTTAATGATGGACTATGATATTCAAGTATAAACCAAATAAACTCTTTCTTCCCCAGGTTGCTTTCGGTACATGTTTATCAAAGCAATTGAGAAGCAAACTAGAACTTCACCATCCTTAGCCAACACAGATCTCTTGGAAAAAATTATAGATACCAAAGACACTGAGATAATTCATAAAGCAAAAATCATCAAAAAGGATCCTAATTTTAGGATGCACATATATGCATACACAGAGAGAGAGACTACATACACACATACATACTCTATACACATACTACATGCATAAATTACATACCACTACTACACAACACACATTGCATATACACGAACACACATTCTATGCACATATTAGTCACACATATACATTCAACACACACTATACAAACACAGTACATGTGCACACTCCACACAAACTCCACACACACTACACAAACACACACACACACACACACACACACACGAACCATTTGAATTCCAACTCTTCCAGATGAAAGAATAATGTGAAATTAAGAGAAATGTCATTTACCACTCCAAACTTGGCTCCATCATCCCACAACTACCCAGGTGTCCTGCCTTTGATGACCGTAACCCCCATGTGTTTGTATAGTGTGTCAACAGCCAACAGCCTATACTCCAGACTCCTTCCTGACACACTTGTCACAGCAGCACCTTGGCTGAGGTTCCTTGTGACACTGGCATGTTGATCCATTCTGTTCCCATACCCTCTCAGGCAAAATTCTGCTTCCCAAATATGGAGGCCCAACTTTCTGCCAGACAGGAATTGTCCTTATGAGGCCAGATTCAAAAACAGGAGGCCCAAGGCAACACAAGGATGCAGCATCTCCAATGGCTAAAACCTAACTTCCTAGAGGGAATGAAACCCACTCTGATGTCTGCAGCAGTCACATCTGTATGTAGAAGCAAGTAACAATTTTCCTTGCGTTTGAATGAGAGTGGAGTCAATGACGGTTTTTTCAGTTCATGGAAAGGTGATGTCCTGTCGCTTCACAGCCAGAGACAATGCATTGGGTCCTGATGACCAATTACATTATTTGCATTATGAGCACAGCCACTCACTGCAAGGAGGATGATTCTCTGAGGCATGGCTCCAAAGTTACCAGATTTAGGATTCCTTTTTAAATATTAGGTTAAGTTCAACAAATTTTGAGCTGTCCTTGAAAGCTGCTTCCTTACAAGGCTTTGGCTCCAAGGGAGCTAGTTCCCTCTACTCACAGCCACCCTCAGGCCTTCCACTGGACCCCAGTCAGAAGGCAGTTACAAGTCCCAGGACATTCAGGTCACACCTCAGCTTTGGAATCATAAGCAGAAATACTCAAGGCTTCACCCAACTGCAGTTTGACTGCTATTTGGTTGTTCACCAAGACCAACAGTGTCTCTGTAGCTCAAGTTTGTTAGAAGGAAGGCTAATGATGCCAGCCACGTTGAAATCTAACATGGTTTGTAAATGCTGAGAGCCACAAATGAATCTTTAAAATTCACCCACACCAGCACATGCAGTCAGCCCTCTGTGAGACCCTGGGTTCACAGGCTGGCTCTGGAACTCCAGGGGTCAAGAGCTATGTGCCCAGCAGTCAAAGTGTATCCTGACACCAGAGCCTTCTGATAAAAGCCCTGAGCCCAGGCGATTGCTTAGCAGGAAACCTCCCGACATCAAATAACGATGTCAACTGCCGTGGTTGCTTGGCAGTTCCACATTCATCCCTGTGGGTGGGGGACACAGACATTGCTTTCTTTAGAACTTTCCCCACATATCAGACTAGAAGCTTATTGCTGTCCTGTCTGCAAGTCCTAGAGGCACGGAAAATCCATGTACATAAAAAACAGTCGCCTAATGGACTGACCAAGTAGCTCATAAATGATGATGACCATCTATTGTCCAGTGAGTGGGAATGTGTTTCCTTAATAGTATCTCCTTTGGCTTTCATTGCAAAAGGGAAACTTGCTTTGAAGTTGAATGACCAGATCATGCTACCCCAGCCATCAATCTCTCTCTCTCTCTCTCTCTCTCTCTCTCTCTCTCTCTCTCTGACATACACACACACACACACACACACTACATGTGACCGCAGTCTCAACTCAAGAAGAGTAGAAAAGAAACACACGGTGCTATAAAACTTTTCTACTGAAAAGAAAGGAATTAAGGATTTTTGTAAATCTTTAGTTTCTGACTAGAAAAAAAAACCATTGTGGAGACTTTAGTGTCTTCAAAGAGCATATATGCTTATGTTATTAATAATAACAATTGCTATTATTATTATTATTGGCTTTTGGTTTGTTAGTTATTTTGGATGCAGGTCTCATTATGTAGCTCTGGCTGACCTGGAACTCACTATGCCTGGCCTGGAACCAGGCTGGCCTTGAGCTCACAGTGCTCCCCCTGCCTCTGCCTCCCCAGTGCAGGGATTAAAGACTTCTGCCACTACACTCAGATCTTTTGTTATGTTTTATTTTAATTATGTACTAGTTTTCTGTGCATTGGTGTTTACCTGCCTGTATGATTGTGCCCTACCTATGTGCAGTTCCCACAGCAGCCAGAAGAGGTTACTGGAACCCCTGGAGCTGATGTTGGAAATGGTTGTAATCCACTATGTCAGAGCTGTGAACCAAACCTGGCTCCACTACAAGAGCAGCCTGTGCTCTTAAGTACTGAGACATTTCTCCAGCACTCTTTCTTGTTTTTTAATAAAGAAAATGACATTAATGTAACTATTTTAAAAATCTAGATGATTGTCTCTGACAGATATTTGTTCTAAAAATTGAAACATGAGCTAGTCAAACCGGGCTATGTCTTTCTCTATGTTCAACTTAGGCTTGTGCATAGACTCTATCTATATTCAAGAAGCATTTACAAGGAAGATGAGGGTTCCCATGAAGGAAAGGGGATGGAAATGTGCCTTCCTAATTTTTCGAGAGCATTCTAGCTTGAGTTCAGTTCCTGAGGAGAGGGTTTTACTCTACTTCCTGTTTTTGTCATCAGAAGCATGGCCATGTTTTAACCTCAATTTTCTTCCAACCTTTATTTCATTACAAATAAAGGTGCTAATGCAGAACTGTATGTAATGAAGGTCTTCATAACACCAAGAGAGAAAATTAAAACAATTATGAAAGTAGTTTCTCATGGTGGTCAATGACATACAGCTCCAATTTAACTGTTGTCTTATTAAGAGGTGGCATTTATAACTTACCCTTTATTCTCATTTTGTTGTACAGAAAAGGGGGAGAACCTCTTAGAGTTTATATAACTTAAAAAGAAAGTTCTGCCTGGATTCTCTACTTCCTTTTGGATGATCATTAGGAGAGCTTCCAAACTCTGTGGAGAGTGCTCTGTAGAGTGTATGAACCTAGAGGTCATTGTTGTCCTCCTTTGCCTCCTTTCATGGCTCCTTGGGCACAGCTTTCCACAGAGATTCTGGGTGGCTTTCCAAGCCTAAAATACACCACAGGTCTCAGAAGCTTTCACCATCTTGAGATCCCAGGGAACAATTGGCAAGCTGTAGATCCAGAGGTGATGAGTTGGTCCTTGAGTCTATATGTAAGTGGATATGAATGGATCGTTTAGACTCAACAAGGTTTGGGCCACTGTAGAAGCATTGATGACATAATATGTTGTCAAAGAACACAGAGATGTTTCTAACTAAGGCTATGTGACTAAAAGAACCAGTGAGAACTTCTAAGAGTAAACAGAAAGTAAGAGGCAAGCCAGCACAGGGTAAAACTCCCCAATAAGAATATTTGGGTTGGTGTCTGTGTCTGGAGGGAAACCTGGGCAGGGCAGATTGGGTTGATAAGAAAATTCCTTGCCTACCTCTGTCTTCTGGGCATGATGACATTCAAAACCCACTGGGGGTGAGGGTGTTAGTCAGTTACATGCTTGTCACATAAACATGAGTTCCATCCTCAGCACCCACATAAAAGCCAGACATTGCAGCACACACCTGTAATCCCAGGACTGGGGAGGCAGAGACAGCCTTGGAGTTCATTGGTCAGCTAGCTTAGCCAAATTGATGAGCTCCAGGTTAAGTGAGAGATCTTGCTTCCAAAACTCAAGTGTAGAAAGACTGAGACAGATTCTTAACACAAACCTTGGGCTGTCACACACACAAATGTACATACTCATCTGCACAAATACAAACATATGCCGTATGTACACGATAAATAAACAAGTCCTGGTATGTTCAAGGCCCCGCTTCTCTTTTTAGTTGCTAGAATGTGACAAGATGCTGTGACCCTACCGAGAAGGCATCTGTGCTGTGCCTACTCAAGGATTCCTAGATGACTCCAGGAATAAGATGATGTCTGCTCCAAGAAGCACTGTCATGGGAGCTGTTACAGGTTGTCCTGGTCTGTTCCCAAAGAAGCACTGAGAGAAATGGGTCTCTAAAAGACTGAGAGAGGAAAGTCCTGATCCAGGCAAGAGTGTATCACCAGCACAAAAAGACACTTTAGAAAGCACATTTCATGCTACCAGTAGGGCACCTACAAAGCTAGCTCCTGAGATTGCTCTAATGCCTAATGAGCATCAATGAGAAAAAAAGAAAAAAAAAAAACAAATACAAATGATGAACAGCTCCCTCTCCACGCATATTAAACTCTAATCAGTGGATCTATTAATTGTTGTTAAGTTAGTCAGTTGGTTGGAATTTAATGATAATACTCACTGGCAAAGTTTCTGTGATAGCCACACTCATCACGATGGACAGTGGAAAAGTATATAGCCACCTGGATTAAAAGCATGATGTTTATGATCTATGACCCAGCAAGTCCATTTCTGTTCTTCATTTTTGAAGATTATTCCTAAAAGCCTGAAGTTTGGCTCAATGATAAGCACTTGTCTAACATGTACAAGAAGGGGTTTGATCCTCCGCATCGGGGGAAAAAAAGCTACTATGGGAAAAGTTTCCCATAAAAATATGTCTACCACAGTATTATTTCATTTGAAAAACACCGAAAATAATTTGTATGTAATAAGGAGTTTAAAAAAACAAAAGAAGTGTCGTACACACTACGGTAACTCAACCCCATGCAATACTTGTAGAGTCGTTTAAATTATTTATGATATTAAATAAAATAGCAGGATAGGGAGTTACATATACATAGAGTTATAATAGGAAAATTATTTGGGGAAAGATTTGGAAAAGTACCACCAAAATGTTAACATTAGTTAGCACCATAGGGACCTGAGAGTGAACCTTCTATGCTCTCTTACTTTTCTATAGCTTTAAGTTTTTATTTCCTACAGTGAGCAAGTGTAATGTTTTTAAATAAGAAAAATAGCAAAGCAGAAAGAGCAAACACTATCTATGCCGAGAGAGAGAAGAGGGAAGGGGGTTGGGAGGGTAGAGGCAAATGCTCATGTCCTACAGATACTCAAGTCTATACATGTCCACCCCTCCTGGGACAGTATAATAGGAGGTAGCTAAGGAACTTCCTCTCTTCCAGTTGTTTAAGTACCACAAAGACCAAGTCTCAAGAAACTCCTGCTAGGACTAACATTCCCCTACAGAGAAACATTTCAGCATTAACCAAGAGAATCTTCCCAAAGTTCTCTATTCTTTCAGGCCTAAAGACTTGGAACATAATAGCAGTGGGAGCTTTAAATGTTTTCTTTTTCTTCCTCTCCAGCCAGGCTCAGGGATGAGCCCAATTGCAGTCATGTCTATTCTTACTGCCAAGCTTCCTCCTAAGGCCTGCCCCCTGGCTTCAACTCCATCTACCTGAGTCTGGTCCACCTTACAGAGTTAAACCACTTCATTCCTGCTGGACCTTCTACCTGACAAGCCTTCTCAGTGATGACATGCCACAGAAAGCATTTCCTTATGTGTTTGTGTCACTGAAGGCTATCTGACCTGAGAGAAATGGAGTTGAATAAATGAATGGTTACATGGGAGAAAGTCAATGATGTTTCTCTTAATTTCTCTTTCCCAGTGCATTGGTTTCTTTTCCTGTCACTGTAACAAAATATCTGACAAAGCAACATCATTAACAACAATGTCAGGGAAATCAAGACAGAAGGAGCTGAAGCAGCTGGTCACATTGCATCCACAGTCAATGACAGAGAGTGAATGCCTGATGATGCACAGTTCCCTCTCTCCACTTACACAGTCCAACACCCCAGCCTAGGGAATGGTGCCGCCCGCAGTGTGTGGGTCTTCACCCATCAATTCACACAGTCAAGATAATAACTCCCAGGCAGTCCCAGGTGATTCTAGACTCTGTCAAGTTAATAATCAATACTAACCACCACTCTGAACTTCACATCTTAATCATTAGTCCATTCCCAACACTGAACACATGCATTCACATTGAACAAATATATCAATGACATCTAAAGTAGAATAAATGAAGACTTTGGAGAGCCATCCTACTTTCCTTAACTCAGTATCAAATGAAGCATCCCTTCAGGGCCTCTCACTTAGAGCCACAGAGAACAGCCCTGTGACAGAAACTGAATGAGTACTGTTTTCTCGATGGGTTCCAATCCTCACAGATTTCTATTAATAAGTTTTTAATCTATTCCCTGGTGTTTGAACGAAGTGCACACCTTCAATCCCACACAGTCAAGGAAGCTGGACACTATTCTTGGGAGGAAAATAATCAGTCTTGCAATGTTCACTGGACAGAATACCTCATGACCCCTATGGTTTGGTTGCTTTTACAATCACCAGCCTGATCTTCTTTCCACTCATTAAATCCTTAAAGTACCCACAGGAGAAAGACTAGAGTCTCTTATGAGCACACATCCTTGTCTTTGGAGACACTTTGAGCAGATGAGTCTTCTTGTGATCCATCTCTTTCATTTTACTTAATTATTTATTCATTCATTCACTTTTGTGCTACTGAGGATTTAACCCATGATGCCATAAACGCTAGGCAAATACACTACCACTAAGATATATAGATTGGCAGATACATACATACATATGTAGATACATACATAGATAGATAAATACATATGTAGATAGAGACATACACATGTAGACTCATACATACATGCATATATACATATGTAGATACATACATGTGTAGATATATGCATGCATACATACATACATACATACACACATATATACGTACATAATATCTCCAGTCCCTGTGATCTAAATTTTGGAAACTTCTTGATAGCCAGTGAATATACTTACAAACAGTGTGGTGTCAATGGTTGTTTGAATGAAATTCTAGGGAAAACACTCAATTATATTCTGCAAAAGTACTCAAAGCTCTAAGCATATATAATTTATTACAATTTTCCCATTACTATTGATTATCCGATTCCACATAAAAGGAAGTCACATTTTCGGCTAGGCCATATTTAAATAAAAAGCATTTCAAATATTTAAAACAAATACTAGCACATATATTTCAGTCATATGGGGGGAAGGAGAATGTGAAGTCCTGTTCTCATACCTCAAAGCCAAGGACATGAAGCCTGGGTGCCAAAAGATAACACCCTGATAGAGAGGGACAAACACTTGCATACACCTCAACTGCTTTCTTCTCTGAGCCTGTGTGCAGGCTGCTTTCTCAGCATGGGTCCCGCCCTTAACTACCAAGGTCCTCTGGAATAGGAGCTGTCTGTCGCTCCCTTTATAGACAAGGAGGATGAGGAAGAGAGTAAGTGCCCATCTAAGATCATTGCTGCTCTCAAGCCCAGGCTGCACTTGTACCACACAGTGCGGCTAGAGTGTCCCCAGGCCCCACATGTCACATCAACAGAAAGGGCTGGGACATGAGGACAAACCATCTCCCTTTCATAGGACTGGAGTGTTTTACCTTCTGTCCTTCAAGAAGCTGGCAAGTCCACTGGCCAGATTTCAGATGAAAGAATACTCTCTTTCTCCTCACTACCAAGACCCAAAATGTCACCAACCTCCCCGTTCACAAAGAGCCAGCATGACAACTTCTAATACCCCATTGACTCAAAGACTTCCCTGTGTTTATCTGTCCCAGAGGGGGGTGTGACTCTCTGCCATCTTCCTCCAGCATCTGAGACTCATCTTATCTCTGCTAATGACCCAATGGGCTGCAGAACAGCATGCTGAGTGCAAATGTGCTACTCCCCAGCCTCAGCAGGATGCAGTGTTGCTGAACCTGAAGTATGGGATCCACCAAGTGGCGACTGGGGAATTGGTTAGGTAGATTCCGTATGGGTGCCTGGAAAGGTCCCAAATTGGTCCTCTAAGCAGGGG
Source organism: Rhynchomys soricoides (assembly GCA_019843965.1). Taxonomy (NCBI): domain Eukaryota; kingdom Metazoa; phylum Chordata; class Mammalia; order Rodentia; family Muridae; genus Rhynchomys; species Rhynchomys soricoides. The sequence goes on along the minus strand of JADRCH010000138.1, from coordinate 2,759,505 downwards.
GTAGTGAGGACAAGCTAGACTCATTGTCCAGAGCTGAGCTACATATGGGGTGGTGAATGGAATTAGAAACAAATACCTAGCAGTCTTAAAGACCTGCTTTGGGAATGTATCAAACTGGCAGAAGGCAGCAACAGCAAGAAAAGGCTTTTGAGATCCCAGCCTCTTTCAACACAAACACAAGCTTCCCCCATGCTCTCCGGCTTTGCCAGTCTTTTCCAGCTCCCTGGTCAAGTCCCTACTCACAGGCATGAAACTTTGTAACCATCCTTCACACTTGTAAGACACATAATATTCCCAGTAGATGACTTTGTAGATGCTGTGCAGGCATGCTCCTGAAAGGTAGATTAAAATAGTGTTCTGTCTTACAGAAAGCAGAGTGGCCCTTAGATCACATTCACACAGTTCTGTCCTGAATAAAGTGGATGCATGATAGACAACCTGAAAGACCAAGAGAGGACTGGTGTGTCTGGGAGCTTGAACTAGATACAACAGTGATATTCCTAGGGATTCCCATGACCTCCTGTGTCTCATCTCCTCAACAATAGGGTCAAGGGCAGGTTGCCAGTATCTCCACCCCAGACCTCATGAATCAGAAGCTACATCAGGAGGCCCAGGGCTCTGAATCCTGAATAAGCTTTCTGGGTAAATCTGCCCTGCATATGTGTACCTTGGATCACCACAGAGAATTGCTTCCCCAGTGCTGACCTGAAACCAACCACCCAAAGGCCTGAGGGCTCAGGGGCTACACACAACCAGGCAAGGAGGATTGGTCAGTGGGGATGGCTCTTGTCATAGTCCCTGTCATTTTAGGGTGTATTCTCCAGCTTGTTTCTGAATGATCATGTTCACTGACCATGTCTTCATGGTGGTGGTTGTGTACCATTAGCTGTTAGCCAGGGATGGGGCCAGAGAAGGAGGACAGGTTTTGTAAGGAGGTCAGTGTCACCTTCCTACCCTTAGTGGCTTTGAGATTCTAGTTTCTCCTGTAACAGTGCCTAAAGCTTCTGCCTGGCCAATCTCACTCTCAACAACCTGCTTTTGTCTCTACATCCTCCACAGGGTAGGCCTCCCCATTGTGGGTCTCCTACAAACCTTGCTGTTTCCCACACGGTGCCTCTCACCTTGCTGGGTTGAGATGTTCAGCCTATGTGTACTCTCTCCCCCAGACCTCCTTACAAAACCTTACAAAAGGCTCTGGCCCTATCCCTGTCTAATAGCTGATGGTACAACCACCACCACGAAAACACAATCAGTGAACATGATCATTGAGAAACCAGCTGAAGAATACACCCTAAAATACAGGATGATGTAGGTGGACAGAATCCTGGTCCATGAGAGGCTGTGGGCAGCCATGCCTGTGTCTAACTAACATCAACTCCACTATGAAAACTCAGAGAAGAACCAGGAGCTCCCTGGGCCTCGGTTTTCCCATCTTCGCTAAAGAGATAAGCCCTATCTTGGCTGCAGGGCAGGCAGGGGTGGAGGATGGGGTGTTGCTCTGCAGAAAAGCTGGATGAGGTAGGCCTTGATGAAAGATGAGGAGGAAGAAGAAAAGAAGTGAGGGATGAAGGAAGAAAAGGAGAAAGGAGAGGTAGGGAGGGTGGGGAGAAGTTGGGGGAAGGAAGAGGAGGAAGAAAAGGAAGCAGATGATTAATGAAAGGAAAAAAGAAGAGGAAGAAGGAAGAGACAGGAGGTTGAGAAGAATACAAGCAGGGACAAGAAGCATGTCACCGTCTCAGACCATGGAGGGCATCTTAGCTTAGAATTCAGGCTTGAGGATTTAATGGCAACATCTGGGCTACAGGCATATTTATTTTCTTCTGTAACAGCGTAAAAACCCATAAGTAGAAACAGGCTGAGATGCACTTAGACCTGTGCAGCTAGCCTTCTGCCCACCTTGTTAGAGAACCTAAGCTCCAAGCAGAGAAGCAGGGGTCACCCCCACTCCAGTTCAAGTTCAGGGCTCCCAAGTGAGGTGAGGTTTCATACCAGTGGCCTCTCTGGATCAAGAAGTGTCACCTGGGCCTCTGATCAGAACCGGAAACATAACAAACAGACCAACATCCATGGAAGGAAATGGCTACATGGCCCAATCCCACTTTCTGCTAGGGAGGAAGTCTTGTTATTTGAGTTATTTTCGAAGTGAAGTAACCCTGTTGTAGACATTCCTTGTTGCTGAAAACATAACTTCTCTAAGGCAAGGGTGTCGCCTGGAGAGTTCAGGGTGTACAGGACTGAGAAGGAACTCTGATTGAAGCTGCCATTGTCTGGTTGATCTGCTCACTGACCTCTGATATGACAGATAACACTGAGAACCAGGTTTCCAAGAGCAGCAGGGTAGGATGGGGAATTGGAAGGCAGTCAGGATTGAGCTTGGAAGGCAGATCAAGAGCTTGAGTGTGCCCACTGGAAGGATTGTAGCCCCATCTAAGGGGATCCCAGAGAGCCTTCAGATTGAGAGACCACTGCCCTGAGAGTCAAAGGCCAAATTAAACAGAAGAAAACAAAGAAGGGAGGGAGGGAGGGAGGGAGGGAGGGAGGGAGGAAGAAGCCCTATAGCCACCAGAGAAAGATGCCCAAGGTAGCACCCTACAGGGGAAACAGAGAGGGCGAAAGTTGAAGTGGAAGGAGGAAGAGAGATGGCCGGGGTGGCCTCCCATCCCCTCCTGCAATCTGGTGCTCCTCTAGGACTCCAGGTACAGCTGAAGTACACATGAAAGGATTGTCTCTGCCCTCTGGATGTGCTCTAGAAAATGAGTTGGACCAGGGAGGACTTGTATGGATGGCAGAGAGAGGCAAGAAACTAGGAAGACATAAGCAAGGCAAGAAGACCCTCAGAACTCGCACTTGCCAGAACAGACCCTGGAGCCAGTGTTGTTACATCTTCACTCACTCTGTTAGTTGTCTCTGAGGACTGGATATTTGAATCTCTGAAAGCTCACATACTTAACAAGCCTTTATAGCAAATGCCATGGTACCAGGATGGTACCCAGGCCCCTGGGTGAGAGGGTCACATGAGGTCTGAAGGCTGAGTCCTCACAATGGAACTTGTGACTTTGTATAAGGGGAAGAACCTCCTATTCTTTTCTTCTCCAGACATGCTCTTCTCTCCCTCCCAACCCATGCCTTGACATATGAAGACACCACAAGAAATAGCAGTCTGAAAGCCTGGAAGCAGACCCTCACCATAGACCTTGAACTTGGACTTCCAACCACCAGCACTGTGAGAGATACATGCCTATTAGGAGAGCTGCCATTCTATGGAATTTTTCTGATTAAGGCAGGGTATGAGGAGTGGACTTTGGGCATGCTGAGGTTGGTGGCCTCTCTAACCCTGACCCCAAACCCAGTCCTGGGCATTACTGGACCCTTCACTATTCTTTCCCATGTGACGACATTGATTCAGTCTTCTCTCTTTGCATTCATTATTGTTCATCTAACTGTAGTATTGAGATTGGTGGCCATGCCAAGCCTGTTGAGGCAGCTAGAGCTCAAGTGTCTGCACTAAACTCCAGGTTCCCAGATAAAACCCCAAGAATAGAAACTAAATGTTCTTTTTAATTGAAGTCCCAAGACTACTGTTTCTTTCTTGCCTCCCAGGATCACTAAGAGGCAGAGACAAGCTAGGAGGAGCAGCTTGGTGCTCTCCAGAGTGCCAAGGATAGAACATTGTGCATAGCAAGCTGGTGGGTCATCTTTATGGGTCCTTTTCCTATAAATACAGGAAAAAGACAGGCACACTACTGATGCCATTGCAGACCAGATTTAGTGCTGGATATCATGTGACCATGCAAAGGTAAAGACATGAAGACATTCAAGGTCACTGGAACCTGTGAGCACCTTCTGCTTCTTTATAATGACATCTCTGTGTTAATAATCTTGCAAAATTGCCTGCTCCCATGCATCTGATGCCATGTGTTCAAAACAGAAAGCCATAGGGCTAGTTTAAGACAGCATGAAACTGATATGGATATCCAGTGAGTCAGCTAAAACATGACTGGCACTGGATATCCAAGGGCTATGAGTCAGCACAAAATGGCTGACACCAGAGAACCTCAAAAACAAAATGTGATTTGCCTCTATCCATGCTTACACCACTTTGTGTAATTTTGTATAAACATGGCCTTTAGATCAAAAGCCTGAGCCTTTGTCTTCACCAGCCTGCCTACTTCTGTCTGTCTGTAAGCCTGTGTGCCTGCTTCCATGCAACCTCTGTGCCAGGCTACGTCCATGGCCTGTGTGTCCGTGAATGTCTGGGTGCCAGCCAGTGGCTGACTACTTCATTGCCTTCACCTAGAATGAATAAAGTTTGTCCTTTCTACGGGCAGCACTTGGAAATCTCTTCAATCCCCCCAGCCTACCATAACCCTGTTCTTTCAGGAACCCATGGACCCACAAGGCACAGACTCTTCCTGGCTTCAGCTTCCTTTGGCCAAGAAGAAAGATACTCTAGGACAGATTAGGCCCCTTCTAAGAGAGCAATCTGCAGACTCCCAGAGACACCTCTTTTGTTCAAGAGTCACACAGAATCATCTGCCCTGACTCCCTCCAAGGGCAAACAAAACTTACAGTACGATGGGAGCTTTGTGGGCCACTCCCCCCAAGGATAGTTTTCTAACCAGCCCTACCTCAGGATGGAACCACCCACCTTACTTTAACCCCTCTGGTGAAAACATCCAAAACCTTCTGTTAAGCTGCAAGCACAGAATCAAGAAGTCTCTTGACCTGAAGAGACTCTAGTAAGTTTATTGGCTGCCTGTACAGATGGTGAGAATGGAAAGGCAAGGCCAGGAAGAGACTCGGGAGCACAGACCATTGTTTAGGAGGTACCAAGAGGCCATAGTTTGAGGAAAGGAACTGGTGTCTCCCAGGGTGTCTGCACGAAAGGATGAGGCCGAAGCAGCACCAAGCCTGGCTGTGCCCACTGCACCCATGAGGAGAACGTGGGCATGCAGTTTAGATTGCTTATGGGCTTCTAATATAAGCCACACTCAGGCTAACATCTGTAGAGGACCCCAGGTTCACTCAGCAAATGCATTTGTGAGAGCAAGCCCTGCTGCAGCCCTAACCAATGACCCCAAGTTACACTTCTCCAGCTTGGTCCTGGGAACCAAGCCATGAGCTCAGGACCTGTGGCTAAGCTCCTCTTTAGCAATGAAAACAGTGGATGTCTCCCCTGAGCTCACCTTTCGGCTTCAGTGGGGAGATTAAAGAACTGAGACCTAACAATTTAGGGGGTTTTCTGGCTTTAAAAGTAGCAAATACACGTGTAAGCTTGATTTTAAACACTGTAATCTTCTTATTTCCAGGCATTGACTGCACAGATAACCAAGCTATTTAGCCTTGGCTATTTTTTTTCCTTAGATTGCCAAAAAGATTAAATTCTAAAATGTGGAAATACAGATTTTTTTTTTTTTTTTACGAATACAATTTTAAATATTTAAACCTAAGTTGTCACCCTGCATATTTAATGAACAGGCATCAGTAGACTGTTTCTCTCCCCCTCCCCCCAAAAAAGGCCACCAGGTAGCCCAAATATTGTCATCTAAGCATAAATCTGTTCATTTGTGTCTTATACATCTATCTACATATACAGATCACATAATGCATAGTAACACGTACTGAGGATACTATATGCATAGCTTCATTTACATATACTTAACATGTCCACACCCGTCATTATAACCAGCAATTTAATTACCACATTATCAGGTGTGACCTAGTCAAATGCAAAATTGTGGTCTTATTTTAGGCTTTTCCACCTATCTGAACACAGACATTTGCAGAGCCACACAAATAAAGCAATCCATCTTTTATTACCCATCACCACAAATTCTTAATTCCTAATTCCCTCTTAAGCATCCCTGGTGACTTAGCCCCGACAGCAGTTTGTTTAAGATAGATATTTACTGCTGGGTCCTGTGGCCAGGCCTGCATGTCAGGAGGCGGAAAGGAAAGAATCATACTCCCTTAGATTATTTGTGAAGGGGGTGGGGGTGATAAATGATGCATGCTGGTATGCAGGGTGCTGGCCACACCAGGGCTCAGGTTGCAGATGAATGGCAAAGCTAATAGTTAGGTGCCCTGGCTCTGTGGCATGCAGGCTGCTGGGTTTGGGAACACCCATTACCTAGCTGCAATGATGGGGTGGCATCCACCCAGCCGGTCAATATAGAAGCATGGCTTCCACCCTTTCTCACTAAGCACAAACGGTCATTATTGATCATAGCAGGCTGGCCAGAGGAGAGAGGACCCCCTGGGAGTTACAGCCTAGCTCATTCAATCGCAGCATGGTTCTTAAAAGATTTGATTTGACAATCCGCGGTGAGGCATTTTGCCAAAGAATATTTGGCTGAAAGTCCTCTGCTATGTGTCTTATAACCTCCACACTGGGCAGGGAACTGGGGCTTCTGCTCCCTGGTTGGGGAAAGTCCAAATTCACTGGACAGTCCTACTTCCTGCATTTTAAGTTCATCCAAGCATTAATGGGACCTCAGGCCAATGCAATCCTGATGCAACCCCAGCTTGCTGCCATCTCCAGCAGCTCTCAATTCAGTGACTTCATATGAGATCAAGATGTATCTCTAAACCATCTAAACAGCAAACCAGTGTAACTTCTGTGGGGTCTTCTTTTGTTTTTACTAGATATTGACAAATCTGCCTCCCCAGAAAATGCATTTGGGGCATAATTTTTTGAACACAGAACACAATGCATATTCTAAGTGAAGTGAGATGAGGCAGGAATTCCTGACAAAGACACTTTGGAGTTTGGAGTGTAGCTCAGTGGGAGCCAGCTTGTCTGGGTGTGTGCAGGCCCTGAATTCAATCCCCAACATTGAAAAACAGTAATAACAATATATGTTTTGTTGTAACATATTACCAGAATTTTACTTCGGTCTCACAATACCATATCAGAGACAGAGAGAGAGAGAGAGAGAGAGAAAATTTAAGAAGTAGTGTGAGAGTCTGAGGGGCTAGAGAGAGACCTCAATCAGCAAAGAGCTTTCACATGGGAGCATGAGGACCTGAATTGAATCCCAGGCTCCATATGAAAACCTCAGAATGATGACTTTAAGGGACACAGAGGCAGGTGGGTCTCCAGGGCTCATTGGCCAGACAGCCTCACCTAATCAGCAAGAAACACACATGATAGCACATGAGGAATGACAATTAAAGTTGAACTCTGGGCACACACGTGCATACACACACATACACACACACACACATACACACCTCTTCGTACATTCAAACATGTATACACATGCACACATACACACAAAAGCAAGTATCATGAATATCATAAGACCGGGGCATTTTTTGATGTGTCGTTCAATTTCTGATAAGATGTTCTATGCCCAGAGAAACAAAATCACCCTGAACCGGGCCACAGAGAAAAAGAGAATCAGGCTTTCAGAGGTATGAGCAACCTTATCAACGGGCTCCCCTTTCCCAGCTGACTCTAACAACCCAGACCACTAAATTAAAGGTGGGCGGTTTGGCAGGGTCAATGCTTTCTGTTTCTCTCTGGCACTCCTGCCATCCCAGCCCTTTAGCAAGTGAGCACACCTGCTCCCCCGCCTGTCTATGCCTCCTATTCTTCATTACACAACAGATGACCTATCTGATAGACGCCTTCCCCCCTCGAAGGTTCCCCTTGCCAGCCTTCAGCGAGAATAAAGCCGGCAGTCCTTTTTATCTTCATCCTGCCGCAGTTCCCATCCACTGTTTTTTTCTAAAGATCGTTTGCCAGCACCGCTTGCTCAGTTGTGCCCAGTGGAACCGGCAGCGTCTTCTGAACTGACAGTTCTGACTTTTTGCTGCGTGTGATTTTTCTAAAGCATGACAACTGCTTGCATGAAGACATGGCAAACCTTTTCAGAAAGGGAAGCAGCCACTGGGAAAGAAAAAAAAGGCTGAAAGAAGTGGAAGTGGTTGTGGAGGGAGCCAGCAAGATGGGTCTCCTATGGATCAATTTAATTTGGCCCTACCTTACAGATGGCAAGAGAAATTAAAATCACGCGATCTGTGAGTTGTGTATTTCGTGGCTACGTATGTGATGGCACAGAGTGTTGCATGTGGAGAACTGTGAAGAAAAGATGCCACATCTGTAACCCGGAACCACAAGGCTCTGACTTTTCCAGATTTATGCACAAGGTGTTTGTGATAGATTTGGTATTCATTGTCAATTATGCATCTAGTGCTGAAACTAAGTGACGATTACTCCGTGATCAGGATCTGACATCTGTTTCCTCTTCTGAACAGATCCTGAGTGTTGTTTTTTTTGCAGAGGCTTTGAGGTCCCATAGAGGTCTCAAATGCCATATTTAAGTTCAGTAAGATCCTTGAATCAACTAAGTCTGGAACTATTGCACAGTATTTCAGAAGTAGTGTTCTTTGGAGAAAGCACAGTGTGGCACTGGTTTCAAGTCAGCAGATCATGGGCTTAGAATTGGGTCAGCTAGCAAACACCCTTCTCAGCATCCCTGAAAACTTCCCTTAAGAGTTAACTGGACTTATTAGAAGTGTTATCTAGAAGAGAGTGAAAATCATTAAGAGTGATCATGGGTGGCCAGGTATGGTAGCACAGGTCATTGATACCAGCACTGAGGATGCAGAGGCAGGAGGATATCTGTGAGTTCAAGGTCAGCCTGGTCTATAGAGCAAGTCCTGTACAACCAGAGCTCTGTTACACTATAACCCTGTCTTGATAAACAAACAAACAAACAAACAGAGTGATCCTGGGGGCTGTGCCTGTGACCTCTGGGAGCAGGAGATGAGATTAGAAAGATATAACATTCTATAGCAGCCTTGGGTGCACAGTGAGACTCTGCCGGGGGGGGGGGGGGGGGGGGGGGGGGGAAGGAGGGGGAAGCAAAAATCATAACCAGGTTTCTAATTTCTAATGCCTTAAAAACTCCTGATTTGTATGAGTAGAGAAACAGAGCTGAGCACATGCAAGCAAGCAATGGTGCATGTATGCATCTCTTTCTGCTCTTGACTGTGATGTGACCAGATGTCTCAAGCTCTCTGCCTCTGTGATATCCCTTCTATGGTAGACTGTAATGGGAATTGTGAGCTAAACTAAACCCTTCCTCCCTTAAGTTGTTTGCGAGAGTATTTACCACAGAATCAGAAGTATGAGCAGGACTGTAGCCAGGAACTCATGCCTGTGCACTTGAGGTTTGCCGATACCCAGTACAGTTGGCCCCACTCACAGCTGGGTCCACCTGCACTTCACCCTCAAACACACATGTCGTTTGAAGCGAAGTTCAGAATCATATATTTTTATTCCATCTTCTTCTCTCCTTCTTGTCCCCACCGTGCCCACCCTCATGCTGCCCTGGCTGAGTGGATTCTGTGACTTCCTTGCCCTCCAGTATCACCACCTTTCTGGCACATGCTTCAGTTTGCTTTTGTTTGTTTGTTTTCCTAGCTCAGTTACCACTTGGGTTTGAAGGTAGTTGACAACACCTTCCCCAGAGCATTTATCTTCCAAACCTGAAAATCATCCTCCATGGTTCATGACTGGGCATGTCACACCCCTGTCACCTCTGCAGAGCCTGGACATGGCGACTATACATGAGTGAAAATGTACTAACAAGGACAAAACTTACAGCCCAGGTGGTAAGCTCGATTGTCAGGCCTACCATCCCCTCAATACCTACCCCTTGACCTCTGCAGATGGAGGCAAGCCCCTTCCAGCCTTCTTTAGGAGGCAAGCAAGCAAAGGGTGAGATTACAGGCTCCCCAGGGCTCAGGGTCTGAACCCAGAATCCTTTCAGACTCTTCAGTGATGTTCAGTGATCTGAGAGAAGGCAAACACTTTCCCCCTCACCCCTCTTGCCTGTCCTGCCCACAGTCTAGCCGCTCTGCAAATGTCCCTAGAATTCTTGTCACGACTTGGCCCCTGTCTTAGAGTCTTCCCAGGCTGACTGCTCACTTTAGGCATGGCTGCTCTTGTTTCTATGGTATCATATTAGGGGAAAAAAAAAATAAGAACAAAACTGGCCTGGGTTACCCCAATGTCCGCAGATGGTCCCCATCAGAGAGGACCAACTTCAACAAGTTGTCTTCTGACTTCCATATACACATATATATAAAATAAAAAATTAAGGACAATTAAAAAGTCTAATCCAGTTTCAGTGGCATCTATGCAAACTTTTATACTAGTTTATAGAACATCTAAGTATCCCCTCCTTAGGCTTCCAGTGTTACACTGCATGAGAGAGGCTGGCATGTACTCTACAGAAACCCTATCCAAGCAGGCCAACAAAATAAAACACATGGAATCAAATAGAGCAGCCAATAAACTGTATAGTAACTGAGCTAAACTGTGGAGAGCTAACATGTCCAAGATAAGCAACAAAGCTGTCCTGGAACTAAGGTGTGGCTGTGGCAATGTAAGATCTAAGGCCAATACTTCTTCTACACAACAACAACTGGAATTGTGAGTTAAAAACACAATGTCATTTATATCAGTGTGATAAAAATAAATATTTTGGTCTAAATTTAACAAAATATGTTCAAGATTTGCATGAGAAAAAAATTCAAATTTTTCATAAAAAGTCAAACATCTAAATAAACGAAAGGATAACCCATGTTTGTGGAAGGAAAATCCATGCTGTTAAGATGGGAATTCTTCACAATTTAGTCTATAGAAAATTCCCAGTGAGTTGTTTTGTGAATACTAACAAAGTAATCAAAAAGCTCGTATGGAAAAGCTATGTATGGAGTGTACCCCTGAATCTGGCACTCATGAGGCTGAGGGCAGCTTTGCCAGGAGTTCAAGGCCAGCACATGCTACTGAGTAAGTCCCTGTCTCTTAAAACTCCCCCTCTGGGTACTTCAGTGATGCCTCTTTCCAAGGACCCAAGCTAAGTTCCCAGCACCCATAGGGACAGCTCACGAATTCTGACCTCCCTGGGCACTGCATGCACATGGTACACAGACACAAATGCAGGCAAAACACTCCTACACATAAACTAAAAATAAATAAATCTTTCTTTTAATCTCTCCCAAAGGCCGTGTGGAAAGGGAAAAATGACAATAAAAAATATCTAACACAATACTACAGAAGAAGAGTAAAGTTAGAAGACTGACACCTTCTGATTTCAAGATGTGCTATACAGTTCCAGTGCTGTGTGGGAGAAAGAACTGATGGACATGTCAATGTAACTTGTAGTTTAAATAAGAATGACCCCCACAGGCTCATACATTTGAATGCTAAGTCACCAGGAAAGTAGAACTGTTTGGGAGGGCAAGGAAGTATGAGCTAGTCGGAAGGGAATATGTCACAGGGCTTTTGAGGTTTCAAAAGCCCATGCCAGTCTCAGTCTCAGGTGTGTGTGTGCGTGAGCGTGTGCGTGTGCGTGTGTGTGTGTGTGTGTGTGTGTGTGTGCGCGCGCACACACAAGGTAGCTCTCAGCTCCTCAGCTATTTCTCCAGCACCATGCCTGCCTGCCATCATGCTCCCCACACCATGACAATAACGAACTAAAGCCTCTGAAACTGTAAGCAAGCCCTGAACTAAATGCTTTCCTTCATAAGAGTTGTCTTGGTCTCATGGTGTCTCTTCACAGCCATGGAACAGTGACTAAGACAGTAACAAACTTACCAACACTCATCTAGCACAGAGGGACAAAGGCAATCCAATGCAAAAATGAGCATCTTTTGAACAAATGGTGCTGAAATCACACATAGACCTTACAGCTTTCAAAGCTCCTGTGAAATGGATCATAGGCCTAAGTATAAAATTTCTAGAAGGTAGAGTGGGAAAAAAGCAAGATGGCCTCAAACCTGTGACAGCAGCCCCAGAAGTGCAACCATCTAAAGGAAAACACGGGATTCTGAGCTTTCTGCTTCATGAAAGACACTGTTGAGGAAACAAAAAGACAGCCCACGTGGGAGGAAGTGTTAACAAAATACAGAAGTTATAAAGGATTTGTTCCCCTAACTTACAAAACACTCCTAAAATTCAAATTTAACAAAAAAGTCCAATTGAAAAATAGACAGAAGATCTGAATAAACACCAAAGACCCAGATTGCGGATAAATCATAAAAAAAATTGTCCAATCTCATGTGTCACTAGGAAAATGCAAATTAAAACAAAATACTGTATACTTTTAAAAACAAGGTGTATAGTAGCTGAGTTATAAAAAGCAAGGTTGTCCTCTGGCCTCTACACACACTGCCACATGTACACTGTGGGCTCTCATACACACACAAAAATACATATAGATACATGCACACACACACACACACACACACACGAAACCAGTAAAATGTCTAAATAGGCATATCACCAAAATCTATGTAAATCAATTCATGACGATGCACCCAAATCATTGTTCATTTGGGAAACACAAACTGAAGCCACAGTGAGGTGGCACTTCACACCCTGGAGGGTGGTCATAGCCCAAAGGCTGGCACTGGTGGGCTGGTGAAGAGAAAGACCAGTTCCTAACTGGAAATATAAACTGATAAACTGATAGTGGCCAAGAGAAAGTTGGACTTAAAATATATATATATGCCAATGATGAAGTTCCTATATGACGGTGAGTCCAGCCCCAGCTATCTATCTTAAGGGAACCCAGAACACACCTCCACAAGACTCACATACAGATATTCACAGCAGCATTATTCCTTGCAGCCAGAATACAAAACACAAAAGTCCACAAGAGGGGTAAGGACAAGCTTGCATTGCTAGTCAGTAATGAGAGGACAGAGATGCTAACACTGCCATCACAGGAATAACCCTCAGAAGCACAGAGCCAAGTGAAAAGGCCAAGTCCACACTGGAAGGAGGTAGTGTATGATTCCCCCAAGTGTGAAACTCCCAATCGAATCTAAACAGACAGGAAGTGGATTGGGGCTGGAGTGGAACCAGACAGAGGGACTGCGGCAGCGGGGCCAGTTTCTTCTGGAGGGGGTGAAAGTGTTTTTACCTTAGATTATGGTAATGCTTGCATGACGCTGCAAATTTACTGTAAGTCATTGCATTATATCCAGAGAGCCAGGGAACATCGTAGGTGTAAAATTTACTCAATAAAGCTATTACCACAAAACCTGAAGGAAGAAAGGGGACCTTTTAAAAGGTATTTTGTTGTTGCTGTTCTTTTATAGGTTCTCTCCTCCCACCCCACCCCCACCTCCCATAGGACAAAATAAAAAACCTTTGTAGAAGCTGAGCATGGGGGGAGGGGCACATGCATGTAATTACAGGACTTGGGAGTCTGAAGCAGAAGGATTGCCAGGAGTTTAAAGCCAATACAGTGAGTAGCAATACAGGGTTACAGAGGAAGACCCTATCTCAAAAATTCCTTCCCAGACATCCCCGAGAAGCTACAGAGGGTGAGTCAACACACACACACACACACACACACACACACACACACACACACACCCTGCTGCAGAGGAATGTGAATGAACACCCAATTGCTTGGATAGCAGATGAAAATCCTGAAAACACTGGATTCTTTTTAGAAGAGCACAGGCATAGCATGCCATTAGGAATAGAGCGACCAGTGTCCACTCCAGGTTGGTAGTGCACGCTACTGTATGCAGAATGCCAGGTTGAGGATCACCTAAGGCCTGGGAAGCAGAGACAGCCTGGGAGAGCTGCAGCTCACACATAGCATCATGAGTGTGTAAAGTGAACAGAGGCTCCGTGCTTATTCCAGTGAGAAGAGAACAGAGAAAGGCCAGGCAGAGGGAATAGGGAGGGTGGGTTAAAGAGAATTCACGGAAGCCTCTAAAACAGAAAATGGGCGAAATCCAGGGTCAGCCAAGCACTGCAAGGTGGCCCTGGGCAGATGAGAACCTCTTTAGGCCTTCCCTCCTTGTGAGTATCCTGCACTTCGCTGACGTCAATTCCTAACATTACTTTGCTTGGTATTTAGAGGGATCTGAAAGGTACTATCTTCATCTTTAAGGTACTACTGGGAGGATCCCCATCCCTGCCATCACCTCTGTCTCAGCCTCTCTGACCCAGCCCTCTACCCAAACTATCTTCCACCCAAATCTACTCCTCACAGGACACCATATAGCTTCCTGATCCTTCTCAAAAACCCACCTAGTCAGTCTAGCTCAGGTTTGTTCAAGAATTTAGACACGTACAGTCTCTTTGTGCTGTCTAACAGGATGTGTGTGCATGTTTGGGCACACACAAGGATCTTGATGTTCAAAGAAAGAAAAAAACACAGATGAACCCAAATGGATAACCTTGCCATGTTGAATTTTTAAAGCATCTATTACTAATGCAACAGTAATATCTCCTTTTTGTTCCTCTTCCTTCTATACTCCCCCCCCCCCCCAAGGAATCCTCGACCACCCTCATCAGCCTGACTCACTAGGACCTCCCTGCTGTCTCTGGCTGGCTTGATGTGCCTGTTCCTTGAGGAATCAGCACAGTGGAGCCGAGAATGCCTTCCCGGTTGGTGCCTCCATCTTTTCTTGAATCACGGCTGTCATTGCAGCACTTCGATGCTGTCTTTAATGGCTCACAAGTGACTCCTTCTGGAACCGATGGCAGTGCAGCCCATGGATCAGCCAGTGGGGATGCTGAGGCGGCAACATTGGCAAGAACTGCTGGAATGCTTCGCCTCCAAGGCACACTAAGTGCCCACTGGCCTGGGATCCGAGGTCTGGGCTCTGGCTGCCTTTGATTGGGGCTGTGTGTTGCCAAGTCTCAATTAGCCGGTCTGTAATACAGTTGGTTCTGGCATAAGCATTGAGCAAAATAAATCAAAGGATTCTCCTAAATAGGAGCTAGTTCCTGACCGCTGTGTTTGGAGAGGCCACTGCCCTTTGCTGAGAGCCATCAGCACCCAAACCTGTTGTAAAGTCATTTCCCCAAAGAGTGCTCCATAGCACTCTTACCCCTCAATAGCTGAGGTATTGGAGTCCATACACTTAGACACTCACTCATAGATGCAAACTGCCCAATCAAAGGGGACATGTGGGGTTTTCTGAGGGCATGGCACAAGTGTTTGCCATGTGTGTCCTTCCAGGGGACAGAGGAAAGTGTTGGCTGCAAAATCATGGCAGAGCTCTTGCCCAAATGCTCATGCCTGCCAGTGCCTGCTCTCAACATTCTCATTCAGAGAATCTGCAGGGTCATGTAAGTTAGGAATGTGATTCACTGTTAACTCCACATAGAGCAAATGCCTCCTTCCCAGTGCCTCTGGCAGTGGCCATCAGCAACAAACAGTCTCACCTCTGTTTCTGTCATGTGAGTAACTCCTTACAAAGAGGAAACGCTCTACTGAGCCTTGGAGACAGGGAATTGTGGAAAAAAGCAAACTGCTTTGTTAAAACCAGCTGAGGTGACTATAACGGTTTGATTCTAAAAACTTGTTCACCAGTCAATGGTTATGACACCGTTTCTCTTGCTTTTCCAGGAAATAGGAGGAGCCACCCTGGTTTGTGAGTGTATAGTAAGCAGAAGTCAGAGCATATTCAAGGTCAGAACATCTGATCCAAAACATGCCTTCATCCCTGAATCCAAGACTTGGCCATAAGACCCATTCTAGCTTGTTGAGAGCAAAGGTGGCAAGGGTTAAAGGACATCCCAAATGCCATCACTGGGTTAGGAAGAAATATGGTTTACACAATGACATCAGATTTGGGGACTATTTAAGAGTGTTGTCTCCAGGGCAACCCTCAGAAAAGCTGGGCCATTGAAAAGGCAAAGGCATTGTTTAGAATGTGACATGAATCACTGGAGTCCTAGGGATCTACCCTAGTCACCTTGCCCATGGCATTTGAACACTTTGGCCAGTGGGGTGAAGATCAAGCAACCTGGGAGATGGCTCAGTCAGTAAACTGCTTGGTCCATAGGCATAAGGACCTGAGTTCAGAGACTCGGCATCCATATTACAAGGCCAAGTACATTAGAGCATGCCTGTAATCGTTCTAGCACTCCAGTCAGGGCAGAAACAAGAGAATCCCTAAGGTTTCCTGGCCAGCCAATCTAGCTGAATCAGTGAGCTTCAGATTTAGTGCAAGACCCAGTCACAAAAAACAAAACAAAACAAAAAACAAAAAACATAGTGATTGAGGAAGACACTTGGCATCCACCTCAAGCCTCCATATGCAGCTGCATATGTGCACACGTGTGCGCATGTGCTCGTGCACACACATATACACACACACACACAAAGAGGGGGGGAGTTTGAAACAAGACATACTTTCTTTCATGCATCAGAGGCTTTGACACAGGACCCATCCCAGTTTATGTTGGAATATCATCGGAAAGGATCTATGTAGCAAGACGTCATCCTTCTAAGCCATAGAGCACTTTGTGCTTTTCGAAGCTTATCGATTACTTCTAGGTAACAACACAATCAATACTACTAATGTAACAGACCCAGAAGAGGAAAACCTACCAGCTGGAATCCCACCTTTCTCCCTGTGATCGCTGATCAGTCAGGCCTCTCTCTTTTCTTCAGGATTTGCCTGTGGCCAGCTGGGTATCTTCTAAACCACTAGTGAAATTCTACACTACCATGATCTCTCTGGAGGTGAAATAGCAAGAAATGCTCTCAGTAAAGCACTAAACACTTCTCAGCAATATATTAAACAAAAGCAAAAACAGCGTAATTAACAAAGGAGAGGTTTTTGATCACTATAACATTAAACACATTATATCCTACATGGAAATGTCCGTACTGAATTACAGCTTGCAGCTGACATGAAGGCAGTAAATGCCACAATGCCTTAGACTGACTTTGCCATTGTCAAGGGGCTGATTCCTATCATGACATCAGAGAAGCAATAGCTGCTGCAGAGATACACAGAGCCTCAAGTATTTAAGAACTGGTCCACAATTTAAAAAAAAAAAATAATAAGCAAATAGAAGTCATCTGGTCTATCCTAACAAAGAAAAATGACTAGGAATCTCTGCACTCTATATCCTTATATACAGAGCTTTAAACGTATGTGAACTGGGGGCTCTGTATAGAGCCAGGAAAGTACCAAGGGCTACTAATATTTGAAGACAGAGAAACAGGAGGTCAATGGATAAGGTAAGGGGTTTTCAGAGGCCTTGAATGAGACTTGGAAAAACTTATTCTTGGTGCCAATCACAGGAGCTGTCAGTAAATGTGACTGCTTTGCTGTGGTCAAGTTAAGAAGACAGGGATGGGTAGAGGCTATAGACATGAGTGAGCAAATAGAAGAAGTCTGTGGGAAAGCTTAAGGCTGTGGAATAGATATGGCCAAGTGATTGTCTCTGGAGGGAGGTGAGCGGGCAGTTTGAATACATTGCATTGGGAAGGGGAGCTGACTAGCCCTGTGTGGGGTTACACTGAGGCAACCCAACCAAAAATGTACAGGCCAGGCTCTATGGGTGCAAGCCCCTTTAAAATTAAAAACCCATTTTCTATATAAATCTATTTGGGTTCTCTCCCTTCTCAGATTTATTTCTGGCAATATCTTTTGTTTCTTTCAGGCCCTGAAAATTGTGATTTTTTTTTAAAGGCTATATTTCTTGGTAAATAACCCCAACATCATTTACTTTGCTTGCCAAAATTGGACTTTCTATGATGTGAAGGATAAAATGACCTTCCAAACAGGCTGTTCAAAAAAAAAAAACAGAAAGCAAGCAGGCAGGCTGTTAATATAAAGGACGTGTTGGGTTTTTTTTTTTTTCAGGGTGTGAAAATATGCACTTTAATTTCACAAGTTAGTAATTAGCATAGTAGGGTAAAGTCATAATCCAAAACAATAATCTTTATTACCAAAATAGAGATTAAACACAATTAAAATGAACAATATTACCAGCCATAATTGCTAATCAATTAGCTGAGAAGCTATATTACTGCAATCTTCTAGTCTCCAGCTTGCCCTTCCTCATTCTTTCCACTTTTTACAACGTAAGGTGGGGTCTAGTTCAGAGAAGCCATCTGCAAAGCCTTGCTTTAATGGTAGCCTCGGTGTCCAGCCAACACCACCTCCTCCTCTGTAGTATCTCTGCCCATGCGTCTGTGGGAACCCATCCTTAACTGTGAATGTCAAAGTTGGTTCCATCAGACATTTTCCAGTTACATTTGCTCCATCAAGCTCCTTAGCAAAACCATATGCTAGCATCAAGTTGCCTGACTGCCCTTGGGTCTCCCTCCTCCAAACACTTCGATATAAAAGATCAGCCTTAGGAACTTTCACACTGTTCCGTGTCCATGCAGACCAGACTCCATGATTGACATGAGACTGAAAACAATACTTTGACTCTCATTACTCACGACATCAACAAGATTAACTCTGATGCCAAGCAACCAAGAATCTAAGACCATATCCCGGATTTGTTTGCAACATTGGAATTTCCCAAACGTAAAATGACATCGACATCATCAGAGTGGTTTTGAAAGTTAACTCCCATTGCACCCCTGTGTGTTTGTTTTCCAGGGGTGGCTACAGATAGTTTTTATATTCCAGGCCCAATAGATGGCTAGGACAAAGTTCTGAGGGCTTATCTGTCCACAGAGGCCTGGTTGGCTGCATCTGGTCAGTACAAAGGTTTTTACTACGATCTGAATACCCATCCCTCAAAACCACTATGATAAAGTCCTAATTCTCAAGGAGAAAGTATTTAGAGAGAAGGCCTCTGTGGTTTGATTAAGGTGATTAATCCCTCTTGAATGGAATACTGCCTCTATAAAACCAGTCCAGAGACCTCCCTCAGCCTTCAGTCGTCTGCCATCTGGGCCCCTGCCAGAAGTCACCACATGTGCACCAGAAAGTAGCCCCTCTCTACTGAATCTGATGGTGTCCCGTACTATAGGAAAACACTTGTCGTTGTGTAAAAGCCATGCTGTTTATACCCACAGCAGCCTGCATACATCAAGGCAGCCCTCTTGGGAGGAGGAGGCCTTACTGAAAAGTCACAAGGGAAGTGCTCCAGAGCCCAGAAGGCACGGAAGGCTATTATAGAAACACTGTTTCCTTCAGGTCAAGAGAATGAATCTCTGGCCTGGGTAGGGAGCTAACATCCCAGCCTCACAGAACTCCAAGAATGGAACTACTTTGAGTCATGTTCACGGATAGAGGAATAGTTATCCCCTTAATGGGATTCTCTGTTTTTCCTTCCCAGAATTCCTTCTTCCTGGCATGTAGCTTATAGAGACACAGCCAGGTAGCTTCAGAAACCTCCTCACTTTTCTGAATTCCTCAAGAAAGTAAGTGTGCAACATTTTCTTCTCTTCAATCTCTGTTCTAAGCAGGCTTTCCCGCAACACTTTGGGCTTCACTGTCTCCAAAGCTTCACTCCCTGCAAACGGCTTCTTATCCTCTGAGGCTGACTTCCATGTTGGCTTACCTTAAACACTATGGCTGTTTTCTTTCTCTTCTCCAGTCTCGTTCTCTGGATTACAGCTTGCCAGCCATGGGGAATTTTTCTTTTTTTTTCTTTTTCTTTTTCTTTTCTTTCTTTTTTTTCTTTATTTTTGCCTATAGTAAAATTTTCTTTTTTTAAAAAAAATAAAAGCTTCTATTTCAACCCACTCTTAAATTATTTTATTAACTAGACTAAGAACCCCAAGAAAGAACCCTAATTTTCCCAGGAGCAGTAAATGTACAGATGCAGATGACTTCAGGTAGTCCCTCTTGTTGATGACCTCTTTTAGGTCTATGAAATCAGATTACAGGCAGGGCAAGCACAGGCAGAGGTGTACATGGGCCTCCTCCACTCCTGTTGGCCCATGATGCACAGCACCCACTGAAATGGTAACCAGTATGAGGCATCTTTTCCTGCCTACCAACAGCCACTGAAGATAGATGCCATAGGCACTACTGCTCTGGATACAGCCAATGATGGTCCTCTCCTGTTGTTACTGGTATGGACAAGAGTTTCTAGAAAGCAGCAGTACATTACATTGAACCTCCAGTGACGCTGGCTAACTGATCAGTATCTTAATGACCAAAGAGAGGGTGAAATATTTTTTTTCCAACTTTTTAAAAAATTACACTTTTATCTATTGTGGGTTTACATGCACACGTCTGTGCCACAACATACACATGACTGTCAGAGGATATCTTTCAGAAGTCATCTCTTTCCATCTACCATGTGGGTCCTGGGAATGGAACTTGGGTTGTCAGGCTTGGTGGCAAGTACCTTTACCTGCTGAGCCATCTCATCTTCCTGAGAAGCTGCCCATGTCTATGTCTGACCTAACATCATGTGAAACCTTTGGGAATTTACTAACTTAGCAGACCACTAGCTTCCACCAACCCAAAAGTTAAGAACATCAGCCAGTAGCATCCGCGGCCTATAGCAGAGTTGTCTTGGCTTCACTGTAACCCACCTTCCTACCTGATGTTTCCACCATTGTGTTGGAAGTGTCTTATTTTATGACTTTTTGTTCTGAAACTAAAAAAAAAAAAAAAAAAAAAAAAAAAAATCTGCTGCCATGTTGGAACATGGAAGTTGGGGCATCCTTAGTCTATGTTCCTGGGCCACAGTCACTCATATTTGGCTCTAGAACAATCTGTTTCTCATTCTCTGTGAGGTGAAAGCCATGTTCCTGGTATCACCACAAGTTTTCTCTCTGCAGGTTTAGAACAAGGTTTCCACAAAGGGTTTCCTCCATATGTATAGGCTGTCACCATCTCTCAAACCATCAGTACAGTAATCCATTCCCAGCAAAGAAAGTACCCAAGGACCCCTAGTTCCTACCCTGTCAAGCTCTAGAGAGGAGCAAGTTGGCTTCCAACAAGAAGTCTTCTTATGAGTTGTAATAGATAAACTGATACCCAAGAATGGAAAGGAGATTGCTGAAAGCCACACAGAGAATATTCATCAATACAAGGACCTTGCTTCCCCATCACTGGTCTACCCTATAAGTTCCCCAGCCACAATGCATCAACAACAGGACCCTCCCTCCCCACCTGAGTCACCTCAACCTACACTCCTACTGTGCAGGCTCTTGAATAAGGGCTAGGCTGTTCTTACACAGCCCTGGAAACAGGTTCTATCTGCAGGTCCCCTGCCCCCGTTTTCTGTGTGTTTGGACCCAACAATAGACCAAGGCTTGCTTGGTAATTCTCCACCCCAACAGAATAGATCAGATCCTCCATCAGGGCTTTTAGGGAACCCTCACCCTGATTCAGATTCCTGCATCAAACAAAGGCTTTGGTTTGTTTCTAAGCATGAAATGGAATTGCTAAGTAGGGACAGAACTCACATGGATCAAATCTTCTCTCTGTTGGGTGAAATAAAGCCACATGGCATTCAACTCTAAACAAAACCAGAAAAGTCATTCCCTGTACTCCAGTGCCTTTCTCCTTCTGAGGCTAGAGAATAAGGTTCCAAACCCACTTCAGGCCACTGAACAGGAACATACACAGGGAGGGAGATGTCAACCCCAGCTCTGGTCTCATCAACTCTAAGAATAAAAGGCTTTGGGAAAACAGCTCCCTTGAAGCACTGAACCTTGTTTTATTCTTGTAAGGAACATTTTGTACGTATTTAAATTCAACACAGAAGCAATTGGGTCCTTATCATTGGCTACCTACCATGTCTTATAAAGAGACAGAAACAGAATATTATTTGTGAGGAAAATTAAATCCCTCAGAGCCTTGAAGCATAGTGAGGCCGAGATCAAAGGCATCATAACTTTCTGGACAGTGTCTTCCAACTCTCACCTCTGTCAAGTCTCATAGACAAGGCAGCAGTATTGGAGATCAACGGCTGCTAGACCTTAAGGAAGACACAGATGGAAGACTCACAGAAGGAAGGGTGTGACCTTGACCTCAGAAAGTCCTAACTCTATCCTCCACAACCTGCCTTTCCTGGGCTCCCACAGACAGAGACTTCAAGGGGTACCCCATCCCACACCTCCAGAACAGCCATGTTGCAGAACCAGGTGCAAGGTGCATGCAAGGAGAGAAACAGGGATGGGGGGGAGGGGGTGTGTGTGTGAAAACTTTGCTCTTAGATATTCTTGCAGTGATGTGGAATCGGCTCCCTTTGTTTGCTCCACAATGGATCTTATCTTTGGGTGAGGGCTGTGTTCCCGACTATTATTACCCTATATAAAAGGCTCCCAGGCTGTCTTCCCACTTGTTCAGCGGCACTGGAGTGGCATAGCAAATTTAATCGAAGCCCCAGCTCCTGGGAGCATCTTCAGGGAGACTGCTGTCCTTCGATGCCGTTATCTCCTCTTCCTTGTGTTGAGGAAGCATAAAAATCACAAAAAAGTCATTCTGAGCATATTCTTCCTGATAATTATTGTCAGACTCCGAGATAAGTACCCTACGTGATGTAATGTGTGTTAGACTGGGCCCCTTGAATGCCAATCCTGCTGTGCCTATGGCCAGACAATGGCCACTGACATCACTGGGGCCTCTGCATTTTGCCATAGACAAGAGAGGGCTTTGATTTTTTTATGTTTTGATAAGGCACAATCTGGGGGCCTTTATCTCTGCTGTTATATTTAAAGATGACATTCTAGCCCTGCCTTCTTGCCTATTGTTTTGACCCTGATTATCTCCAAATGTTGCTGTTTAGTCAAACTCACAGGCTTAATGAAAGGCCTGCTCCCAATTTAAGGGAAATTATTTAAATGCAGAGTATCCTATACACTGTGGTTTCAAAAAGAACTAGGTGGTTAATCAAAAGTTAATTGTCCAATTCTCATGCAGATTAGGGCCTCTTGCAAATGAATCCCAGGTTGGGACTACTGGGGGGAAAAAAGAGAGAGAGAAAGAAAGTACCAAGCAACACACAGGGACCTGCAGACTGGTAAACAATCAGCCTGGCTTAATTTGTAGTAAACAAAATGAGGATACACTAGGGGTCTCCGAAGGAGAAAAAAAGGTGAAAATAAATTAAAGCACAACATACAGATAGGATCTTTTTGTTTGAGGCCATCTTTCAAAACCATAAGCTAAATGAGGAAAAGTCAGCCTTTTAATATTTACTGGAAGCCATGCACAGTAAAATGACTAGCAAGCTCATAATTATGCTGTGGTTTTAGGTGAAAGCTTGAGGCAGCAGATGGCCATTGTCCTCTGACACCATGACTTCCATGGCTGGTCCCTCCTGGTGGCAAGTGATACAATGCCACCTCCCTCTTGATGAGGTCTGAGGTGCTCTGACTCCCTTACTATGTCTTCCAAGTGAATGTCAGTTCCTGCCCTAACTCATAGAACCTACATCAGATCACAAAGTATCATCAAGGACTTCCTGTAGGTTCCCAGGAGGGGAGTGGGTGCTTACACGCAGGCTAAAACCCCCAGAGAATATGGTAAGAAAATAGTCCAAGCCACCATCCCTTCCCACCCTACTCACACAGCCTCTCCTATGGTCAGGCCAGATTCAGCCATGGTCCTGGAAGTCACCCAGCCCAAAGCCTCTTCAGAGTCTTTAGCAGAGTTGGCTCTGTCCCACTGGTCTCAGCAACAAGAAGGCAAGACTCCAAGATGTCTCTGAATAATTACTTGAGTGACGATGGGTGTCTGGATAGAGAGGGTCAGAAAGTGAACATCCTCTCTCTGGACAAAAACAAGAATTCAGGATCCTTTCCCTCCATGCTTTAGATACAGCAGGATTAAAGGCCCATGCTCCAGGACAGATTGGAGATACCCTGGGCCAAGCAGAGTTATAGGAATGCCTGTGCATGTTCGCGTGTGTTTATAATGCTTGCCTGACACACTGCACTCATTCTCAAATGCTGGGCTGAATTTTAGAAGACAAAATAAACCTTGTTCTCTTGTGGATCATCTATGCCCCTGCTTAGAGGAAATGACTGAAGATACAGAGTATTTAGACAATGCTGTCACTCAGGAAGCACACTCTTCAACGGGGACCCTGGGGAAATAAATGGCTTCTTGTTTGTCCCCTCCAACCACCCGCTCAGCAGAGCCCACCCCAATTCTAGCAATACCAAGGCAGGAGTCCACTGTGACTATTCAACAGGCATGGATATCCAGGGTGGCACATGCATTTAATTCCAGCACTCAGGAGGCAGAGGCAGGCAGATCTCTAAGTTCAAGGCCAGCCTGGCCTATAGAGTTCCAAGGTAGCCAGGACTACACAGAGAAACCCTGTCCTAAACAAACAAACAAACAAAAACAGGCCAAGATTCACCCAGTGGTTTCCTGGGAAACCATTTAGGTGTCTCCAGGCAACCAACCACAAGTTTCTGCCTTAGATCTCTCTCATACCTATGTAACAACCAGGGCCTGCAATGACAAAATCTGTATGGTTGAGCCAGAAGTAAACACCTTCCCAGTTCAGAGATAAAGCCTGGCACTGATGTGTCCTCAGGGTTGCTTTCCCCAAATCCTCCAAGGGAGTCATCTTCCTTTGCTCTGTTTCTGGTAGCCTTTGGCTTGAGACTGAGTCACTCCCATCTCTGCCTCCACTGTCACACGGAATTTTCATTTGTGACTGTGTTCTCACATGCCATCAACATGGGATGAGACTCGTCTCACCTGTGCATCCTACACAGTCATCTCTACAAAGATGCTCCGATGAGGTCACACGCTGTGGGGCTGGGCTCAGGACTTGGGTCAGGACTTTACATAAACCCCCCTCTTTTCTTCTTCTCTTGAATTCATCTCCCACCTCCTCTATCTCTGAATGCAAGCTACTTACTACCCCAAAGGGATGCCAGGCAGAGTGAAAGCAGCTCCCTCTAGACGCCTGCCTTCATTAGAGAAGCCTCACCATCCAGTTACCCAGAGCAGGCCAGTCACCTACCAGAGGAAACCATCTCCAACCTCAGAGTGGGCTCTGTTCTCTTCCCTGGCTCTCTGGCTATACCAAAGTCTTGGAGTTCACCACCTAGCGGCTCTCATGGGAACTACAACCTAGACCATTGCTGGAATGAATGAATGAGACCTGCAGACTGGCTATTCAAGCTGGCCACTCTGCTTCTCTTGAACAATATTACAGAGCAAACAACTCATGCAGAGCAATCAACTTATGCAGAGCAAATCATCATTTCTAACGACACAGAGGGAGGGGGCACTAGCTCACAAATGGGATGGTAGATGGCAAGATCACTGGGCAGTACTGGTTTTATTCTTGAGGACTTTAATACACCATCACATCACTGCAGCTGGCTCATAAATCTTAATACATCTTACTTTCTAAAGAAACCTTTGAAGTTAAGTTGCCCAGGAGTATGCCTTCTCCAATCCAAACACCTGGGGGTCTTTAAATTTTGGCCACACGTAGGCTGTTACCTACTTGACCACCTGCACACAGTACTGATCTATCAACACAGAATGTCAGTATTGATGGATGGCTAGTGTTAAGCACTGAAATGTAAAACTCCTACAGATATCATGCCAGCATGGGTCCTTGGCAAGAAACATTTCTCGGGGTCAATTCTGCATTTGTTCCCTTTCTCCCCAGGCAGTGAGTCACCTGATGACCATGGTGGCAGGGAGCCAGGTGCAGAAGGCTAAGGGTAGAGAGCAGAGCTGGACAAACTGTGGTGAGACTCACGTGTGCTTCTCCTACCACGGAGCTAGAT
The DNA here is from genome assembly GCA_019843965.1 of Rhynchomys soricoides. Lineage (NCBI taxonomy): Eukaryota > Metazoa > Chordata > Mammalia > Rodentia > Muridae > Rhynchomys > Rhynchomys soricoides. The sequence continues at coordinate 2,734,027 of JADRCH010000138.1, read as the reverse complement.
CCGGTAACTACTGAGGCTGGGCAGACCTGGCTAGGCATGGTTGGAAGGATGTAGTGCTTTACTGAGATGGCTGACTCCAGGTGACATCCTGTTGAGCTTCTATCTATTCTGTTCCAGCCCAGGCTTCTGTAGCCTGAGATGAGCTTGTAGGACTTCTGAAGGAGTGTGGCCTTCTGGAGACCCAATTGCCAAGTTGAAGTTTCAAGAAAACCCCTGGAGGACATAGGAGGAAGGTAAAGAGCCAGGAAACCAGCCTGGCAGGTAGGCAGGCAGGCAGGCAGACAGACAGGGCCACCTAAGGAGGGGACAAACGGGAGGCCAAGAATGGGATACCAAACTACGGGAACTCTCAGCAGTAGGATCACTGTTTACTAGACTCCTAGCCTTACTGTGAATAAGTCTAGTGGCTATCCACTAAAATGCCTTGTGGGAAAGTGAGGTTAGACTGTCAAATGTCTGCCTCTGATCCTCCCCACTGAGGAGAGGGAAGGCAAAGGCATTGCCCATTAGAGCAGGGAGGTGAGGAAGAAGGAAGGGGTCAAAGATCACCACAAGGGATCTTGCAGAAGAGCCAATAATAAATAAAGGACCAAGCTAGGGAAGGGACCCTTTACTGAAAACATACCTTCTTAGAAAGGCCTTTCTGTAAACAGAATGGTGCCCTCTTTAGACAACAGAAGAAGCTGAAGCCACCAAGACTGGCTTTCACAGAAATAAAAAAAATGAGAGCTCATTGGAGGCCTGTTCCACCATCTCTACACAAAGCTGTATCTCCCTAGAATACATTGGAGGTGTCCAGACTCTCCTCAGACACCACAGCCCAATCTCAAGACAAGAGGGACTCTGGGCAAAGGACACACACAGGGCCTTCTAGGGAAGGTTTATTAAATAGCAGCAGGCCGTATCCACCTTACATGTCCCTCCCAATGGGTCTGACCACAGGGCTAACAAGGGCAGAGCACTAACAGCCTGCAGGAGAGCCCACAGCCTTGACAAAACCCAGTCAAGCCCGGGATGGCTAAGTCTCCAAGAATCTGGTACAGTGGACATCCTTGATGTGTGCTTCAAAAGATCACAGGGGAAATGATTTGCCCTAAAAGCGTGAAGACAAGACTAACTCTGCCATGCTTATGGTCCCCACATGTTCTGAAATCATCCTTCTCTGAGTCCCACTAACCTCAGAGCTTGGCAAAGGACACTGCTCGCCCTCTGGTGGCCAGCCCCAGAATGGACGCCATCCACATTGCCTGGACTAGACTGCTCCACATCCATCCATCAAATAGAACAAGGTCAAGTAAAGTGTACTTTTAAATGTCTCTCCTGGGTTACTATGGCAACTAGAGAAACTGTGAAACCCAAAGCATGACTGAGTTCCTCATTGTTCTATATTAATTTGAGGAAGAAAACAGCTTCATTTCCTCTGTTCCACATTCCTGCTTCCTGGGGAGCTCAGTGGTTTTCTATGGACTGTGCAGAACCCTGGCAGGTCTGGATAAAATAATATGGTTATGCAGAGAGCCCAGCCCCTCAGTCCTTACTTCCCTAATCATGTCTTGAGGGTCTCTGCAAGGGAAGATTCCAGAGCCACCTATTTATTTAGTCCTGGCTTAGCTGCCTGCTCTCTTGGGGACTTGGGCCAACCTCTTCATCAGTTACCATTCATGGCTTCAGAGGAAGAAGTTCAAAATACAGGAACTATCTGGACATTTAAATGAGGTGTGGATGTAAGTTATAAAGATTTTTATTATTGTTAAGTGGGGGGGGGGAATGTGAGTGTGGGGACCCACAGAGGCTAAATGCATCAGATTTCCTTAGAGCTGGAGTCAAAGGTGGTTATTAGTCATCCAATATGGGTGTTGAGAACTGAACTTAGGTACTCTGCAAGAGCAGTCCATACTCTTAACTCCCGAGCTATCTCTCCAGCCCCTACACTTAATTTATTGATTTTCTGCTCCAGTCCTGAAACCACATGCTCCTCCAAGAAGCCCTGGCTTTTTTTCTCAGAGAATGTTGTCCAAAGCCCAGGTCTAGACATAGGGCACACTTGCTGCTACCATGCCCATTGCTTTAAGAGGCCCATTAAGGAATATAGTGCACACTAACTGCCTAATAATTACTAACCATTAATATTATTTCATAGTGGGCTCTGAGTTAGGGTCAGGGACATACTAGCATATGGTGTCAGTCTTCAGTGAACTCACAGCTGCACCAAGGATGCATTGTGAAAAATTACAGGGTGCTGGGAGAGGAGCTTTGATGGATACCTAAGTTGGTAAGGGCACGTTTCAGTGCTTTTAAAATGGTACCACCAAGCATGGTGATGTAAATTATCTTCTGCGGCACTTGCTCGGTAAGAAGCTAAACAATAACAAGAATTACACATGCCACCTTTGCCAGAGATGTGCACCTGTGTCACAGTGGGAGCACTCTGTCACCATGCCATATGCAGTACTGCGTAGAATTAACTGAATATTAATTTAAATGATATGTTCATAATGTGATGGCCACTGCCCTCATCTCTGGGAGGTGCTGACAGGCAATTTATGAGAGGAGGTGTGACGTGGTGTGTTTACCAGAATTTTCTATAAGTTTGCTATTATGCTTGACTCTTTTTTTTAATGCTTGAAAACTAAGGAACTAATTTGCTTTGGAATTCCCACAGTTTCTGCTCATGCATCTCAAATACCAGGAGAAAGATGATCCTGTGTTGTGGGACCCACAGCTTAACTGCCTCTACTGCTCATCAGTTGGACGGCCCATACTCCATGGGGAAAGACCTTCTCTCTGCAGGCACTGGGAAAAGAGAAGCCTCAATGTGTTTTTTCCATTTAAAATGTTCAAGGATCCACTAAAATATTGCACTCATCATGTCTTAATTCAAAATGGAAGCCTTGCTATGGGCCTAAGAGCCCAGCTCTTAGACGGTGGGTCATGACTCTGAATGGGCCATGAAAACTTTGGCAACAATAAAAGTTTCCCAAACATTCATAAACAAACATTTCATTCAAAATCAGATGAACAAGGAATCTGGGGCATTTCTGGTAGCATGTAACCCGTGATGCACTGGTGGCTTCACTGCAGCATCAGTTCTGGGCATGCTTTGCACAGATGCCCAGAGCATAAAAGAGAGCCACTGGCCCAGCCAGAGATGCAGCATGGGTTTCCAGCTCTTACCAGACTCCAGGCCTCTGAGCCACTGCCTACCAACCACCTCTGCCTCCCTGAGAAACACACACAGGTGTACACACACACACACACACACACACACACACACACTCCAGGCCGTCACCTTTCACATCCCTGGACCCCGCATGTGGACTGTGTGAGCCAGGAGTGATTCCTTTTATATACTTGTATTGCTAAGCAGGGTAACTGGTTTGTAGAGACTGTTTTATGCTTTGCTTTTTCATTACAGTTTCCCTGCTTGCTCTCCAGGTGTGAAGGTTTAGAAATTTTGTAGCTAAATCTATTCATATTTTTTTTAATGATTTTTTAAATTGCAAAGTATGTCAAGTATCCAGACTTCATGTGGTGGTGCCTGCATGTAATCCCAACACTCAAGGGGCTGTGGCAGGAGGAAATCACCTCCAAGGCCAGTCTGGGCAATATAGTGAGCTCCTATCTGAAGAAAACAAGTGAACTTTCCTTTGGGAGAGGAAAAATAAAATCCATTCCACTCCCAAGACATATACTATATACACTAGGGGGATTAATGTCTAATTTTTTCCAGCATAATAAATGTATACAAAACATTTACATTGTTTAGAGTGGGAAAAGGTCTCTCAAATAAATATTAAAAATAACATAAGTAATATCAAAATAGTAAACAAAACTCAGATTAAAGGATGATAGCTTTGATCACATAAACCTCTAAATCAGTGTGGGTCTCTGCCTTCTTAATGCTGCAGCTCTTTAATAAAGGTCCTCATGTTGTGGTGACCCCAACCATAAAGTTATTTTCATTGATATTTCATAACTGTAATTTTGTTACTTTTTATAAATTATAATGCAAATATCTGTTTTTTCTGATGGTCTTAGGTGACTTGTGTAAAAAGGTCATTCAACCTCCCAAGGTGAGGCAATGCACAGGTTGAAAAATCACTGCTCTAAATGGTGACAGATGCCAATAGTAAGTTAATAGCATTCTTCCTAGAGCATTGTGAGGGTCTGACTGGGAAATGTCCCTTCAAGGCTCCCGTATTAGAATGTCTTCTCCTAGTGGGAGGTTCTATTCTTGAGGATTGTGGATCTTTGGGGTTTGGGAGACATGGCTGTAGGTCACTGCAGGCCTTTATGAGCTAGATCCTGGCCACTAGCTAGTCTCCTACCTGCCACTGTGATGTGACAGGCTGCCTCATGCTTCTACTGCCACAGACAGGAGGCACTTCAGGTGCCACGCCTTCTCTTCCATGATGGACTAAGATCATAAGCCAAAATAAATCTTTCCTCTCTTAAATTGTTTCTGTCATGCATTTTGTCACAGCACCATTACCACCAGTCAGAAAGGGTCACAAGCAAGAGTGTAGCCAAATCCGTCAAAAGCCACATTTAACTAGGCAAACATGCTCACTCACAAAAGTGAATCAGGTAAATCCAATTCAAAATAAAAATGCATTGGCATCATTTCCCCATATATTACTGTAAAAAAAAAAAAAAACCCTGTAAGTGAGAATATAAGAGAACAGGGACCCACAGCGCGTTGTTCTGTATGGCTCAGAGAACAATAGGGACAACCATGCTTTCAGTTTGGAATACACAGGTTTATTAAATATACAGCAAGCAAACAGAGACAGAACAAATACCAAGCAGCAGATTGAAAGAGGCAGCAGATAGACAGTGAAACATCATCAAATCGGGCACCCACCATAGCCAACAGAGATGACTGCAGTAGCCTAATAGAGAGAGCAAACAACAGGTAATGTGATTAAATTGAGGACTTAAAAGATCCAGTAGAAATTATTAGAGGAAGCCCAGGCAGTCAGCTGGAGTTCCACATTGAGCTTTCTCTCCAAGGATGAGCTATCTCCCCAGGGCTTATCCTCTGGCTTCCCATCCCTTCTACAGGTGCTTCTTGGGATAAACAATAACAACATATGTCTGAAGTTGTTTACTTTCCAGCTGTTCTCAAAGACATCCTTAGCAATATAATATTTGTTACTCTCCCCATTACAGAGCTAAGAGGCCAGCCTGTCCCAGGATAGCAGGAGTAGGAGGACACATGAAGTAGGAGGACACCTGGAGTAGGATACCTGGAGTCAAAGGACCCCTGGAGTTGGAGTACACCTGGAGTAGGAGGACACCTGGAGTCAGAGGACACCTGGAGTTGGAGAACACCTGGAGTAGGAGGAGACACCTGGAGTAGGAGGAGACACCTGGAGTAGGAGGAGACACGTGGAGTAGGAGAACACCTGGAGTAGAAAGACACCCGGAGTAAGAAGACACCCAGAGTAAAAGGACACCCGGAGTAGGAGGACACCCGGAGTAGGAGGACACCCAGAGTAAAAGGACACCTGGAGTAAGAGGACACCTGGAGTCAGAGGACATCTGGAGTCAGAGGACACCTGGAGTAGGAGGACACTTGGAGTAGGAAGACACCTGGAGTAGGAGGAGACACCTGGAGTAGGAGGACACCTGGAGTAGGAGGACACCTGGAGTCAGAGGACGCTTGGAGTAGGAGGATACCTGGAGTCAGAGGACACCTGAAGTAGGACACCTGGAGTCGGAGGACACCTGGAGTAGGAGGACACTTGAAACATCTGAGGTGGGGAGAATCGCTCCTCCTAAAGTAATTTTCTCAGTGACCCCAAACAGCACAAACAGGACAATTTACCAATTGTCTTAGGGTTTCTGTAATAAAGACACCTGTCCAAAAGCAACTTGGCGACAAAAGGGTTGATTTCAGTTTAAATATTGCAAGTACAAATCCATCATGGAGGTAAGTCAGGGCAAGAACCTGGATGTAAGAACTGAAGCCAAGGCCAACGAGGAGTACTGCTTATTGGCTTGCCCCCCAAGACTGCACAGCTACTTTCTCCTAAGACTGCTTGCCAGGGGTGGCACTTCACATAAATCATTAATCAAGATAATACCTCACAGACTTACCTAGTCTAGTCTTATTGGAGCATTTTTCTAAGTTAAGATTCCCTCTTCGGGCTAAAGAGTTGACTCACTGGTTAAGAGGACTTGTTCTTGCTGAGAACCCAGATTCAACCCCAGCACCCACATGGTGGCTCACAACCATCCACAACTCCAGTCCCAAGGGACTCGGTGCCACCATTTAACCTCTGCAGGCACCAGGCATACATGTGGTGTATAAACATGCCTGTAGGCAAAACACTAACACACATAAAATAAAAATAAAAGATAAAAAAAAGATGAAAACAAAGAATTCCTTCTTCCAGATTTGTCTAAGTGTACATCATGTTGACAAAACCAACCAGCATACCAATATAAAGTCTAGCATCAAAGCTGATGGGTATTTAAGTCAATGCCATCTTTTAGAGACATTTGTAGTAATTACTTTGTCTGCATCTCTTTAAATGTTCTGATTAACAAATTGGAATGTGTTGTTCAAACATGGATCCTGAGTTTTAGTTTTGCTCAAAGCTAATCAAAGAACACCACCTGGCCAACACCTTCCTTCTGGGAACATTGCATATTGCTTTTGTTGAGAGGTTCACAGGGTTATGATCACCCCTGGGTACTAGGGGATGGGATGCTTTCTTCTCTGTACGTCCTTCCCTGGGTCTCATCTCACTCCCCCACAGCTTCACCTCACTTGTTCGGTCATTGAACACAAACTACAGAGCAGCATCCCATGCTCTCATGAACACAGAGCAGCATCCCATGCTCTCATGAACACAGAGCAGCATCCCATGCTCTCATGAACACAGAGCAGCATCCCATGCTCTCATAAACAGTATGTTCTCTTTTTTTTCTCCCATTCTCCTTTGCTCACTTAGCACATACACCACCCTGCTGGGCAGGCAGATATATAGATAGATACAGATATAGATAGACGTGTGTATGTATGTATGTATGTATGTATCTATCTATCTATCTATCTATCTAATTTTTCAAGGATGGCATCATTGGATGTTTGGCCATCCACTGACTTCTTACTGAACACAGTTACAAAAGGAAACTTCCTCTTAGAGTTTTTAGAGCCCTATGCTGCATAGATGTTCATGTGACCTGAGTTGTTAGTTTGCTTCTTGTCTCCTAGGAAATTTCTTCCCTTCTCCAGCACAGAGGAGCCTTGTGGCTCCCATTCTAGCTTGTCTGTCTTCCTGGCTACAGTACTAAGGTCTCTGGCATGGCAAAATGAATGAATGAGTGCTCAAGTGCAGTCCACTAGGACTCCTCCTCCTGAGGAAGGTGTCCAGGTGCCAAAGGGATCTCCCCGCCATCCTGAAATGGATATAGTCATTCTTCTTCAGATCACACAGACCTTGGGAGAACAACACACACTTCTGGATGCTTCCTGCCCAGCTCATACTTACTGCTACAACAAGAGGTGTAGTTGGAGAATTGTACCCAACAAAAGCAATGGGGTCTCCAGTCCCCCTTCACCTGTCAGAGCCAAGGTGGGCTGTGTGGAGGAAGAGGTAGCAGTATCTAGATATGGAGTACCTGGGCACTATGTCTCAAAGCTGTGTGCAGAAAAGCATAGGATACGATGCATGGTAGTTACAGGGGATGCAGCCACACATGGCATTCTCCCCTGTCCATGTCAGAGGACTTCCTTATCAATCTGAGTGTGAGAATTGCAGTATGACAACCCATTCCATGGATGACACTGGAAAAAGACTCTCTCATGCACATGGCTGGCAAGAATAAAAGCAGAGGAAGAACGAGGCAACAGTCAGCAAAGCCTCGTGTGCTTACCTTTTGCTTTAAGAGCTGTCCAGCTTCTGGAATCTTCCCTAAAGACATGCCTCCATCATTATGGAAATAGGAACATGTAAGGCCATTTATTGCAGAATTAAATTGCAAAAAGTTGGCAACAGCCTCGAGGCCACATGAAAGAGAGTGACTGAAGGAACTCCATCTCATCTGCTCAGTGGAATGATTAAACAGCTGTTCTAAGTGGAATAAGCTGCCTGTGTATTAGTGATTTTCAAGGTGTATTGTCAAATGAAAGAATAAAATGCAAAGAAGGATATATATTTTGTGCAAAGAAAAAAATAAGATAATAAAATATACTTGTATCATTTGTGCAAAAAACAACAGAAAGGTTAAACCAGAAATCAATAAGACTGGCACCTATGGAGAAGGATGGAAGGAGGTTGGAAGAACGATGGGATGTGAGTGGGAGAAGCAATCCCTAAGGATGATGTATGTACAGATCTTGCATAAATCACAGTCTTAACTTACAGAGTCAATAATTTATAAAGGAACAAAAACATGAATAGGATGTAAGCAGAAACAGATAAACCTAGATCACTTCAAATCAGTAACAAAACTATCTGAAGAAATTAAAGAGCTAGCCACATGACTTTTGTCTATTTGCGTGTTCTGGTGTTAGGAATTGAACTCGAGGCCTTGGTGTAAGGTCATAGGGTGATTTCACTGAGTTGCACCCCAGCCTAAGCCAAGCAACTTAAACACACATTGTATTCGTACTTTGGCATTTGAGGCTACAACTAAAACAAGCAAAAGCATTTTCTATCTAGAGAGTTTCTAAAAGAAAGTTGCTGTATCGGACACATTTAGAGCCAGATCCTGGCATGTCGTTATTATTCTCCAATAGGGTTGAGGTCTCCTTAGAGAGATGACTCATTTCCAGACTGCTGAGGGAAAGATGGTGAGCAGGGAGCTGGGTGTTATGAGCACACAGCTCTAAGGGAGTATCAGTGGCCAGGTCTAGAATAAACAGAAAACAGAAGCGATAATGATAGCAATAGCTTACAGATTGTCTTCGTTAAGGTTTTACTGCTGCAAACAGACACCATGACCAAGACAAGTCTTATAAAAAGACAACATTTAATTGGGGCTGGCTTACAGGTTCAGAAATTCAGTCCAGTATCATCGAGGTGGAAGCAGGGGCAGCATCTAGGCAGGCATGGTGCAGGCAGAGCTAAGAGTTCTACATCTTCATCTGAAGGCGACTAGTGGAAGACTGACTTCCAGGCATCTAGGGTGAGGGTCATAAAGCCCATGCCCATAGTGACACACCTACTCCAACAGGCTCATACCTACTAATAGTGCCACTCCCTGGGCCAAGCTTATACAAACCGTCACACAGCCCACATCAACCAAATAAAAAAGAGGAAGCGTGGCTCTTGCTAACAGCAGAAGTCTAATGAGACACAGAGGTTGAGGAGGGGAGTTGAAAGTCCACACTAGACAGCCAGCAGAATTACCATTTCTGGCAAGAAGAATAAATGGGTGCTGAGGCCAGTAGGTGAAAATTTCATTAGATAGAATTTCAAAACCCCTTCCTAAGATGCTTAATTAGAAACAAGTGAATCCAAACAACTGAGCAGCAGAGAAGTTGGGCTGATAACACCCTGACCAGGGGAAAACCCACTTGATGAGCAGTAGGACGGAGGGACAGAGGGACAGACAGACAGACAGGCTGGCTCATGGACAGAGATATAACTGTCTTCTGGAAAGGACATCAGCAGGGGCTGAGCAAGGTCTAAAGTCTTAATACCGTCTCAGAGATAATCCCCATACTGCCGTCCCTGTGCAGGGTGTGTGATACTGAAGTATTTAGACAAACTGACGCTGTGTCTGCAACTCATCCCCAAGTGATGACAACAGCAGTATATCCACAGAGAGGGAGAAAATAATAAGCAAATGTGCTAAAATATTAACACTTGTGGATTCTGAGTAAAAGCATCTTGATGGTCTCTTTGCAACTTTTTTGGTGTGATTAAGATTCCTCTAAACATAAAGTTTTCTTTTAAAAATTTTCAAGTATCTCTGCATAGGCCAATAAGTTTCTTAGAGCTAACACTAAGCAGGCTCCAGGCTGACCCCTAAAATTAAGGGAGTGCTTCTTACAAAGAAAGTTGTTCTATGTAGAGGAGGTGAAGCTTTTGCTTCTTTGAATGATTCTTTGCCAAAATCTTACAATAGAATCTTCTAGAAGTTCCAGAGAGTGACCAGCTTTCCTGATCTGTAAGCCTAGATAAGTCCTTTAACAACTGACAAAATGTAAGTCTCATGCATGCAATGGCTTTCCTGTACAGAACTAATGGAGAAGGCATGGGGTAAGTCAGCCTTCTAGAACATTCTATGTGTCATACCACCCTCCAGCTCAGGAGCTTGTTTTCCTCCCTGTAGTGCATCTCTCAGGACTGTCACTATGGCCATCTTGGCTCACAATTCTTACTAATAGGACCTGATCTACGTATTATAGAATGTTTGGCAGTATCTATACCAGATGCCAGGAAGGGCACATCTGTCCCAGGGAAGGACCATTACCAACCACTACCAGGGATCTACCAACTCAGCAGTTTGACATGTAAAAATCCAAGCTCATTTCCTTTGGAAATGTTTCCTGCGTACACAGACTCAGTTTGCTATTTTTTTTTTCAAGTTAGGGAAATGCCAGGCCAGTGTCTGTCAGCATGAGGAGATGGAGCTTGCTTGTTGGGTTTAGGGTCTGGATTTTCTAGCAGTTCCCCAGACCCTACTAAGCATATCCAACAATGATGTTCATTTCCCATTTCATCCAAAAATGGTGCCTAGGAGTGAGTGTCATAAAATTCATGCTATACAGGGAGCAAACTGAAGCTCCAGGCAATTGAGAGAAAAGCTGAGAGTTGACAAATTACTAGATTATGAAGTCTGAGTTCACATCTGAGTGTCTGGCCTTCCTTATATTGAACAAATGGATAAATAAAAGTGTGTTTAGACAACTCCCATGGGTAAAGTCATTCCCCAGGGACCACTAATATTCCAGATGCCAGGTTACCTCCCCAGGGAATGAACACCTACTCCTCATTTGTGTAGGACTTTCCCAGTGCTCTTATTGAGAGTCTGCTATCCCAGGAAATCCCTTCATCTCAGGAAAACCAGGAAAGCTAGGCATCTTATACACCTGTAACATGTCACCAGCAGATCACACAGTCTCTGCAGCTGTCTACACATGGGCAGACTGATGGTGAGGGATGTGTTGATGGGTGATAAGCAAATAATACTATCCTGGGGTCATTTTCAAAAAATTAAAGTCATCTGAGACAGGGATCTGACTTCACAGAAACCAGCCAGTTCTGTAGTCTCTGTTTGCCCATGCTAGAGCAGATAACATTCTTGTCAATTAGAGAAGCCAGATGAGGGCACAGCCTCAGACAGATAAAGGCTGCCAAGGATCTCTTTTATGAGTAGACCCTATTTCAGTCCTCTCCTATCATGGGTGTAAGCAGTAGTAGCCCTTAGCTGGCTTCTCCATGTGAACATTGGTTTTGCATTTCCTGTAGCTTCTTTCGGTCCCGTTCTCTTCTTGTTGGAGACATGTCCATCACACAAATGAACAAGCATGATGAGCTGTAGTTTACCAAATCCACAGTCAACACTGTGCTTCCTACAATGTGCCTATCAGTTGAGACCGGCTTTGCAAGCAAAGAGTCCCCTCTCACTGTTCATTCCTCCCACTGATGTTATACAAGCTTGTTCCAGCTTCAAAGGTTCAGTTCCTGTTATCAGCCTTTTCAATAAACAAGCAAAGTAACAGGCAACTATTTTCCCTACTAATTCCTACCTGCACCCGAGAAGACTCCTTGAGATAGTCTGCTAGGGCAAAGCCCATGGTGCCATCTGACAGGCAGCCCAATGCTGAGCCTGCATGTGGAGCCAAGCAAAGACAGATGTTCACCCTTCTACACTGCAAATTGACACAAGGCTGCCCATGTGCTTCTCCTGTCTTGTGTGGTCACAAGCCATCATTTAACCCTTTCAGAAGACAGACAACAAAAGCCAGATAGCTGTTATCATTTGCAAAAACAAAAGCACAGCTGCCAATAAGCATTCACAGTATGGAGCAGAAGTCAGTAATGAATTCAGTTTTACTGGCCAAAAAGGATATTCAACCTCAAAAGTCAGTTCAGCAATTCTAATATGAAATTGGCCAATAGCAAAGTGTAGATGGACAAGTATCATGGATCTCAAAATATTATTTGTTTGACTTCTCTTACCCTAACAATTTTTTAAAAACATTATTAGCTCATAGGTAGCACACTGGATCTAGGCCACAGTTTGCCAAACCCAACTGGGAAAAAAGTTACAAGTTCACTTTATGCAGGAAGAAGTAGTGATCAGGAGATCCAGAAAGGAGCAAGGGTATCTATTCCTGCTAGACAAAGGCTTGCAAATAAAACACTTCCTACATGCCACCTGAGCAAGGGGTCAACAGGCTTTACTTCTGCTCACCCCGCAGGACTGCTTATTCTGATCCAAAAGACCTGAGTTCAGTTCCCATCACCCACATCAGGTGACTCATACACCACCTGTAACTCCAGCTCTGGTTGGGGAGGGAGGGATCTAATGCTGTCTTCACTCTCCATGAGTACCTGTACTTACAGGCACATAAACAAACTCCTCACAGCTACTTTCATCTATCAGAGACTGGCTCAGACTTAGAAAAGTGTGGGTGTTGAGTACTCTTCATATTCTTTAAATGTGAAAATGATATTTACTGTTTATAATTCCCAATAAACCAGGGTATTATACTGGCTGCAATTGTGTTTATGCCAACCTTGTGTCTATCCATAGGGCCCCATCAATTTAACCTCATTTCTTAGTATTTTAGAAATAAAACTTCAGTCACTTATCCTCAAGGATCACCGATCCTCCATCTAGAAGTAGAGAAGACAGGCTGACCCTCCTAACACAGTACATTGGTTACTTTTCTCATTCCAACTACCTGACAAACAAGTTAAAGGAAGAAGGGTTTATTTTGGCTCACAGGTGAGGGGATACATCATAGCAAGAAGTCATGGTGACAGGAGGATGAGGCAGCTTGTCACAGTACATCTGCAGCCAAGAGGCTGAGAGAGACGAATGCTATTGCTCACTTTCTCTTTTTAATTTACTCTGGGACTCCAGTTCATAAGATGGTACCACCTACACTCAGGGTATATCTCTTTCTCAGTTAAATCTCTCTGGAGACATCTTCATAGGCATCCCTGAGCTGTGTTTCTATGATAATTCTAAGTGTAATCAAGTTAGCATAGACATTGATTATCACTCACATCCTTACCATGGGGTAGTGATGTCTACAACGATTTAGATATAAGAAAGAAATTAACCCAACCCAGAGTGTCAAGAAAAACAGCACAGAAGAGGGCCCAGGAGCGATGATTAAAGAGCTACTATAGTTAATATGCACCATTGGTTTTCTGGTAGGAGATCACGAGGTGGACATTATGTGAATGAGGGGGATATGGGAAAGGACTGGCTGAGAAAGCTCAGATGTTTGAGACGTCATAGCCACTTCTGAAATCTCACAGACTGTGGCTGGAAATGGGCACCAGAGATGAGTGTGCAGAGGGAGTCAGAGCCACACCAAATGACTCTGTCTAACCATAGCAGACCTGGGTCAAAGGTCATAAGAAGACACTAGAAGATCTGTGTCAGGGCAGGGACCTGGTTGGCCAGAGTAGTGTTGGCAAACAGATGTCTGCTTATGGGTAGGGACAGAAGGTTAGGCAGGAGATATAACTAAAAACATGGAGACCACAGACTCAGAAGATGGTCACCTGAGCTGGAGTTAGTTACAGATGGTTGTGAGCCAAATGTGGGTCCTGGGAATCAAACCTAGGTCTTCTACAAGAACAGCATGTGTTCTTAGCCACTGAGCCATCTCTCCTAGCTCCATGCACCAGACTCGTGGTGTTCTTTACCTTCATCTCCTGCTCCTTAACAGTGTCACCTAAACCAGAGATGGTGGCACATGCCTATAATCCCAGCACTTGAGAGGTGCAGGCAGGAGAATCAGGGGTTAAAGGTCGTCCTCTACTACATAGTGAGTTTGAGGCCAGAGTAGAGCAGAGCTTTCAGAAGCTGAAAGGAAGACGGAAGGAGAGGAAAGGAGGGAGGGAGGGAGAAAGGGAGGGATGGAGGGAGGGAAGGAGAGGGTGAGGAGGAAGGAGGGAGGGAGGGAGGGAGAAAGGGAGGGCAAGTCTTAAGTGAAAAAGAATAAGGAGAAAATGGTGTGGGAGAGAAAAGGTAAGAGGGTGCCACTCAAGAAGCAAGAGAAAAATATTGATGGGAAGTCACCAGGCCCTATGTGTGGCCAGCCCAGCACACAGTGACCATCCATTGAGATTGGGGTCAGGAGCCAGAACCCACTCCTCTCAGCAGCACAGTACTCCCCAAGGTGATAGGGCACACAAGCCTCAGGGCTGTGCCCACACAGAGCTGAGACGATGTGATGTTTGGGGAAGACGTGGGAGAGTGTTCTGTCTTAAATCTCATCTATGAGACCTACTTTGAGCCATCCTAGATTGGCCACTCCCTACGCCCCCCACCACAGTACTCTCTGTCCCTGTCCCCACCCCTATCTCCCCTGCTTTTGATAGATCTTCACTTTCTACCATGCCCTGAGAGCCTCTACTATGTTCCTGCCCATCTTCAGAGTATGGGCTGGCTGCAGAAACAGAAATCTCCATTTTGGTTTATCCATGAACACACTCAGCACTGGTACCCAGTAGGTATAAGGTAAATATTTATTGGGTAAAGAGAAATACTGCTTGACTAATGACAAGGTGAGACTCCTAGGAGTTGACTGGGGACACAACTTATGGTCCCAATGTTGCCCATTTGGAAAACTCCCAGATGCTTTAGGAAATGGCTCTCTGTTCCTTAGTAGCAGAGTTGAATGAGAATAAATATCTTACTTTTCTGTAAGCTGCTGCTGCAGCTGCCTCCCCCCACCCCCATATGCACTTGATTTGAAGGGCCTATACAAAGCCCTTGGGGTAACCCAGGGATGCTATCCAGACAGCACCCTTGGCCCCTGTTAGTCCTCTAACAAAAAGAAGGGACCGAGGAAGGCGAGATCCATTCTGATCTCTGTCCCCAAAACAGGGTGCAAATCGGAGGCATACCTCCTATCACCCTCCACAGCACCCCACTACCACTCAAGATGGAAAGCAGGGCTCCCATGATCCCCCACCCCTCTGGTGGAACACAAAAACTGTTCTTCATCAAACCACAGCAGGGCGGCCATGTGCTTTTTATAAAACTGATTAGAGGCCAGATGAAAGAAGCTGATGAGGTCAAACTGCGTTTCTAGCTCCCTCGATGGTGTAGGTGGGGGAAATGCTTTGTATTACATTCGTTAAGAGTTCACTACTGCTTGATAAGAATCTTGAGAAAGGGCATGCATGTTGCTAAATTAGCTCTAAAAGGGGCAAGCTAAAGTAAAATAAATCAGAGTTAAACATGAGCTCAGGTTACCTATGCCAGAACTGCAGGAAGGAATGGGCTGCTAAAGAGTGTTTGAAAGGAGTTCTGGCCAGGGGTAGTCACAGCCAGGGCAGGAATGGGCCTGGACCCCCTCCCTGATTGCAGCCAAAAGACCACATTTTCTTTCCCAAGATATTTCACAAGCTGCGAAGGTCTTCCATGGTGTTTTGTAAATTATAAGCCTCCTCGGGGATTTTCAAACCCCAACTAGTCATTTTCCATCATGACTAAATTGGTAGCTCGAATGTTGATTCAACACACACCAAAGAACAATAGAACAATGAGCTTCTGCTTCACTCCAGGCATAAGAAAGACTTGGTACTCACCTCTAGAAACGCAGTGAGACACACAAGACACATACTGTCTCAGAATAGCTTCTGAAATCTGTTTCTACCATCAAGACATCCACTATTAGCAAATGTTTTGGTGATGACTTTCCACCTTCTCCCATACGTTAATATAAGGGGTAAATGATGCCACAAAAACCCAATACCATACATCTTAAGGCAGAGCTATTTTTTTCATATTATATTGTTTATTTGGTTTGATTAAATATTCACCTGTAAGAGTGCTCTTTGAGGGGTCTGGGGAGAGAACACAGGAGGTGCAATGCTTGCCACTTAAGCACAAAGACTGGACTTTGGATGCCAGCACCCAGATGTGGTGTGGCAATATGGGTCAAAAATCTAGGTGTGGTGTAGCAATATGAATCTGAAATCCCAGCTGTGGAGGGGTGGACACAGGAAGATCTCTAGAGTTCATGATCATCCACTCTTATAGTTTAATAAGTTCCATGTTCAGTGAGAGACTCTGTCTTAAAAAATAAGAATAACCTTATCAAAAAATGGGGAACAGAGCTTAAACAGAGAATTCTCAACTGAGGAAACTCGAATGGCTGAGAAGCACCTAAAGAAATGTTCAACATCCTTAATCATCAGGGAAATGCAAATCAAAACAACCCTGAGATTCCACCTCACACCAGTCAGAATGGCTAAGATCAAAAACTCAGGTGACAGCAGATGTTGGCAAAGATGTGGAGAAAGAGGAACACTCCTCCATTGCTGGTGGGATTGCAAGCTGATACAACCTCTCTGGAAATCAGTTTTGTGGACTCTCAGAAAAATGAATATAATACTACATGAGGACCCAGCTATACCACTTCTGGTACCCAGAAGATGCTCCAACATGTAATAAAGACACATGTTCCACTATGTTCATAGCATCCATATTTATAATAGCCAGAAACTGGAAACAACCCAGATGTCCCTCAACAGAGGAATGGATTCAGAAAATGTAGTACATTTACACAATGGAATACTACTCAGCTATTAAAAACAATGACTTCATGAAATTCTTAGGCAAATGGATAGAATTTGAAAATATCATCCTGAGTGAGGCAACACAGTCACAAAAGAATGAACACAGTATGTATTCACTGATAAGTGGTTATTAGCCCAAAAGTTGGAAATACCCAAGAGTCACTTCACAGCAATCATTGGGCTGAGTGTGTGGTCCCAGATGGAGGAGTTGGAGAAGGGACTGAAGGAGCTGAGGGAGTTTGCAGCCCCAGGGAGAGAGCAACAGTGGCAACTGGCCTGACCCCTCACTGGCTTTCAGAAAAGGGAGGAAAACTTCCATCTCAGCTTGAAAGAGAGGGAAAAGATGGCTTCCTGTGTATAGCTAGGAGGGGCAGGGATGGGTAAGTCTGGAGGCAGTTGGCCGGATGTTGACCCACACTGAGTTTAAGCTGATGAAGGTGGAGACCCAACATAAAAACACAATGGAAATTTCCAAAAGACAGAATCTATTTCCTTTCTCCACCTTTCCCTCTTCCTAACATCCGGACAATTCCCTGCACTTGCTAGCATTGTCCCTTGAATGATCCGTAACTATCAAAATCCTTCATTTTTCCACAAGATGAGATGCCAGCAATCATCTTCCTGGGCACCCAACAGGGACTCAAAAAAACATGTAACTTCCACTCTGAAGAGCTGGGCAAACTCAGACAGAATCAGGAAACTCAGAATGAGAGGAGACGGCGTGCTAAAAAGAACAGATGACTAAGGAGCCCTCCAAGAGAGAGAGACTGGGACAGGAAAGAGGGAGCAGTTGATGCTTCCACTGCGTGCCTTTCTCAACACTCCAAGTGCTGAGGAAACTCCATTTGCAGAAATGCCTCCTACCAACAGAGTTGCTTTCAAAAGACATCTTGCCCAAGGCAGTGGGAGAGGGGGCACAACAGCTGGACAGCTGGCAACTCAGTCAATAAAGTCCTTGCCATGCAGACATGAAGACCTATGCTCAATCCCCAGAACCTGCATTAAAAAGCCAGGCAGGACAGCCTGTGCACATAATCTCAGCCCTGGCAAAGTGGAGGTAAGAGGATCTCTGGGGATTGCTTGTCAGTCTAGCTGAATTGGAAAGTTCCAGGTAAAAGTGAAAGACCCTCCTTAAAAGAAGAAGAAGAAAGAGGAGGAGGAGGAGGAGGAGGAGGAGGAGGAGGAGGAGGAGGAGGAGGACAATGTCCTAAGGAATGACATTAGAAGTTGATCTCACCTCCACATGTATGTGCCCCCTGACATGTGCACGTGTGCGTACACACACACACACAGAGAGAGAGAGAGAGAGAGAGAGAGAGAGAGAGAGAGAGAAAGAATTTCAACCAACACAACCGAGATGCAGGGCTCACTCCCAGTAGTGAAATAACTCTGAAGAAAGATAGCAAAGAGACCTGTGAGAGCATCCCCCACTGGGAGCCAATGTGGCCCAACAAGCCCCACTGAGGCCCTATAACAGGGGTATACAGTGGTGGCAGGTGTAAAACTGAGGACAAAGCATTAACAGGTCTGAGCCAACAACCCCTAAGAGCTAAAGGCTACATAAAGACTCTCTTCTACATGCTTGTGTGCTGGGAGGAAACTCAGAGTAACTGAAAACAGCCCAAATTACCATCAGTGAGAATGGGAAAGGTAATGTGGTATTTAAACACAATGCAATATTCTTCTCCCATTTAAAAAATATTAAAAAAAAAAAAAGAAAGAAAAAGAGGTGATTGTGACACAGGGTACAACATGAAAGAGTCTTTAAAATGTGGCACCATTGAAACAAGTTGACAGAAAGGGACAAATATTCTATGATCTCATTTTATACATTCAGTACCTTCAGTATCTCATTCATGGAAACGGGGATAAAATGGTGGCCGCTGGGGTCTATGGTGGGGCACACAGACACTGAAAGTATGTGCTCTGTCTTCTTTACAAAAGCAACTTAAAGGAGAAAGGGTTGTTGAGGGCTCACAATTGGAGGGAGGGATTACCACTGCACGCCTACTAGAATGGAACCAGGAGCACTGGCAAAAATATAGAACACAGAACTCTCATACACTGTGGTGGGGGAGGGGGAGGATGGGGGAAGAGAGAGAGAAAGGAAGGAGATGGGAGGAAGAGAATGGGGAGGAGAGACAGAAGGGAGAGAGGGAGGGAGGCAGGCAAAGAAGGAGGGAGGGAGGGAGGGAGGCAGAGAAGGAAGGAGGGAGAGAAGGTTGGAAAGGAAGGGAGACAGGAAATGTTGTCTTCTCTCTGGAAGGGAGTCTGCAAGTTTCTTATGAGTTCATATACATGAAATATGTGTGACCAGTTACAGTCCTCAGTATTCACTTTTTTTTGGGAGGGGGTGTATGTTCATACAAAAACCAGTATGCCTAGGCCTAGCAAAAACTACAAACAACCCCAAATGGGATATAAACTGTGCTACCTCCCCAACAGGTGGCAAACAGACACAAAAGTGGAGACATTGGTGGACATGAAACCCAGTACGGATTGCCAAGGCACCGTACTGAGTGAAGGAAGCCTGCTTCAGATGTGTCACATACACCCCTTGACTCATGTGTCTCTAGTTCTCTAAAAGACAAAGTGTTAGTGACATCAGTGGTTGCAGGAATAGGGGTGGTGACAGGATGCTAAGGAATGGTCCGTGAGCAGGAAACAGGGTTGAAGGTAAAGGGCTCTTCTGAATCCCAGTGGGCAGGCAGGCTGTAAGAGCCATGTGGGGCTATAGAGATGGCTTAGCCAACAAAGCATCTGCCAGCAAGCCTGATGACTTGAGTCCAATTTTATGTGGTAAAAGGAGAAGAACCAACTTTCACACATTGTCCTCTGATATCCACATGCCATGGGACAGGTATACAAGCACGTGAGCCCCCACCCCCACCCCGCCAACACACACCCGAATAAGTAAACACATTTAAAAAAAAAAAAATTGTTTGTTTTTTCAAGACAAGATTTCTCTGTGCAAACTTGCTGTCCTGGAACTCTTTTTGTAGACCAGGCTGGCTTCAAATTCATAGAGATCCATTTGTCTCTGCCTCTTAACTGCTGGGATTTAAAGGTATGTGCTTTAATTTAACTTTTAAAGAACCTATACAATGTCTTAAAACTCATACAACTAGAGACCCACAAAAAGACAGATCGCAGTTTCTCTGTGTGTTAATTGGAAAGCAACTCTTAGAGGAACAAGCGCTTCTTCTGTCTTTGAAATGAATAATCCACTCAGCCACTGAGACCATCTGCAGCTCAGCTGCCCCAACCATCTTCTGTGGCTTTGATATTCACCAGACTTCAAAATATTCTTACGGCTGCATCCACAACAATCTAAGACACACTGCTGCTATTCTGGATTCTGAAGGGCTTTCATGTCAGCAAAACCATGTTGTATGAACTGACAATGAATTCCAGGTGTCGTTCTCAGAACCTTATACCACACTCTTAGCAAACTGGAACATGAAATCTTCATTATCCAATGTACATCTGAAATACCTCATGGGGGCTTAAAGATGCAGCTCAGTTGGTAGAGAGTGTCTATCTAGCATGTACAGGGCCCAGAGTCTGATTCCCAGTACTGTATTAAACCTGGCACAGTGGTCCATGCAATCCTCTTGGGAGGTGGTAGCCGAAGGATCAGAAGTTCTGGACATCCTCAGCTACTTAGCAAGTCCAGCGCCATCCTGAGCTATTTGAGACTCTGTCCCTAAAGGGAGAGAGAAAAGAAGAAAGAGAAGGGACTAGTGGGGTGGTTGTAAGGCCTCTTTTCTATGGCTGTAATAAAATACCTGACAAAAAAACAACTTACGGAAGGAAAGATTTATTTTAGTTTTTCATTCCTGAGAGACGGAGTCCATTGTGATGGGAAAGGCACAGCATGCGGCACGGCAGCAGGGGCAGAAAGCTGCTTGATCACATTTCCCTGCACACACAGGAAGAAGAGAAGGGGGAGGGAGGAACAAGGAAGGGGGAGGGGAAGAAGGGGAGGAGGAGAGGGAGGGGAGTGGGGAGGGAAGGGGAGAAAAGGGGAGAGAAGAGGAGGGGAGGGGAGGAAAGAGGGAGGGAGAGACCCACCTTGAGACGAACTTCTCCAGCAAGGCTGCACCTCCTAAAGGTTCCATGATATCTCCAAGGAGCGCCCTCAACTGGAAACCAAGCATTCAAATACCGGAGCCTATGGGAAACATTCTCATTCAAACCAGCAGTCAGCGAAGTACTTTGCCTTCAGGCACTCCAACACCTGAATTGGGTCTACCAACTCCTGCTAAAAACAAAACAAAACAAAACATGCTAGGAATAACAGTGCACACCTGTAATCCCAGTGCTAGGGGAGGCAAAAAGAAGAGAGACCACAGACTAGCTACCTGGTGAGCTCCGGGTTGAGAGACCCTGTCTCACAAGAACGAGGCTATTGAGTCCTCGCCCTGAGCCTGCATGGGACAGGTCCTCTCAACTGTCAGTCATGGGTGAGGGAGGGGCTTGTGGGATCCCACTCCCTACTGCTTAATTACAGATTACTGATAGACTGCTGGGGAGGGGAAGTCACTGTCTTCAGCTGTGAAGATGATGGTAACACTCAGATTGTCCTAGGCAAACCCAGAGGGGCACAGATTAAACCAAAAGGCATGATGTGGGTAAAGAGAATGGCAGGGAAGGTGAGATATGGTTGGGGAGGAAAGGAGGGGCGGCAATAGAATGCATTATATACATGTACAAAATCATCAAATAACAAACAATAATAAATAGTAAGTGGAAAGAAACTGTTAAAGGCATCCAATGTTGACCACTGACCTCCACGAAGTCTTGCACACATGTGTACATTTGAAAATAAATAAAAACAAAGATCTTCCTTATCTATAATGGGAAAAGTCAAAGAACTAACAGATGCTTAGATGCTATTCAGGACACCCGCTTACCCTCATGCTAGCTGTAAACCGGCCTTTCACCGCGGAAGGAATCCTCCTAGGTGCCTAAATGAGAGTGACAGATAACAGATAGTTGTTCGACTCCTGCTAAAACTTCCACTCACAGCCGCAATTTCTTTTCTTCCTTCTTTAAAACTTCAGTGCAGACGCAGCCCAGGAGGCCGTTCTTTCTCATTTCACTGTCTGTTGGCAGTCCTTTGCTGAGTGCTCTGCACAAGCGCACGTTGTATATTCAAGGGCAATTAAGTTGCTAATAGCTCTCTCCAAAGTTGCCTGCTGCAGATGATGATATATTGTGGAGCATCTGATGCCAGAGACGGAACTGGGGAAAGGAGGCTGCGTTTTTGCTTAACTTGTTAATAAAAGAACCCTGCGTGGCTGAAGTAAAGAGCCAAAGTTTTGTACTAACTGCTTCGTGTTGAACTTGACGTACAATTAAGCGTTGCCATGCCAACTGGCTTACGACGCACCTGGGGAAAGAGACGAGACCAACATATTTTTTCCCACTTAGCCTTCCAAATATTCTGCCTCTCTCCCTGCAAATTCCGTGTGAAACACTTAAGCGAGATAAGACGCCCTCCTTACACCAGATAGAAATGTTTTAGCTCATTAAATCTCTTCTTCTAGAATACTAATTCTGTGCTTGACTGGTGCTTTATTACAGATAAGAGAATAATTCAAAATTAAAAGACGTGAAATGGAGCCTTTTAAGTTATCACTCAAGCCATTTGAGGAGGAAAAAAATCCTCTTATCTAAAGGGATTTTAAAAAATAATAATAAAATGGACACAAACATTTGTTCTAAGTTCTGAGAGCCCTATTTTACCCCAGTTTCTGAACAACACTTAATGTGTAACATAAATAGCTTTTCAGGTCCTTGAAGCTGCCAATTCTAAGACAAGAAAGTTTCCTAGCTGCCTTTCTCAGTGCCTGGCTCAAATCCAGCTGCCTGGCTTGAACTCCTCAAGACTCAGGGGCTCCCCCTACTGGCCTGAAATCACAGGGCCTTAGTGGGCTCAGACTGGGCAGGTAGGAGGAGTCTTGGTCAGCTGAATCTATGGGTTCAATTAATATCTGTACTATTCAAGCGGGACTTTCCAGCCCTCTTAGTCTTGGCAATTGGTCATTAGGTAAAATTTAATGTAAACTTTTATTCCTAAAAATTTTCAAGGTACTTTGGTGAGGTTAGCCTAACAGACCAACACTGGAAGCAGATGTTACCCACGGCTGGCAAAATGTCCCCAAAATATTCTCATCCCAGCACTCTCTTCTCTACTCCCCAGTGCCTTCTCCTATCAAGTTTGTCCCTGAAGCTACTGACATCAAAATGTGTTTGTGCCCACAGACTAGAGGAATCCAATAAAACTGACCATTGTAAGCCAGCAGTCGAAATGAAGAACGAAAGGTTTTCTCTTCCGATATTTCCAAAATCCACCCTACACCACACACACACACACACACACACACACACACCAACTGAACTGTTCTGATAGGAGTGGGCGGCTGTGTCCCCCAAGGCCAGCCTGGGTTATGGGGCAGATCGCAGGGGGCCAGTCCTTGGCCTGCAGCGGAAGCTCAAGCTGCGGAGCACATTTCCTTTGTCCTCCAACATTATGCAAATAAGCAAATCAAATTAAGTACCTGAGAATTTTTTTTTTAATTAAGGGTTTTGATTAGACGCGGATCTGTTGTAGGCAGAGGGAGAAATTTTATTCCAAAACCCCAGACACCCGGGCTTTCCTGCAGGTCTTCAATCAGGGCACATCTCCCAGAATTGTGGGGGTGTTCATCACTTGATTCTCCAGTGGGGAGGCACGTGGGACACAGGGACAAGAACTGAGCCCGGGAAAAGCAGAAGGGGGGAGAGAGAGAAAGGTCTAGAACTTCATAAAAATCAGCCAACTGCAGCTGCTCAGTTCTCTCACTTTTTAAAAAAAGAGCAGGAGAAAGAAAAGAAAGGAAAATCTATAGTCCCTATTTGTTGAAAAGCATTTTGCTCGATGTTGTAAAGCAGAATTGGAGTGTTACAAGCTTCTAGCTAGACTGGGGGAGGAGGACTGAAATGGGACATAGGACGGCCTTGTCAGGAAGTAGTTTTACCAGTTGCTGTTCCTGGGAGGTTAGTTCCCACAGGAGAAGGCAGGCAGAAGCCACAGGCCCTGAGGAAGATTTTTGTAAGATCCTACAGTCTTCTACACAGAAGCCAATATTTTTTGTTGTTGTGTTTTCTCATTTGTTTTCTAGAAGAAAAGTTTATTGAGTGTACTGTCAGGGGACATCAGCTTGAGGGGTGACTAGAGCATTGCCTACATCTCAAGCTTGTTTAAGATGACATCTATTAAGATGTCAGCTTGCATCTCACATGCCCTGAGTTCCATGGCAGGTGTCTCATACATCATCATACTTGATTTTCATAAAACTATGCGGAAGAGGTACTCTTTAAAGATTTTTTTTAATGTATGTGAGTACATACACTGTCTTCAGATACACCAGAAGAGGGCATCAGATTCCATTACAGATGGTTGTAGGCCACCATGTGGTTACTGGGAATTGAACTCAGAACCTCTGGAAGAACAGTCAGTGCTCTATAACCACTGAGCCATCTCTCCAGCCCAGAAGAGATGGAGAAACTGAGGCACAGAAGGTAAGCAGCTTAGAAACAAAGCCAGTGCTAGGCATTGCCTGGCATATGGCAGGTGTGCAATACACAGTTGGTGAAGTTACAGGGACAGGGGAAGGGCAGAGAGTGTGAGGCTGAGATCATCTTAGCAATAATAATTAGGCGGTGCAGCTGGATAGACCCAAGGTGAGACAGGAGCACAGAAGAATGACAAAAGCTTAGATCCTCCAGGAGGTGGCAGAACAAGTCACGTGACCTGAGGCAGGCAGCGTGGTTGGGCTGACTCTGTGTTTACTTAGGACCACAAATCTTACTGAAGCAGTGAGTCTGGGTTGGGACCAAGCAAGTCTCCTGGAGTCCCCAAGAGACTGGGTAAGGTTAGAATTCCATCTCTAGGAGGTGGAACATCAGAGACAAGATGACTGTCAAAGACAAGTCAGTGTGTGTTGGGAAAAGCTACTGCCCAGGTGCAGAGCCCAGCTGGATACCTAGGGATTGGAGGCAGGTTCATCACTCTCTTACCCCATGAGCCACAGTAGGATGGGGATGGTAAACTGCAATGTTCTCTTGCCCCATGTGGGAAGGACAATACCTTTGCATTCATACCATTGCAAATCAATACCATTGTATTCTTTACCTTATTGGAAAACATATATCTCAATGTAAATGAATTACAAGTGAGCTATGAATACACCAAAAGGCACTCAACCTTCCTGATAATGATAAATTAAAATAATGTTATATCGTTTTGCCTACCCAACGGCCAAACATCCAAGACCCACAGAGTGCAGTTCTAAGAATGGTACAAGGAAAGATGCCATGTCTACACCGTTGACAGACATACAAGCTGGCACAATTATGTAAAAGGGTAACTTGCCAACATGTGACATAGGCTATTAAAATGCTAAGACCTTTGAACGTTAAAATAATTTGAAACATATAGCACTGGAATAATGGAATAAGAGCATCCATTTGCAGTGTTGTTTATAAAGGTAAAGCCCAGAAACAAACTAAATAATGACAGGGGCACAGGCGAGTGAGCACAGTGGAAATGTAAGCTTCGGTCAGAGAACAAGGTCTGCGGTTTTGTTTATTTGCATGGAAAGGCATCATGAGCACAAATGGAACATACGGCCACAAAGTATGAGTCACCTACCTAGACACACAGGAAGCCTGGAGGTAAAGTGTGAACTGACACCCAAGGGCTCCTCTGATGATAAGATTTTCACACCTTTGTGTTTTCAAATACAGATATTTTAGCAATCGGGTATTAATTTCATAATCATCAGACGAAGCTACATTAGTTATGTCTTTTCTTTTTTCACTGTTTTCATTATTATTTATTTATTTACACCCCAAATGTTGCCCCCTCTGAGTACCCCCTTGCAGAGTTCTCCCCTTTATCCTCCTACCCCGGGCATCCCCCTTCCCTGGGGCATCAAGCCTCTACAAGATTAGGTGCATCCTCTTCCACTGAGGCCAGGCAAGGAAGTCCTCCGCTACATATGTGCCGAGTGCCTCACACCAGCCCATGTATGCTCTTTACTTAGTTATGTTTAAAAAAAACTAATGTGTGAGAGTAAGCCAGTGTGGTGCAGCCTGTGACTTACCAGAAGAAAGTTTCTAATCAAAGAAAATTTGATTATTATTGCGAAAATGAAAGCATAAAAAGTTAAAGACGAGATAAAATACGTGCTAAAATAAGTAACAATAAAGGCATAATCCACTTAGTTGGCAGAGCGCTCACCGTGGATGAACAAAACGCTTCGTTCCATCCCTAACACCGAATAAACTGGGTGTGGTGGTGCACGCCCGGCTGTGATCTCAGCACTCAGGAGATAGAGGCAGGAGGATCAGAAGTTCAAAGACATGCTATGCTGTACGTCAACTGTGAAGCTAGCCTGGGCTACATGAGACCTTATCTAAAAAGGAACATCACAAGGAGATGTAAATATGGACAAAGCATAAACCGAAAATATAAACTGAAGTGATGAGGATCAGAAAAACAGCAGCATATCAGGTCTCACCATCCTCATTTAGTGAGCAACATTTAGCAAGCATTGTCACATGACAGGAAGTGAAGCCATATATAGTGATGCAGAGAAGTACAGCACAAGAAAACTGTTTAGAGAACCCAGACATTAACCCAAGAACTTACAAGCACTTAAAAAAGAGAAAATAATAACTCAGATCCATGGTCATTCCTCAGTGCTAGGAGCCCAAGGTGTCAATAAATCCCTAAAAGTTAAAAAGAAAACACAGACAGTATTTTTAAACATTTGTAAATCTTGGGGCAGAGAATGTCTTTCTCAACATTATACCATGATCAAAACAGTAAAGGAAGGGGTGAATAGATTTTTCTGTTGGATATTAGGAAATGTTCTATTATTTATTTATTTATTTATTTATTTATTTATTTAAGGTTTGTTTTTTTTTCCGAGACAGGGTTTCTCTGTGTAAACCTGGCTGTCCTGGAACTCACTCTGTAGACCAGGCTGGCCTCGAACTCAGAAATCCACCTGCCTCTGCCTCCCAAATGCTGGGATTAAAGGCGTGCGCCACCACTGCCCGGCTCTATTAATTTTTTAAACTTTGTTTCTTACTTGTATTTTCTTTTTTTAGATAGAATCTCATTATATAGCCCAGGCTGACCTAGAACTCACTAGGTAGACCAGGCTGGCCTTGAACTCACAGAAATATGCCTGCCTCTGCCTCTCAGTGCTATCACTGAAGGTGTGCACCACCATGCCTGGTCAAAGACTAGGAAACTTATACAGAATAACATGTTTTAAACAAAAATAAAAAACAAAAATAGAAAAATATGCATTAATTATAACATCCTATAAAACAAGCTTCTTCTCAAAACACAAAAGGCTCATAAAAGTCAAAAACAATAGATTTAAGTTTAAAAAAAAGTTCAAGTGGCCAATCAACATATGAAAGGACAAAACAGAATTGAGTATATGAATAAACAGAAGGTCTTTGGGCTCTGCTATTAGACTCCAGACCAATGCCACTTAGGTACCAAGCCAGTTTCACCTATTGTGAGATGTCACTGTCTTAATCCTGCCATTCCATAGGTATACTCAGGAGGCCTCCATCTCCTCTAGTAAACAGAGAACAAAACAGAATACACCAGAATTATGGGTCAAGGTATTAGTTTCCTACCACGGCTGTAACATATCACCAACAGCTTAGCATCTCACACACAGATTTATTAATCTGTAGTGCTAGATGTAAGAAACTCAAAATTGTTCTTGGTGGGTTCAAATGAAGCTATCAGCATAGTGATGCTCCCTCACAAGGCTCCAGAGAGAAGCTGTCTCATCTTCTGTAGCATCTAGAGGTGGCTGCATCTTTCTGCCTTCCCATAATCTTTTGAGCCAGCAGCATGGCATCCATTACTCCATCTCTCTGCTTCGCCACTCCATCAGAGACCTTCATGATGCCTTGGTCCAACCAGATGATCCAAGATAACTTTACTTTCTCATGATCTTTAACTTACTGTGGCAAACTGTAACAAGTCACAGTATGGGAACGTTGGGATGTGAACATCTTTAGGAGAGTGTTGTTCTATGTGCCACCATGAACTAAGTGGCTTAATACAGAAAAAGTTGGCGGACTGAGCTGGGAAAGTGACAGGCATTCAAAAAGTTAGCTGTTTTGTGAATGATTAGTGATCAAAGAAATGTTCCATGGCTTGAGCTGATCAAGGGAGGAATAGATAAAGTCTTAAGGTTGATGGCAGAGAAGGAATTATAAAAGTAGTTAATAGCGACACAGCCTTTAAGGAAGCTCCACATCTACCAGCTGTGCATGCGGGGCTATTCCCTGCAGTCCTGTTTATTCTAGCAATAGCTGTTCATAAATACGTTGTGGAAGGCAGGGCACTTATCCCTTACATGAGTTAGAAATTGACATAGGTGTTGTTATATTGTATAGTAGTTAAAGATACCAAATCCAAAAACAGCAGTTTGCATCTAGAAGCCCAGAGCTGGGGGGCAGAGGCAGGCAGATCTTGTGCTCACTAGCCAGCCAGTATAGCTAACCAATGAGCTTCAGTTTCTGTGAGATCCCATCTCAAAAATAAAACAGGGAAGGAATTGAGGAAGATACCTGACATCAACCTCTGGTCTACAAACACACACACACACACACACACACACACACACCAAAAAAAGTAACAACTCATCAGATTCCATTTGTTACAACTACATCTGTGTGCTGCCACATGTGTTGGGACAGATGTGAGGTTCTATATTGGAAATGCACAGAAGGCTACACACAAAGTAGCACCGTTGTCATCTGCTGGTTGAGAAGATGTCAGGTGAGCCTGACTCCTGTGTTCCTGTTTGTATTCCAAACCTATTGTACAGAGGGCAACTTATAGAAGAAAGATTTGGGGGTTGGGGATTTTACAGTTTCAGAGGGTGAGTCTGTGACCATCATGGCAGGGAGCATGGCAGCAGGAGGCCATGCATGGTGCTGAAGGAATAGCTAAGACCTGACCTCTTAAGGCACAAGCAGGAAACAAAAGGAGCAAGTGGGAGTGGCATGGGCTTTTGAAACCTCCAAGTGTTGTGTCCCCAGTGACGCAACAAGGCCACATCTTCTAATCCTTCCCAAACAGTTCCATCAACAGGGACCAAGTGTTCAAATATATGAGACTTTGGGGGCCATATCCTTCAAACCACCACACACCACCCCTACCTCCCTAGCTGGAGAGACACCAGGAGTCTAAGAACCTTCAACTTCCATAATGTATGCTGCACATACCAAATACTTCCCTCTCAACCCTTGAGAGTTAGATGCAGGGCAAGATGTGAAAGTCAAGAGAGAATATGAAAATGAAAAATAAAGACACTTGAATTCATCCCATCAGGAGTCTGACCACAGCTAACTTCCAGTTTCCTGTGAGTAAAACTCTGGGTCTTCTTCCCAGACCTGATGCACACAGGTGGTGAGTAGACACTCCAGCCCTTCCCCACTTCATGCCTGCTTTTACACCTACCAGAGACCACTCACACAAGTGCATACTGCACCTCTTTTGGCTAGACATCCCTTCATCCCTCAACTCTCAGGTTAAATGCTATTCTTCTGGCCCAACTTCCTGAAGAATCTATTATAGTAGCATGCATCTCCATCTCTGTTTCCAAGGCAGCACCCGAGGCTGTTGATGAGATGTTAACCCCAAGAGGGCTTCCACTAGCAGTGAAGAAATTGGGGTAAGAAAAGCCTCAAGGTGCAAAAAGGCAAGTGCTAGATCTGGAAGTAAGGTACTCCAAAGTGTTGAAGGGATGTAGCTGAGGTACCAATCAATAGCAGCGAGCAAAGTTCACAAGGATGTGTGTGTGTGTGTGTGTGTGTGTGTGTGTGCGCACGCGCACGCACGCGCGCACAAGCTTGAGTGTGATGCCAGCCCTGTTAGACTGAGAACTCCACAGTAGCAGGGACCTTGCCTGACCACCTCTCAGATGCACCTTCAGTGCCCAGCTCAGGGTTGGCACCCAAATAGACAATCAGATAGAATTTGCTCAGTGAAAAAGCATGAGTCTGTGAAACACAAACATTCCAGGTAAATGCCTTCTAAGCCATGAATGAAACCAAGCACACAATACAAAAGAAGTTCATGAAATGATTGTTTCCAGTTTTAGAAATTATTACACAATTTGTTTGCAACTTTATTACCCTGAATTATTCAAGTTAAATTATATCACCTGTAATCCACTTGAAATTTCTCATTAATGAGACCTTGAAACTGTTGGTGCAATTTGGTCTAAATAACCTAGTAATCTCCAGTTATGAAATTTTAAAATATTTGGAACTGGCAAGTAAGGTGTTTTCTATTGAAGATTCTAGGACTTAGCAACAACAAAAAGGTCTTTGGATGGGATCACACCCAACCCTTAAGTCAAGGACAGAGTCTATTTTTTATTTTGTTGTTTTTTTTTTTTTTAGTGTGTATGACTATTTGCCTGCATGTATGTCTGTGGACTTGAGTACCTATGCCTGGTGTCCACAGAGAACAGAAAATGGAATCATATCTCCTGGAACGTAGAAGTACAGGCAGTGTGAGACACCATGTGGGTGCTGGGGACCAAATCTGAATCCTCTGGAAAATCAACCAGTGCTCTTAACCACTACACTATCTCTCCAGCCCAAAGATTAGCTTTATAAAGAGCTGGGAAAAATAAGATGGGTTTTCACCCCTGTTTAAAAAAAAATAGTAACTTCAAAGATCAATGTTCGTAACTAAAGTCTGATTGGAATCTAGCCATTGTGATATGCACAGGATTGTATATAATATTCTCAGACTTAAACAACAGAGCTAAATAGTTAAAACAGAAGGCTTGATCTGCATAAGTCTACTAATGTGTCCTCTGGCCCTTGTCAGGCATTCACCAGGCAGCCAGGAACTCAACAGCACAGACAACACACCTGCCAGGTGCACCACCACAAACACGTCTGGGTACTCCAACTGACTGACTCCCACCCAGTGCCTCATCAGAATCTCACCACTGCTACCAGGACCACCACAAGAACACCCCAGCCTCCCAGGCACTTCCATCCCCTCGCAGTGAGCCTGCAACTCCAAGCCTTTTGCTGACCAGGAAGACAAGTCCTTGTCACTGTCCACTCATTTCATCACGGGTCTCTAGGTCTAGATTCAAGTATTCTCTTTTCAAGAAACACA
This sequence comes from Rhynchomys soricoides, assembly GCA_019843965.1. NCBI lineage: Eukaryota > Metazoa > Chordata > Mammalia > Rodentia > Muridae > Rhynchomys > Rhynchomys soricoides. Next base: position 2,703,049 of record JADRCH010000138.1, on the reverse strand, counting down.
ATACACAATTCCAAACCTGCCTGGCCGCACACAGAGTTCTTATGAGATCCACGTCCCATGAATATGGCTTGATCTAATCACTTTTCCTGTTTTAATACCATCAATTTCCCTTCTGATCAGTGCTACTCATCAGGAAGTAACTTCAGGTAATTAACATTTTTACATTTTTAATTATGAAATCTTTCCTGAGCTGGCGGGGTGTCAGAAATGAGATGCAGGAAGCATCGTTGGTGCTGCAATCTAAGGCCTCTCCTCCAGGCCTGGGAGATCAGGGTGAGCGTGAATTCAGGTCACCGGCTATGCCGTCTCCATCTGCAGAGTGAGTGGACCGTGGGCACTCAGTGTTGCACGCGGTACAACCTGTGTTTGGTGGTCAACTTTGCTCTAAAGCTTTGCTCTCAAAGTTTTGGGACCTTCATATGGTGTCACCAAAATTGAGTTTCTAAGGAGACTAAACCATCTAGCAGGACACCTCCAAGTGGGACAGGAGGCCACTGCAGATGCATGACAGCTGCCCACTTAACCGCACCATCCAAGTACCTAATTCACTCTCACCACAGGTTGTTCTTCTTTACCTCTACTTTGTCCCTTCCTCACAACCCTCTTCCTCTCCCCATTTTATTAAAAATTCCAAATACCCTGCACATGTGGAAAAAAAGACTTGCTTCCTCACTCCCTTCCCCCCAGGTCCCCCAAAAGGTCACAACAGTCCAGAAAATGACAACTAGAACAGCAAGACAGGTGGGAAGGCAGGCCGTGTGAGTTTGCAGCACACCGTGCGACCCCTCCCTTAGCCTCCTTATGGCAAGCCGGCCTGGCCTGAATCTGTGCACACCACCTCACCCTTTCCCCGAAGCATCCTTGCCTGGCCCCCATCATGCCATCATGATGCTCTCTGAGTTCAGAGAGGTCCCAAGTCTTGTTCAAGATCATGTGCCCGAGCGATGACCCCTATAATGCCTTTCTCTTTCTTTACTTGATCTTAACCAAGAGACAGAGAAGGGATGCCTTGCTCTCTTTCTCAAGCGGCAAGCCCTGCACCGCACAGGGGGTGCGGGGCGGCTTCCAGTACCATTTCGTCCTCCTGTCGATTTCCTTGCTACCTTTGCCCAGGCCACTGTCCTCCTCCTCTGCTTTTGCTCCTGGTGTTTTATGGTCCCTTTGGAGATGTGAAGATATCTACTCCTCTGACCCCATTTTCTTGGAGTAGCCAATCTATGACGTCGCCATAACAACCAGTGCAACAGAATTCCTGCTTACAAGAAACGATGAAACAGTCTGTTGAAAGGACAAAAGTTGTTTCTTGAAGTTTGCCTAAAATGGGTGGGAGGGGTGCTCTTCCCACTTAAGGTCACAGGGTTTCAGACTGAGCCAGTGAGAGAGCTAGGCTTCAGCAAAGTGAGTTGGTCAACACACCGATTTGATTACCCGGTGAGGAAAAAAAATAGATTCAGCTCTGTCTGGTTGAAATAGACTCCTCTGCTCAAGAGTGGAAGTATCCTGTCCCACATAGTCATGGAACTGCTGGGTAAGAAGTGAGTCACAGGGCCATGTGTGTGATCAGAACTCAAGAAGACTTGCTTCTGTGCAGACTCCTGGACATCTGGTCACTTCCCTCATAGAGTCTATGGCAAAAACCCACCGAATAAAAGGGAATTTGAAAAGGGCAGGTATCATGAACATGCTTCACGATGTATTCCTTAGGTCCTTTTTTTAAAAAAAAGAGTGAGATTATTGGTTTGGAGATCAAAACATTTAAGAATCATAAAGAGGACTGAGTGTGTGGAATGCTTGCCTAGCCTGCATGAAGCCCCAAATTCAAGATCCACACGGACCTGGTAGCGTATGTCTGTGATGTTAGCACTAGGCAGGTGGAAACTGAAGAAACAGGTCATTCTTGGTGACACAAATGAGTTCCAGAGAGGTCAGGCTGCCACTTCCCTCAGTGGACAAGACTATTCCTCAGACACTTTTGCAGTTATGCAGTTATGCAGTATGCTCCCATTTTTTTTTTTTTTGAAAAGTCTGAAAATCACCCAAAACTAAATCATGAGACTACCTCCCCTCCCCTCCCCCCAGGGTGCTTCTGAACCCCTCTTGCTGGAAGAGAGAAGGAAATGACTGTCCGTTATATATAGACTTTACACCTCTGCCGCTGATCCATACCCCAGCTCCACAGGTTTTCCAGGCTGACCTGGAAACTCTACAGTGCAAACTGGCCCTGAACTTCTGATCCTCCTGGAGTACTGGAAATACAGTCCTACCCATCACACCTGGTTCTGCAAGTTTGTTTCCAGCTCAGATTAACTTGACAGACTAACTGATGAGTCTGATTAAAAGCCCCTAAGCATCGAGGTTTCCCTCCTTTATTTCTTCTGTTTTCAGAGATACAGAAACACACACACACACACACACACACACACACACACACACAAACTCACTGAGATAACATTAAGGACTCAGTGAAACCAATGCCTAGCTCTTCTCTGGTTAGCGATAAACCAGTGGCCTTCTCCCTTCTTTACCCAGGGGAAATCACCTTTTCTTTGAAGAGGAATCACACAAAGACTTTCAAGAGGCCTGAAAACAAGCAGGTGGTGGCTCTGCCTTCTTTTGTAGGTCACCTGGCTACTTTACATACTACCTACCCTCGGGTTTAAAATGAACAAGAAATAAGTCCAGCTGCAGAGACTTGATTCCATTGATTATAAAGTTGTTTTGTTTTGTTTTGTTTCTCACCACACAATTGCTAAATTTCAAGCTGAGGAAAACACACACAGTTAAGGTAAACAAAGCAATTTGAACAATACCTTCCTGCCTAAAAAGTCACATTTAATCCGATTCTGTTAAAGGATGAGACTTGCATGTACGTCTAAGCCTCGCATTCAATTCTGTTCAACTACTGGTGTGAAATTTTAATCAAAAAACTAGAGAGCTCATTCAAAAAGGAAATTAGTGAAAAAACTTTGGTCGTCTCTCATCAGTGAAAACTGATTTAGTTATGCAAATTACTGCTATGAATATTAAACCACTGATGAAAGGTTTTTAATGAAGGGATCTTTTGTTTTGGAAATGCGAGGGTATATGCTTTAATTTCTTGCTAATTTACTGTTCTTTGATAATGTTCACATTTTCCCTAAAGTGGCTTTGCTGATGGGTTTAATACTGTGAATAGAACTACAGACCAACAATACTGGTTTTGACAAGCTTTCCCCTGTGTAACTACACATCGTGATTTGCGGCCCCTTATGCACAATTCTATTAGGGTGGATTTTGTCTACAGGGCTTTCCCTGAAATGAATTCTCATTTTAATGTTAGCCTCCTGCAGTTTTTAATTTTTAATCTGTAATATGAAATTGCAAATTTTACAAACATCATTTGAAAAAGCCACTAGGACAGAACCGAATGCCAAAGTTTACATATTGCCTAATTAGACTGTTATGAGAGGCAGCTTATCAATGTCACGCCAAAGATCATCAAAAAATCCAATTACTAATTTGAAAAACACATATATTTATAGGTTCATTTGGTTTCATTTGCATCCGGTTGGCTCAATAATTGTTTTAAAATTGTATTAAGGCTAATAATTTAGGTTTAGCTGGGAAAGCACCTAAACCTACAAGGTGGCACCCTGCCCTGCTGCCCACAGTGAGTGACATGGGGCACTGGGGCACAGAGAAAAATATCTCCTGCTGTGGAAAGTTCCAGTCCCCAGGTATTTGCTAGAGAAGTCTTTTTGAAAAGGAAATGCTCACAGAGCCTTTATGAGGAGGCCAGTTTCCCATGGGTCAAGCCAGACATTCTATGGATAATTAAGAATAAGTGTAGAGGGATGCCCGTAGCCAAGGAAGGGTTCAGGGGGATTCCAGGGGCAGCACAGACAACCTATAGTCAGGGCAGGTGGTCTGCGTCATTGCAGAAGAACAAAGCGATCTCCTTCAAACTTTGCTATTGTGGACTCTGTCTTCACACAGTACAGTGAAGTGGGCAGCGTCAGGAACCCCCAGGCCCCTGACCTAGCTTCAATGTAAAATCCATTTGGGAAGTGCCTCATCCACCTCAGCCTGCCTCCCACATGAAGAATTCCCATAAGAGCTCATCCTGGAGCCCTTCTGTTCCAGCTGTAGGTATTTAGGATTTACCTTGAGAAAAGTCTTTAGGCTTTTTATCATATCTATATGTTAACAAGGTAGTCTAGTTTCCTCTCTGTTGCCTTGATAAGACTTTGAACAAAAGCAACATAGGGGAGGAAAGGGTTTGATTAGTTTACAGGCTGGTCCATATTGAGGGAAGTCCGGAGGATCTCAAGTTATCTTTCTTATATAATTCAGGAACACTTGCCTAAGGAATAGTGCTTCCCACAGTGGAGCTGAGCCTTCTATAGCACCTATCAAGATAATATCCTATAGAAATACCTACAGGCCAATCTGATCTGGGAGATACCTCAATTGAGATTTCCTTCTCAGGTGACTTTAGGCTATGTCAAATTGGCAATTAAAGCCAAAGGGACACAAGAGTTCTTTAATGTCATTTAATAGCCAATATGAATTCAATTCTCTAATGGTTCATTCAGGGGCTTAAATGACTTCTTTACCATTGGAGTCAACAGGCAAGAATGTTTTGTGTTTGAGGGCTGATATGTTGAAGTCTTTTGTATTTTCTAAGTTCTCTCTCTCTCTCTCTCTCTCCCATCCATTCCTATCTCTGTCTCTCCATATCTTGATTTCTATTGTCATTTTCAATTTGTTTATTGTGTTGGTTAGTTTTTTGGCAACTTGACACAGACTTGGGTCATCTGGGAAAAGGAAACCTCAATTGATAAAATGTCCCCATCAGATTACGTTTTAGGCAAGGTTGTCGAGCATATTCTTGATGAAAGATTAATGTAAGAAGGCCCAGCCCACAGTAGGCAGTGTCACCCCTGGGCAACTGGACTTAGACTGTTGAAGAAGTCAAGCTGGGTAAGCCATGAGAGCAAGCCAGTAAGCAGCATTCCTCTATGGCCTCTACTTCAGTTCCTACCTCCAGATTCCTGCCTTAAGTTCCTGTCCCGCTTCCCTCTGTGATGAACTATAAACTGTAAGCTGAAATAAACCCCTTCCTTCCAGGATGCTTGTAATCATGGTGTTTATCACAGCAATAGGAAGCAAACTAGAACACTTACCCACTAAAGCAATAGATCATTTATACTGTAACATTTTCCTCAATCTGGATTCTGCTGTGTCCCCAAGGGGTCCTTAACTCATTCCTCTGTCCCTATATTTCCTGGGAGTTGCTGATCGAAATTGGAACATTTATCAGACTCAGGTTGTTCAGTTTTTGTCATTTATTTTTAGTTAGACAGATTTGTAAAAAAAGAGTGTTGTGGTGGTTTGAATGTGCTTGGTCCAGGGAGTGGCACTATTAGGAGGTGTGGCCTTGTTGGAGTAGGTGTGGTCTTGTTGGAGGAAAAGTGTCATTGTGGGTGTGGGCTTTGAGATCTTGTCCTAGCTTCCTGGAAGTTAGTCTTCTCCTGTTTGCCTTTGGAATGACATGTAGAACTCAGCTCTTCCAGAATCATTTCTGCCTGGATGCTACCATGTTCCCGCCTTGATGATAATGGACTAAACCTCTGAACCTATAAGCTGGCCTCAATTAAATGTTGTCTTTATAAGAGTTGCCTTGGTCATGGTGTCTGTTCACAGCAGTAAACCCCGAACTAAGACAAGTGTGCATTCCCAGCAAATGTAACACAAAGCAGAATTGTATTACCTTGTTTCTCATTTCCAAATGAAGGTTTGATCTAAACACCACAAATAACTCAAAAGAGGGGAAGTTTAATAGGACTCATCCTTGCAGATATCTTGCTACCTATATATGTTGGGATTTGGGATCTAGAGAAATGACTGAATGGTCTAGTGCACTTGCTGCTCGTGCAAAGGGCCCAAGTTTGGTTGCCAGCACCCACAAACAGGCAGCTCACAACTACCTGTAACTACAGACCTGGGAAATCTGATGGCCTCTCTGGACTCTTGGGGCATTGCATTCACATGTATATAACTCTACACAGGCACACATACATGGGAATAATTAAAAGTAAAAAAAAAACAAAAGCTGGAGAGAGCCTCAGTGATTAAGAGTACTTGCTGGCCTTCTACCACACTGATTTGGTTCACAAAACTCATATTGGGTGCTCATTAAATGTCTGTAACTCCAGGTCCAAGGAATCAATCCAATACCCTTTTCTGGCCTTCAAGGGCGTTGCACTAACATGCACATGCCCTCCCTCCCGAGACACACACACACAGAGAGACACAGACACAGAGATATGCATACACACATAAATAAAAATAAAATATTTTTAAAAAATGAAAATAATTACTAAAATGGGTGTTTTCTGTTCATGTAAGTCTTAACACTTCTTTAACTGTTAACCATCAGTTTCCTAGGCTCCTGGGCTGTGAGTGGCAACAGAGGTTCTCTATGAGAATTCCCTCGGCCCTGCCCACACAATGACATGAGTTGCCCTTGACTTTGATTCTGTGTTTTTCCACCAGACTCTCTGGCCCTACCATTTCATCCCCTACACAGGTCCTCCATGTCCAGCTTCAGAGCCCAGGAATTTATGGGATCACAAAGAGCCTGGTCTTTGTGGAAATTCTAAGCAGAGACCAAAGGAAGCTACGGTTTTAGGGGGGTGGATAGGAAATGCTATGGATGGGGTGTCTTCTGCAGGATGTATGCACCTGGTTTGTGTCACCCTCAAGGCTCCCCTAAGAAGCCACTTTGCCCTTTCACAAAGGAAAAGTGCAGTCCTGAGAGACTGTCGTACACAGACAGCTACCTAACCCACATAGAATCCCAAACTCCAATCTGACGGACCTCACCCGAAAACACTTTTCTGTGGGATATTGAACCCCCTCTTCTTTCCACAGTTGGCATGTATACCAGGCTAGTCTTGAACTAACTATGTAACTGAGAAGCTACATAGTTTCGTTTGATCTATCTCTCAGCCCTCGTGACCTTTAGGAAAATTTTTGCTTCCTATTCCTACAGTCTTAGGTTCTGCTGGCCTAGAAGTTTTGGTTCTAGAGAGAGGATTGCTCCTGCTGTGTGCCACAACCAACACCCATTGAACTAGATGTTTAGACTTCCCCCTGGTCACCTTGAGTTTCTAATATCTTTAAGCCAATAGGCTAAGAAAGGAATAACAGTGTCAGGAGGGGTGGTTGATCCAGATTACCATGGGGAAATTGGATTGCTTCTCTACAATAGAAGCAAGCAAGGTTATGTCTGGAGTGCAGGAGATCTTTTAGGGTGTCTCTTGGTGCTACCATGTCCTGTGAGTAAGTCAATGGGAAACTACAATAATATAATTCAAGCAGGATGACAAAGGGTACAGACCCTTCAGGAATGAAGGTATGGCTCACTCCTTCAGGAAAAGAGCCAAGACCTGCTGAGGTTCTTGCTGAGGATGAAGGAAATACAGAATGAGGAATGAAGAAAAACTACAAACACTAGCTAAGGCACGTGACCAGCTGCAGGAACGAGGATTGTAATAGCATGAATAGTCGAAATTTGTTAAGAATGTATTTGCGTTCTTTTTCCTCAATTTCTTTATCGTGTAATCTTACATCGATTGAGATACTATCAGTGGTTATAATGCCTAAATATGAGATGCTAAAAATGTCTTTCAAGGGACATTGCCACCTATTCTAAAACATATAATGCATTTGCAGTTGTACAAGGGTTGGTTATATCGTGGTAGGCATAAATAAGACTTGGTTTAGTTTTTTGTTTTTTTTTTTTCATTTGAAAATTAAGCATTAAATGAGAAGAGGTGATTGTGTGTCAGGTGGACCAGGGGTGGACTTCTCCATTGTCAACCTGACTAACTCTGTAATTAACCTAAAACACAAGTTGCTGGGCATACCTGTGAGGGATTTTTAGTTAACTGGAACTTTGAGGTGGGAAGACCCACCTTAAATCCAGGGCACTTGAGGTTGGGAAACCCATCCTAAATCTGGACCATATCTTCTTGTGGCAGCCTATGTAAAGGACAGGGAAGAAGGAAACTCTCTCTTTGCCTGCTTGACATCTCTTTCACTGGCAAGTCCATTCCTTCACTGGCATTAGAGTCTACTTCTTCAGATTCCAATGTATACTGAAGACCAGCTGAGACATCCAGCCTCATGGACTGAACAACTGATGGATTCTTGGACTTTCCATTGGGAGACAACTATTGTTAGATTAGCTGGACCAGAGCCTGTAAGCCACTCTATAAATCCTATATATATATGAGCTATTTGTTACACACACACACACACACACACACACACACACACACACATATATATATATATATATATATATACACATTCAGTTCTGTCCCTCTAGAGAAGCCTGACTAATATATCATCTTAAGTATAGAGAAACTGAGGCCTAAATGAGGAAGGCTGGCCCCAACTCCTGACTCCAACTCCACAGAGATCTTTGTTCTCTACAGATGCCCAACTCCAGGGTTTTTTTGTTTGTTTGTTTGTTTTTTGTTTTTTGTTTGTTTTTTGTTTTTTGTTTTAAGGAAGGCTGGGCATCTCATACAACCTACCTCAGGTCTCACATCTCTGAATGTCCTGACTTATCTCCCCCAGCTTGTAAAGTTTAGTCATTTGTCACAGACATTGGGGTGCTGTGTGCCACCCGTAGTACTGGCTGTCCCAGCTGATGCCTGTCTTCTCTGAGATGTTTATGAACATTAAACACTGGCTGAATTGACTGTCCTTGTAGGGATTGATGGCTCCAATGATGTGAATTAGCTACTATTTACTTTATCTACAATATTTTGTCTGAGGGTCAAGTCTGTGAATTTGCACACATCTGTAGCCATATTCAGTTCTTATAAAGAAAAGGTCAAGAGGGAGGTCCTGAAACATATATTTTGAGATTTTTTTTTAAGAAAATCAACTTTTATCTTACATAATCTAGGTTCTTACCTATTTACTTATGTATCTATTTATTTATCCAATGGGACTTCGAGATATATTTTGGTTTAGATATGAAGTACCTCCCAAATGGCCTCAAGTCAGTGTATCAAATCACTGAGGAATCGTGGAATCATGAGAGCTCTAACCTAATCTAGAGACGCCTCCATTGATGGAGTCATAGGAGGTATTATGGGAAGAGGAGGAAACTAGGCATGGAATCTTGTTGGAGGAAGTAACTTCCTTAGGAGCCAATATTAGGAGCCAGGTCTCATTCCTGACCCTTCCTCCTGTCCTACCCCCCCTCTCCTTCCCTTTCTTCCTCCCTTCCACCCTCTTTCCCACCACCTGCCATCAGGTGAACAGCTCTCCTCCACATCTTTCTGCCACGATGCTCTGCCTCTCATAGGCCCACAGTAACAGCACCAACCAGACTGACCCCCTAAAACCATGAGCCGAAATAAACCCATCTTCTTCAGTGGTTTCTCTAGAGTATTTGTCACAGTGATGAAGAGCTGGCAAACACTGGGGCTCTGCCATTGGCGGAAGGGATGTGGGCTAAAGCCTCCATCCTCAGCAGAGATGTTGTCAGGCCCTGGGACAACACACAATGGGAAGGGAGTAACTACCAACCACCCCTTTCCCTCCTAATGTCTTCCTTGGGATCTTCCTTTCTGAACGCATTTTCCGACTGACACCCATTCTTTTTCTCCCAGTTTTTGGGCCATATCCAGCAAGCCAGCCTTTCTGCATGTGAGGAAGAATGAGCATGCTTACAAGTGCAGCACCTGGAGCTCAGAGCATTGACGTGTGTGTGTTAGGTGAGAAACACTTGGGATTCATGAAGAGTGAACACAGAAAAGTCATTTTTAAAGGCTGAGATTTATAATTGAGTCACAACATGTGAAGTGGAAGACAGAACACTCTGAAGAAGAAGAAAACTCAGCAAGTATTTTTGAGGAAGCCTTTGGAATTGCCCAGACTTACAACTGTGTGGGCAAAGACTTGTAAGAAAGACAGGATGCTCAAGAGGGGTGTGTATGAAAGACTGGGAGGGATGAAGACATAGCTAAGCTTGGCATCCTGTCAGCAATCTGCTAGGAAGCCCCTTCTCCAGGGTGCTTCAGTCTTCTCTGAATAAGAAAAGAGGCAGTGCAGAGAAGGGTAGCACTTTAGACTACTATAGAGTGTTGGCCACATTTTGGCCCTGGTTTGAGCCTCGAGGACAAATCTGAGCCTGGTTCAAGTTTCTACTGCCCTATGGGAGAGCCTAAGCCCGGCTCCAGTTTTGAGAACTATCTCAGTCACTTCTGTATCAGGGTGATTCAGCAAGACCTGTTTGGCCCTGCCTCTGTCCTACCGTTTCTGATGTGAAGCTTTGCCATTGGCCCTGTCAGTTACCCTTACCCTCTGCCACCCTTCCCTGCCTCCTACGTCATCTCTTCCCAGACCTAAGTGCCCACCTCCTTGCCTTCTCTGTATAAGCAAGTGCCTAGTTTAATAAAGTGAGTTCCTGCTTCGACAAGACTCCCAACCTGGCGTGTTTCTTTTGGGCCGTCGACACTCGCCATCCCGCTCAGCTTCCGACAGACCTGGCTGGACCTGGTTCTCTCCTCTCTCCTGGACTTGCTGGCAAGGGAGCCAACAATAGAGTAGTGTGTGCAAACAAGCAGCCTGAGCTTAAAGCTAAATGACTCAGTCATGAACATAAACCTAGGGAGCCTGACCAGTAGGAAACTGCACAGGCCCTATGGGGTGATCTGCTCAGACATCTCTACCCATACTTCTAGGAGCTCAGCAGTAGAGGTGAACAAGGAAGGCATTCACGAGGTAAGCTTTGTGGACCCTACCCCCACTCATCTGAGTGAAGAACTTAAAGAAGAGCCAGGTCAAGGTTAAAGATAGGAAGCCAGGCACTGTGATGTGTGCTTGTTATGCCAGCTCTAGAGAAATGGAGACAAGTCGATCCCATGGGCTCATTGGCCAGCCAACTGCACCTAACTGGTCTCTCCAGGCCAGTGAGAGACCCTGCACAGAAAACAAGGTGGACATCTTCTGGGAAATAATATTAAGACTGGCCTCTGGAGAATTGCCCAGCACAAACATGTGCACACATGAACATACATGCACATGTGTACATACATGCACACACATATACACATACACTCACAAATACACACATATTCACAAATGCACACACACACACACACACACACACACATGGGGGAGGAGATTAATGATGGGAGACAGAAGTTTAGAGACAATGTTATCAGACCCAGTGCCCCCAACTTCTCACTACTTGTTTGGAATGATTCTAAAACAATGTGGTGATCAATAGAAACTTAGGGACCAACATTCTTGTTGACTTCTTTAGAAATCACAGTCTGTGGACCCATCACAGTTCAGAACTCACAGGGGGAAGTCTGTTCCCATGTGCCTGTTCACAATGCTGAGAAGGAGGCAGAGGATGAAAACCAGTGGCTGTGCTAACTGGGAAGAAAGCTGTACAAGAGGATTAGGAGAAGTGAGGCCTGTGAGATGCTTGTCCCACGTGGGTATAGCCTGACTTTGTTGTCTTAGGACTGTTCTCTATGTATGTCTCTGCAGTATCCCTAGGCGTGGTGGCTTTTTAAAAGCCTAATCAGGACCCTTACTCTGCAAATCTGTAGTTAAAACAGGTGGCCAGACCTAGCAGGACGTTGCTTCTCCCATGTCTCCCCTTGCCTCCCACAGGCTGCTTGGGTCAATCATGCCTCTCTCCCATGCCTCATTCTTTATGAGCCCAGCATAATATTCACCTTGATTTACTGTTTGGCATGGAAACTAATAACTTTTGTTTTTAATAATGATAGTTTGCTGAGCTTGGAAAAGCCCAAGCTGTGATTTAGCTGCTGTTGAAAAAAAATGCACAAGTAAACAGCCCTCCATCAGTCGCCTAAGAACAATTTATAAAACTGCCTTTCTGTGTTTACAGAGAAAAGTGCCTTGGTATATGTGTCATGATGATGGAGATGATGCCAACGTGGCCATTTAGCTTCTGATGCCTCCCTCCAGTCTGAAATGAACGGGGCCTTCAGGCTACAGAAGATTTCTAGGGCAAAATGAAGGGGCTTCTACACTTGGAGAGTAGATTCTGGTTCCTTAATACTCAGCCTTCCTTGGCTCATACTTAGGCTTCTGCTCACCTAGAAGCCTGCTCTGACATGTAACACCAAGCCCCATGCAGTATCACACTCATTCTGACATTGGATAGGCAGAGTATAATGTAGCAACCAAAGAAAGCTGCAACTGAATCAGATTAGTGTGACCCCTGAGAGCTGCATGCCCCTTTGGGGTAAAACATCCCTGAAGCTGTAGATAAGCTGTTACCACTGTATCAGTAACAGAGGTACCAGGAAATTCTCCCACATATGTACACTGAACAAGGAGCCTGGGATACACATACATCACATACATATAGACCATACACACACACACACACACACACACATTTATATGCACTCATATGTGTGTGGGGGGGGGGTAAAATCAACTTAAGAAGAAAAGGGTTTCTTTCAGTTTATGTTACAGTCCGTCACTGAGGGAAGCTAGAGCAAAAACTCTAGGCAGGGACTAAAGCAGAGGCATGGAGGAGCACTGCTTACTGGTTTGCTTCCTCTGGCTTGCTCAGTCACCTTTCTTATATAGCCCAGACCCACCCACCTAGAGTTGACACCACCTATAGTAGGCTGAGCCTTCCTATGTCAATCATCAATCAAGAAAATGACTTGACAGGCCCACAGGCCAATCCAGTCCAAGCCTTTCATTGACAGTCCCTCTTCCAAGTATGCCAAGTTGAGCACAAAACTAATCAGGGAAGACACCTCACCCAAGATTTGCCAATAGGAGGGGGGGAACAATGAAAAACTATTTATAAGGGTCTGGTGGCACAAGTCTGAAATCCTAGCTACTTCTGTGATGTTGAGCCAAGAGGGTGGCAAGTTCAAGGCCAGCCTAAGAACCTTAGTGAGAACCTATCTCAAAATAAAACATAAAAAGGTAGCTGGAGATGTGTCTCAGTGTGAGAACATTTGTCTAATATGCAGAAGTATTGGGTTAGTTCCTTGAACACACGCACAAATAAATGAATAAAACACAAAAATGTTCATCTTACTGAGTGCGTGGGGCATGGTACACCTGTAACCCCAGTTCCTTAGGGCTGAGAGTCCCCTGAGGCTTGCTGTCCAGTATAGCCAATCCATGAACTCCAGGTTCAGTAGTGAACCCTGTTTCAGAAATCAAGGTGGAGAATCACTGAGGAAGACACCCAACATTGACTTTTGGCCTCCACACACATGTGCATGAGTACACACATTAACACTTATATAAACACACACACACACACACACACACACAAATATAACAACTACTACATTCTTATTTTGTTTTTGAGACAGGGTTTCATGTAGCTCAGGCTGGCCTCCAACTCTCTATGTAGCCGAGGATGACTTTGAACTTTGAGTCCTCCCTCTGCCATCTCCTAGGTACTAAAAGCAGAGGCTATACCATCAGGCCCAGAAAAGCCACTTTATGTATAATTGCCAAAACTTTGAAGCAACCATGATGTCCTTCTGTAGGTAAGTGGGCAAACAGATACCTCAGCAGGAACAAAGCATGGAAAATGGTGCCTAAAAAGACAGAAAGGTAAGCCAAGTGTTTATCTGTAAGTGACAGAAGCCAGGCTGGAAGGGCTGCATGCCGTATAATTCCATCCAAATGACACTCGGGAAAAGACAAAATTCTAGAGATGGTGAAAATGAGCAATGGATTCGGGAAGTGCAGTGGAGATGAGAGAGCTGGAGAAGCATAGCATGCGGACTTGGGGTGTGGTACTAATATGGTAGGTCCATAGTGTCCTGAAATTATTAGATCCATAGGGTATACAGCAGCAACAGTGAACTCAAGGATAGCCATTGATAACTAAGAAGTGGAGGAAAACAGAGACATTCCATATCCAGCACTGAACATGAGCATGAGCAGTGTCAGGAGCTGCTGGGAAGAGCACAAATAATTAATCAAGAAGGGAGACTGTGTAAAACTTCTCTTCAGCAGCACCTGCTCTGTCTGCCTCATTCCAGCTCAAACAAACCCTGACAGTCAGTATCCAGTTGTAGCAAATAAACTAAAATCTCCAACTGCCAGAGTGGGCCTCTTAGGAAGCTGAGGTCTCATTCTCGGTAAGGGAGTCCACCACACAGAGCTGTTATTCTAATTATCCCAGCTTCCCTCATACACCTTCCTCAAGTTCACCTGCATCAAACCAAGAGCTCACTGTAGAGATGTGTAATTGCTGCGAGCCCAGCGCTCCTCCAGAGAGCTGTTTGATTACTCCAGAGTCAGCCTGCAAACTGGTGACCTGGAAAAGCCACAGGACGTCAGGACCACACTCAGTGCTGAGGATATGTGAGGGAGGGGGTCCTTTGATGGCACTCCTGGTCTGGCAGGTATGTACTCGTGAGGTGTCCTTAACATTCAGGAATCCGTAGACTGACATTCTGCCAGAGCTTGCTAGTGTCCCCTGGAAACTTGGACTTGAAGACATCGAGTCTCAAAGCGCAGTCACATGATAGCTGCCTTTCTCTATAGTGTGTGTTCTCATGGGTCTGCACAGTAGGGTTGCATGGTGGTGCTGTACCCCACTCGCAGCTGCACTTGGCTGCCAGAGCATCTAATCTGACCACACTTGCTGGCATGGACTGAACTGGAGAAGTCAGTTACGCTTTCCTTACTCCCATAGAAATCTGTGCACTGTTTGGATTCAGGTAAATTGCCACCAGTGCTCAATCCTGAATAAACAGTGAAGTCTGAAGAAGAGATAAGTTTAGTGCTTCACAAACTTGGAAGTCTTCCTGGGATTTGAGAACATTGAACATTCATGAAACCTCAAAATTCACCCTAGCTGTTACAAGAGTATTTTTTAACAAAAAGAAAATTTAAAAAGGAAAGTTAAAGCACAAGCACACACAAAGCTGTAAAGAATATGAAAGGAGACAAATAGAAGAACATTCAAGAGGCTGGAGACAGATGTAGAAGTAATAAATGATAAGACAATTGGACGGCATCTGGAGGCATCCCCACTGAGCATCCAGCACTGGGAGCTCCACGGAGATCCTGAGGTGTGGAAGGGTGGGTGGAACCAAGGTCCAGAAGCCTGTAGAAAGGCAGTAACTCTCCTTGCATCTTTCTTACTCCAGTTACCAGAAGGAGACTATGCTACTAGACTTTAGAGGAAAGCCAGAAACTAGTGGAAGGACCTAGGCTCTAAAATGTCTATTCTCCACAGGCAAGAGACAGGAATATCTTCCCCTGAGAATCCATCTACCAAGAGGAAGGAAAGACCCAGAGTTACAGCTATGTAATCAATACATCACAAGGACCACCCACCTCTGTGCCAAGTCCCCATTCCACAACCCCAGGTTCTAAGGCATGCTAACATTGTCTCCATGTTTAAAAATGAACAGTCATGAATCACTGAACAGCTTAAAAATGCAAATAACAAGATAGTGAAAAGACAAATGACCAGAAACAGCACTGGGGGAGCTGAGACCATCGAGGAGAGAATGGACAATATCATTGTTGTTAATATCCTCAGGAGACGGGAGAGGAAAGAGAAGGGGTTATCAGAAATTGAAGTTATGACCAAGGTGGGAAAATTAACAGATTGGAGAGAGACAGACAGAGAGAGAGAGAGAGAGAGAGAGAGAGAGAGAGAGAGAGAGTTCACAGAGCAAATGAAAAAGAAATAATAGGAAGAGAATGTCCCCACTAGCTCAAATATCTCCATGATAAAAACTTCCCAGAAAGATTAAGACCATGAGGAAGAAAGGAGCTGAAAAAAGCCTTCTAGAAAACATGCCAGAACATGCAATTCCAGATCAAAAAGCCCAAGAGTCTCCCAGACACAAAGGAGGAGAGTGGGCTTGGAAGTAGACAAGTGCTAAGGACAAGCAGAGGAGCCTTCCAACCACCAAAGAACAGTGACAGAAAATACAGCTCCTGTGGTGTCCTCCATCCTTGTGGTTCCCTTTCTCCCCCTCCTCCACAGACTTCCCAAACTCTGCCTAATATTTGGCTGTGAGGCTTTGCATCTGCTCCCATCAGTTGCTGGATAAAGTCTCCCATCTTTCCGTTGAGGATTATGTTGGGCTCTGATCCCAACACATCATGCAGACATGACAAACTGTGGGTTGGAGGTTTGTGGTTGGGTGGATGTCCCAATTCCTCCACTTGATCACAGAGACCAAGGAGCCTGTACCAGTCTGACCTAGGTCCTCTGCATATATGCTATGGGTGGTGTAGCTCAGTGTTCTTGTGGGATTCCTAACAGTGAGAGCAGGTGCTGTCTCTAACTCTTAGCCTACCTCTGGAACCCTTTTCCTCCTACTGGGTTGCCTCATCCAGCTTTGAGACGAGAATACATGTCTGGTCTTATTGTAGCTTATTATGCTGTATTTGGTTGATGTCTCTGGAAGGGCTGCTCTTTTCTGAGAGGAGGCAAAGTGAGGGTAAATTTGGGAGAAAGGGGAAATGGAGGGAAGAAACTTGGGGGAAAAGGAGGGAGGGGAAGCTACAGTTGAGATGTAATATATGAGAGAAGAGATGTGTTCTTTCTCAATTTGTCTCAAGCATGTCTGCTGGCCACACCCTATGAGTAAGACCTAACAGGGCACGTGAATCAACATGGGTATCAAAACCCTAATTATTCTGCTTTGCACTCTACTCATTCTCCTTGGAACTTGGAGACCACTCCAGTGTTGTTTCCCTCTCACATTTGTTGTCAAGGTGTCCCAAATGCTCTGATTCCCTAGACTTGTATAGGAGCTGGTTTTCAAAATTATTATTAATATTATTATTATCATCATTATTATTATCATCATTATTATTATTTACATTTATTACTTTTCTCACTCATTGTTCTGTTTTGCTCACTCCACTCGTGGCGTGGGGGAAAAAGAAGTCCCAGGAGAATGAGGCAGGAGACTGCAGGCCACAGTCAGTAGCTCTTGGAGACTTGTGGCATGGACTTAAATCTCACACAGAAGCTCTGAGGAACTTCTTCATCTTGGGAGCTATGGCAAGTGACTTTGTGATGGATACCCAAAACAGAACAAATGAGAAAATTTTTTAAAGAAAAGTGATTCAAGGAATACAAACAAACAAAAGCGGAGAGATGGTTCTGCGTTTAAGAGCTCTTGCTGCTCTTCCGAAAGACCCTATTCAGTCTCCAGCACCCATACAGTGGTTCACTGCCTCTTCTGGACACCTTGGGCATCAGACACTCCTGTGGTGCACATATATATGCATGTACACACAAACAATAAAATAAAAATAAAATAACAATAAAAAAAAATAAATCTTTAAAAATAAATGCAACAAAGTGAACAATAACTACGATTTAATTACTATGTGGATGACATCTAAAAAGTACTTTTGTAGTTGTAGTTGTATAGTTTTATAGATATATAGTTA
>JADRCH010000138.1:2646045-2685570 GCA_019843965.1 Rhynchomys soricoides | reverse complement strand
TTACATAGTTACATAGCTATAGTTATATAGTTACATAGCTATAGTTATATAGTTACATAGCTATAGTTACATAGTTACAGTTATGGTTTTATTACTATGGTTATATAGTTATCGTTATATAGTTTTAGTTATTTAGTTATAATTGTACTGATAGTTATATAGTGTAAAATGTAACTTTTATTCTCCTGTAGCTATTGTCCTCTCCCAGAGGCTTACTGCCTCCCTTTCCTAATCTAGGCCTAGTCCTGAAAGCTTCTAACCTCTGTATAATATTATCTAAGCCTACAATGTTTTGGGCTCTGAGACATACTGCTGAATAAGCTCACCCTTTCTTTTTCTTTCTGAGTTCTGTCTGGGTGGTTCAACTCAGCTGTTCTGGCTCAAACTCCTCTCCAAGTTCACTGATTTAAATTGGCTTCTTTCTCAGCCTCTGACTGAATTGCTCTGCTTGGCCTCAAACTTACATTGGCAAGCAGTTCTAATCTTCTGACTCCTTCTCATTTTTTGGCTCATTCTGTCCTCACCTGTGTCTAGCTTGTTCTCTATTCAACCTGTCTCTCCCAGTAAAACTCTCCCAGTAAAACTGCCTCCTGCCTCTCTCTGCACTGCCCCTCAAGTTACTTCCCTTTCCTCTCTCTCCTCATGAGAGTTAGTCATATCCTATTCTGTCAAGTCTTTCTCTGATTCATCACTTTGTTTGCTACGCAATTAGAAATCACTTTCAAACATGGGTGCTTTCTTCTACAAAATAACTTTACTTTCATTATTTGGGATTAAAGGTGTATACAAAAGATGTGTGTGTATTCCAGCCAGAAGGGATTAAGGCGTGTGCTAAGGCTGAGCCACACCACAACTAGAAACCGGTTTTTCTAGTAAATAACACAATCTCAGGGTTCACAGCGTGGTCAAATATCCTGAAATAATATAGTTACATAGTTATAGTTGTAATTATAGTTCTTCCCAAAATTACAGCATACATACATGAGGGACATGGCTGCATGCTAAAAGTGAGTGTGGGGGTGGGAGTAGAAGAATGGAAATGGTAGGCACTCTCCTCCCAAAGTAAACAGCATGCTTCTACTGGACAGACAGGCAAAGGGGAACCAGCTCAGAACCAATCAGCACTAAAGCTCTTTAGCTCAAGGCAAGAAGAATAGGAGGAGGAGGAGGAGGAGGAGGAGGAGGAGGAGGAGGAGGAGGAACTGGGATAAGAAAACTCAGAAGGAGTGGATATGGGAAGGAGTGCAGAGACAAACAGGATGTCATTTCTACAAATCCTTTACAACTATGCTATTTTTCAAATTCGGACATGTGTTTAACACGGATTTTAAGATGAAAAATACGGATAATCCATTGCTTAGCTAGCTCTTAGTTGGCCATCTATGTGACATCTTGATGATCTACAGCAGTGGTTCTCAGCCTGTGGGTCAAGACCCCTTTGAAGGATCAAATGATCCTTTCACAGGGTTTGCCTAAGATCATCAGAAAACATAGATATTTGCATTGTGACTCATAACAGTAGCAAATTACAGTTACACAGTAGCAAGAAAATAGTTTTATGGCTGGGGGGTCACCACAGGGGTTCACCACAGCACAAGGAACAGAGTTAAAGGGTCTCAGCATCATGTAGGTTGGGAACTGCCGTCCTATGAAGACCTCCTCACAGGATTTTCATTGAAGACAGAATGACACCTAGTGTGTGGTTTGTCCTTGATAAATGTCAGTCCTTTGTCTTATTGCTGTTCTTTTTGGACAATATCCAGGGTAGATAGAGCCCAAGCTAGGGAGGGCCCTGACTCAGCTCTAGAAGCCTCACAAGGATTACTGGGAAAGAGAGACTGCCCTCAGGCTCAGAAGGATTCCCTGCCCCAGTTTAACTCAGCCAGAGGCCTTCATTACAAATTCCCCAGTATTTTACCATAAAAGCCCCTAGGATTGCTCCCTCCATGGATACAGCTAAACTGGAAAATGCATGTTGATGGAGTTACAAGTAGCTTTTCAAACAAATAAAGGGGTGTCAGGAGTCTGCTCGGGAGAAAAAAATGCTCGCCTGACAAGCCCGATGACCTGAGTTTAGCGCTCAGATTCTGTAAAGGTGAAAGGAGAGGTGATTCTGTAAAAATGAAAGATTCTGTAAATGTGAAAGTTGTCCCCAGTCCTCCACATGCACAGCATGGTGCCCATGCACCTGCACTCCCACATCTGAAGGGAGACAAGCTACCCGGGTAGGAAGAAGAAACCCGACCCGACCTAGCCCATTGCTCTGTGACAGGAGCTGTTTTCCTTAGGAAGTTCTGTTACAGGCACTTCTTGTTATAAACAATGGGACCATTTAATCTGAAATATTTATTTAAAGAAGAAGAAGAGGAAGACGAAGAAGAAGAAGAGGAGGAGGAGGAGGAGGAAGAGGAGGAAGAGGAAGAAGAGGAAGAAGAGGAAAAAGAGGAAAGGGAAGAAGGGGAAGAAGGAGGAGAAGGAGGAGGAGGAAGAAGAAGAGGAAGAAGAGGAAGAAGAGGAAGAGAGGAAGAAGAGGAAGAAGAGGAAGAAGAGGAAGAAGAAGAGGAGGAGGAGGAGGAAGAAGAAGATGAAGAAGAGGAAGAAGAGGAAGAAGCGGAAGAAGAGGAAGAAGAGGAAAGGGAAGAAGGGGAAGAAGGAGGAGGAGGAGGAAGAAGAAGAAGAAGAAGAAGAAGAAGAAGAAGAAGAAGAAGAAGAAGAAGAAGAGGAAGGAGAGGAAGGAGAGGAAGAAGAGGAAGAGGAGGAGGAGGAGGAGGAGGAGGAGGAGGAGGAGGAGGAGGAGGAGGAGGAAGGGGAAGCTTTACCTCCTCCAAGAAATAAGATTGAACTAAGCTTTCTTCACTGACTTTCTGTGCAGGTCTGGAATGTTTTACTGAATGATAGTACACACCCGGGAATGGGCAGGAATCTCAAGAACTCAGCTCTGTAGATTTCCACACTCTGGCCCCAGGCCCTGGGATCCCATAGAACTCACTTCCCAGACACCTTCCCTGAGACTGACACATTCCAGGAATTTCACAGCCTGGGTCTTTGTATCTGGCTGCTTTTTCTCCATACTACATCCATGAGCTCTGGTTACAATTTACTCCTTCTCTGTGGCATTCCTTTGCAGGCTGACAACAGATATGTGAAAAGTTTCTTGCAAGGAGCTGCAAATACAATTCCTGACATGGTTCAAATCTTGACTAGATCCCAAAGGCCCATGTGTTTAGTGACTTGGTCCCCACTCTTCCATGCTATGGCAAAGTGAGAGAACTTTTAAGAAGTGGTGTCTAATGGGGAGTTTTAAGTCGTGGTTGATATAGCCTAGAAAGACATTGCACAGACTAGCTTGATGACTCAGTGTAGGTAAGATGCTTGCTTCCAAGTCTGGCAACTTGAGTTTGATTCCCCAGGAACCACGAGGTGGAAGGAGAGAACCAACTCCTGAAAGTTGTCCTCTGATATTCACACATGCACTTATGGATATGCACACACACACACACACACACACACACACACACACACACACACCACTGCCTGTTTTGGAGGGTTGTTTGGTTGGTTGGTTTGGTGTTTTGTTTTGTTTTATGCCTGGCCTGGAGATGAACATCTCTGCTCATCCATGTCTCCCACCATGATATTCTGACAACCCCAAGCCAATAGATGAAGGGACTCTAGCCAGCCTGAGCATAGGTGGTTCTGGCAGGCCTTGCCCACCTCCCCCATTTCTTCTGCCTTTCTAAAAACTGATAGTATTTGGAAATCTCACGCCCAAGGTCCATTCCCTTATTTGGCCACTTCCTCCTTCTGAGGCTGACACCAAGGATCTAGCTGTTAAAGTATTGAAGTCCAGCAATCAAAAACCCCCTTTGGCTCACCTAATTAACATGGCCAATTAGAATTAAACACCTCATCCTAATACAGGGTTTCTCTTTCTACCTTTATAAACGACCATTTGACTATGGGTCACTGCTGTCTCCTCTCTATACAGGGGTAGACCTTTGTCCCTCTCTGGAACGAATATCCCTGCCCCCTCCCTTGTCCCCTTCCCCTTCTCCCTCCTCCTCTATCTCCCAGCTTCATCAATTATTCCCCGTCCTTTGTGCCTCTGGGACAAATAAATCTCCTTTGTGCTGAGAACATGGTTTGGTGTGTCCTGAGTTGCTACAGATCCTTCAAAGGGTCACTTGGTTATGTAATGAAATAGAAAAGGGTGAGTTAATATAAACCTTTACTCTTGGTAAGTTGATTGTCTCAGGTCTTTGTTATGGTTATGAAAGGTTAACTCTCTGCCTTCATTCATTATCTTTGATTTTAAAAATTGACTAGAAAGGATTTTGAGGCAGGAAAATGAGGGAATGGCCGAGAATGAGTGTGTGTGTTAACTATGCATGCAACTCATAATTCACCAGCTTCTGTTTTAAATACCTCTCTCTAGAGACAGAGTGTGCGTGGGGAGAAAAGAGGAATCACAGCCTACCAGGAGAACTGTAGGAGATAAAGTTTTAAAACTTCTTCCAAAAGACCTCAGGGTGGAGAGCGGAGGAATGGCTCAAGCCTCCAAGCTTGACGGAGTTAGATGACTGTAACCTACAGGGTAGAGGAGAACAAACTGGAAAGTTGCCCTCTGACCTCCATAGCACACCATGGCATGCAAGCTCACACTCAGACGCAAGAACACATGTTGGTTTCTGTTCCTGTCTGTCTGTCTGTTTGTTTGTTTGTTTGTTTTTTCAAGACGGGGGTTTCTCTCTGTAGTCCTGGCTGTCCTGAAACCTGATCTGTAGATCGGGCTGGCCTCAAACTCATAGAGATCCACTTGCTTCTGCTTGCCCAGTGATAGGATTAAAGGCTTGTGCCACCACTCCCCAGTATGTTGTTTTTATAAGCATACACAGTGTATTCTCTTTTTTTATTAAAATATGCCTGATATAAGGCCAGACAGTGGTGGTGCACATCTTTAATCCCAGCACTCAGGAGGCAGAGGCAGGTGGATCTCTGTGAGTTCAAGGCCAGCCTGGTCTACAGAGCAAGTTCCAGGACAGCCAGGGCTACACTAAGAGACCCTGTATAAAAACAAACAAACAAACAAACCATTGTCTAAAGCTCTGTGCAAGTCAAAGACATCTCCTGCAGCTTTGCAGAGCCATTCTCTTGCTGATGAATGTGTCAGTCCCTATGAGACTAGTGTGCAGAACAAGAAACTACCCTCCATGGCTAAGTAAACTTGAGAAATAGCAGATCCAATAACCTCTTTCCTTGTTGCATGCCTTCCCAGAGACTGCGTACTTGTGGGTATCATGTGGCAACTCTTTGGTCTGGACCTACACTATACAGTGTTGCCCAAGGTCATTGGCTAGGGTGGAGCATCTCTGGGGATGCTGTGATGCGGGTGCACTTTGAGAAAAAGTGTCTGCCTATATTCATGAAACAAGCTTCCCATGCTCACCCAACACATTTATATCAACACAAGCGCAAACTTAAGACCATTCATAAAACTGAATGTCTTCAGAAAAATGGCAAGAAGGAAAAGACAAATCGGGGCTTGTCTGGAGCCTAGTAGATACTAGAAGAAGCATCTGAAGATGTGGGTATCCCTGAGGGTCAGGAGACAAAGATTTCAAGGAAAACAACAACAAAAATACTAACTTTGAGGGTTTGGGGATTGGGTGAGATAAAATGATTGTTATGAATGGGGCTGTGTCCCCTGGATGTTGTAATCCTGGCTCCCAATACTTTAGAATATGACTATTTTTGGTGTTAGTATCTTTGAAGAAATAAGGCTGTTACAGATGGCTTAATTATTTCTAAATAGGTCAGGTTTCTCTTCTTGGGGCCAGGGATAAGTCTCTTCTAGGTGTGTTTGTGTAAACCCTGTCAACACTCTCCTATAGTCTTTAAATCTCCCTGCATTTCTTATAATGCCTGCTAATACACAAAGCCCATGTAAATCCTCACTGTGCCTTTTTTAAAAAGGAAATAATGCTGATAAAAATTTGTACATGTTCCTTCCAGACAAGATTTATTTTCAAGTGCACCACAGAAGTAGAGTCCATCTGTGCCCTCACTGCCGTAGCTCTGAGCAGAAGGGCACTGCTCCTGTGAGAGGTGAAAAAGAACACGACCCTGGTTCGTGATGGTCTATGGATACTCTTACGTGGGGCCACACTGCTGACTTGGCCTACGGAGGTTCCAGAGAGCATCTCTGTGGGCAGTGAATTTCAGAAAGACCTCGCGGGTCACTGATTCTGCTGAAGAACATCTGTATGATGTGAGCCAAACCTCTCCAATCCCTGAAGGTGGGATTCCATCTGTGCCCTGGGGATGGTGCCTGAGGCTGCTGGGAAAAGTGATGAGTTAAGATCCCAGCTCCCTCAGGGCACTATGTAAGTGAGGCTGGGCAGGTGGCATCTGGAACCCAGATTACTATTTCTGGTCTATCAGGGACTCTCTGCTCAGCTTTTTGAGTCATCTTATGCACTCCACCCCAGGGCTACTGCCTCCACCACTGTGTAATGGAAGAGTTGTAGAGAGTAGGAGGAGGTAGGAAGGCAGGCAGCAGGAAAGAAGGAGAGAGGGAAGGAGGGAGGAAAGGAGGGAGGGAGGGAGAGAAGGCAGGGAGGGAGAGAGAGAGACAGGAAGGCCTTCAACCACAAACGAAACACCACGAAGGAAGAAGAAAAGCCTCTTAGATACAGCATAACTTCAATATTGGGGGTCTCCATCTGCAGACACATAAGTAGATTTACATGCCAGTGCCAAAACAGAAGTATGGTTACAGAAATAGTTTTAGGTTCTCTAGATTTGTATTTGTTTGTTTAATGTATGTTGGTGTTTCGTGTGCCTGTGTGAAGGTGTCAGAACCTCTGGAACTGGAGTTACAGTCGTAAGCTGCCACGTGGGGGCTGGGAATTGAACCTGGATCCTCTGGAAGATCAACTGGTGCTCTTAACCGCTGAGCCATCTCTCCAGCCCTTCTCTAGAGTTTTATGCCCTCCTTTGTAAAATAAAAGCATAAATAGGTAAACAACACACCTAGACATTTGGGCTCCAATTAAGAAGGTCCTGTTCTCAGGGTAGCCCCCGAGGGTGATCTCTCCCTATGATTGCACCTTTGTGCCTCTGGAGTATTCAGAGTACCAAGGTGAAAGGTGGCTGGGACGGTTGGGAGGAGCCTGTAACTCTCAGCAAGGTCCCCGGCCTGGGGCAGGTCCTCCTTGTCAACTCTAGTCCCTTGCTGTTAGTTCATAAGTTCAAGCGGTTTCAAAGTTAAATGAATGAACGTCTTCTGCAGCGATTCTCCTCTAGATGGCAGCAACACTCAGAACCCGCTCAAGCTCTCCTCTCAGGCCGCTGGCTCTGTATAGCCTGAGTGTAAATCTCTTCTGGGCAGTCTACCTTGGACACTCCAAGTCCTTACTCCTCTTTAGCACGCTGCCTTCCACAGTAGACACCGAGCATCTCAAACACTGAGCAGCTAATTGCGCAGATAGGCCATGCTTCCAAACTGATCTTATTTTGAGGGCTGACATTTCTAATGCTATTACTGTTAAAGGGGAGGTAAGTTAATCAACGCCAGTCGTTGCGATATTGAGCTGCAAAGTTCTGAAAGCATTGGTCTCATATTGTGTGAGACAGAACATGACTCCACTTCATTTAGAGTTTTTCAACCTACGGTGGTTATGTTCTAACAATCCTGTTCCAGCAGCCCTGAGGCTGTTTGGTTTTGTTGCGTGGTCCTAAGCAGGGCAGAAGAGCTGACAGGACTCCAAGGCCAGCATTTTCCTCTTTGGCGCAGGTCTCCCAGTGCAGTGTCCAGGCACTAACGCTAGGTGGGGACCTGAAGCTGCCGAACTCCGGCTGTCGCTTAAGCAGCCCTTAGCTGGGAAACTTGTCTTTAGGGCCTGTCCCAGCGCAGGCAGGGCGGGGCTGGGCTCTGCACCTGCGCAGATCTCGAGTTCCTGCGCCTATTCCGCGTTGCACCTATAGTGTAGTGGTCCTAAGTGGCCACCAGGTGACGCTGTGGTCCGAGTCATCGTGCTTCCAGGCCTCAGGCTTCCGCAGTGATCTGCGGTCTGGGCAAAGGGTGGAGCCTAAGTAAAGGGAAAACTGATCTTTGCTTTGCCAGGAGATTCCAGAAAGCTGGATTTTTGTTTGAAAGGCTAGCTATCCACCACTTTTGAGTTTAATACAAATTCCTTTTTTATAGGTTAAGTGACGCTGAGCTGTTCTGGCGGGGGGAGGGGGGAGACGACGGGACACCAGGTCTTGTCCTGAATTGAAATGTAAGCTCTATGTGTTAGTAATTCCTCTACACTTACACCTCTAGCAACAGCTTACGACTCTGCCCTCCAGGTAGAGCCAGGAGCCAAGCAAATAAGAAGACTGCTCCGTGCCTTCCCCTCCCTCTCTCCTTCCCTCTCCCTTCTCCCCATCCCCCACAGATCCCCAGCAGACCTCTTTCCCTCTTTCTGTTGTTCACTGTTCCCTTCCTTTCTCTGCCTCTACCCCCTCTCCAGGTCACTTTCCCATCCTAACAATAAACCTTCTTCATATTAGATCTATCGCAGCTGATTCCTTGGGAAGGACACCTTGGCCTGGGCCAGCTGAGGTGCTCCCTCCCGCTGCATTATTACAACACCACATAACTGAAGAGGCCAGGAAACAGGAATTACCTGATCGGGAAGGAGTTGAGACTCTATTCCCTCAGGGGTGCTATGGGGCCTCTCCCTGCCTACCCACCGCCAGCCATGGGACCCCTTCCTAGAAAAGTTTAGCTGCTTTTGTTTAGTTTTTGTTTGATTGGGGGTTTGAGGTGTTTTTTTGTTTGTTTGTTTTTTGGGTTTTTTTTTTTTTTTTTGGTAAATTGGGTGCGGCTATATAGCCCAGGCAGGCCTTCAGTTTAGGGGGCTCATCTTGGATTGCAGGTGCACATAATCACACTCGGTTTCTAAGGTTAAGAGATGAAGCACTTAATTTTAAAGCTTTTTCCCCCTCCTCAGAAAACCCAAGGTACACAGAAGTAGACAGCCACAAAATGAACTCGATCCCATGATTGTACCTCCCAAGAAGCAGTAACCTACATCATTCATGTCCACTCTTGTTTTGTTGAAGAAAGCTCCAGATAACATCTCTCTGCTTTCACCAATACTACATGATAGCTAGGCATGATGGAGCAAGCCTGGAATCCCAGCACTCTGGAGGACAACGCAAGAGGCCTGGAGTTTGAGGCCAGTGTGGGCTACACGGCAAGGCTGTCTCAAAATAAGCAAACAGAAAGACTGCAGTGGGCATCCCCAGGAGACAAAGCTCCCTCTTAAATACTAATATCTTTGCTGAGCTAACCATACTGCGCATACTTGTTGGGCCTGTCCTGCGCCTTTTCCCCCAGCAGCAAGCCTCCCTCACCACGCCTGGGGAGACCCCCTCCACCTTCTGTCTATGGGGGTGGAGGCCTGGATCGGGCCACCACCATCTTAGGCCCCCAGGCCGCTCTCCAGATGAAGCTGACTACCAGGGACGGGCAGGAGGTGGCGGTTATGAGGAGGATGAAGAGCCTCGCAGGGCGGCCAACAAGGCCCAGGGCCATCACCGCCACAAGCAGTGTCTTTGTTGCTGGTGATGGTGCTCGAAGCAGCCTGTCCACAGGCCCCTGGTTTCGATTGTGGCACTGGCACTAGCACAGGGACGAGAGAGTTCTGGCTTCCTCTTTACAGGACCCGCTGGCCCCTGGCTTGCCCGAAGGCCAAGGCCCAATGCTGACTCAGCCAAGGCCAGCAGTCCCTGCTCTGCGCGGAGGGGGGGGGGGATGACAGGCGCAGGGCACACCTCCTCGGCACATGGACAGGGAGCTCTTCGAAGCCTGAGGCAACCCCGGCCACAGGGGTAGGGTGCAGGCCCCTCCCCTCCCCCCCCCCCGCCCCCCCCCCCCCCCCCGCTTCACAGCAGTGAAAGCAGCTTTGGCAGCAGAGGCCCCGATTCCTCCATGGCTTGCCTGTCTGCCCTCCTGCACTGGGCGCCATGTTGCTGAGTCAAGCTGGGGCTGTGACGGCTCTGGGCCGGGGCTTGGCCCTGGGGGGCAGCCTGAACCATTCCTGACAGTGCAGTGCTGGGGGTGTTCTCCCACTCCTGCTATCCCGAGGGTGAGAGAGTGGGGTCCCGGGCAGTGGTAGTGTTGGGCCCCATTTTGACCAGGTTTGAGCCTTGAGGACAAACCTGAGCCTGGCTCAAGTTCTGAGACCTGTCTCAGTCACTTCCATATAGGGGTGACTCAGCAAGACCTGTTTGGCCCTCCCTCTGCCCTGCCATTGCTGAAGTGGAGCTTTGCTCTTGGCCCTGTCAGTTACCCCTTCCCCTTCCCCACCTCCTACGTCATCTCTCCCTATACCTAAGTGCTCACCCCCTTTGCCTTCTCTATATAAGCGAGGGGTTGATACAATAAAGTTGAATTCCTGCTTGGATAGGACTCCCAGCCTGCTGTGTTTCTTTTGAGCTGTAGACACTCCTGCTCAGCTCCGGACAGACCCGTCTGGAACGGGTTCTCTCCTCTCGCCTGGACCTCACCTGTCTCCCCGGGAGAGGTGAGGGAGGCGGTAGTGGTGCCTCATCCAGTCTCACCGAGCTGACACTCCCTCCTACTCGCCTGCTCAGGCCGCCTGCCAATCACTGCTGTGGGAGGAGGAGCAGGACAGGCCCAACAATACTGACAATATTTCTTGGATATCATCAGCTATTTCCTCAGTACTCATATTTCTCAAACTGCTTCATAAACACGAAGGTGCCATTAGCAATTGATGGTGTTTCCCCAGTCATGCATTGGGTCGATTCAAATATTGTTAGAATTAGGGTTAAGTTTTTCATACAGTGGAAGAGACATATCTGATTTGTGTAGTTCTAATAATTTTGGTAAACAGAGACCTTCCTGTATGGTAAACATAGCAAGCAAAAATATAAACTGGTATCTATCCCTCCTCCCTTAATCAGCCTTCCACCAAATGGGCCAGAAGGAACCAGTGATCCGGTGCCAGCTGCCATCCCACACTTTTATTCTGGAGATGCATGTAAGTGGAACCAAATGGGCTTCTGCATCCTGCCTCTGTTGCTGAGGTTCAGCCCATATTTATCAATATTTCAGTCTTTTTCCATTTTCCTTTCATGTTTCACTGTCTGAATGTAACACAGTTAGCATCAATGTATCCTGTTAGGGAATACCTTTGTTGATGGATGTCTGGATTGCTCCCAAGCTTTGGAAATAAACTAGAAAGCCTTCTCGTTGTAATAAACTTTCATGTCTCATTGGCGAATGTCCAGTAGTCAAAGTGCTACCTTAAAAAACGATGTCTACTTAACTTTGTGAGAAGCCAGGTAGAAGCTGTGCAGTGAGGCCTGCCCTCTGCGCTCCCACCAGCGGGGCCTGGGGCTTTCAGTTGTTGCAGAGTACCCCTCCGTACTCCCCCAAACCTGCCGCTCCTCCTTTATGCATGTCACTTTCATTTTGACAACATGTTTTCCTTGTATGTAGAAATCCCAGTGGACAAGATTGTCCACTTTCTATTGAAAGCCCTTCTTTGTAGGCTTCTTGAAAAGTCTTTCTGTAGACTTGGGACTTCCAGTCTTGGCTAAGAATCCATGGCTTCCCTCATAAGGGTCTCTCTGTCTGTCTGCACCCTCAACAACAGTTTCCTCCTTCATTGTGCCAGGCTCTACCTTCTAGCACAGGGAACTAACGGCTCTACTTGTATAAGGGTGGGAACAGGGGTGCAGGCGGGGCAGGAACATGGTGCTGACGGCTCTCAGAGATCCAGGCCTGCTGTAGAATGCCTAAAAGGATCTGCCTTGGGTACTGCTCCCATTTTAGATGTCTTTATCAGTGGGAGAGTAACTCTGCCATCAGCTATGCTGGTTTTTTTCTGATCCATTTTTGTCTTTTTAATCTGAAAGTATCTTTAATTTCATCCACATTCACGTACAGATGCAGCTTTTCACAAATGCAAGGATGTACTCACATCAGATTCCCCCGTCTGTTTTTACTTAATTTCCTAAAGTCTAGCAATTCTATGAATTCATATAATGCCATAAAAATATATAAACATCTTTTCCAGCTATAAAAAAGGAATATGAAGCTGGGTGGTAGTGGCACGTACTTTTAATCTCAACACTCAAGAGGCAGTGGCAGATAGATCTCAGAGTTCGAGGCCAGCCTGGTCTACAGAGGCCGGAATATGATGCCACAGAACTCTTCCTTCCAAGTCATTGCTCTCGTACATTTAAAAGATGGTAGATATTGTGTTTTGGAGCAGCTTTAAGGTTTGCTGAAAGTAAGCAGAAGGTCCCCATACACTCCCTCCTGTTCCTTCCCCCAGTCCTCTCTATAAACATCCTATATTGAGAATGATCCATTTGTGACAACCCAGGAGCTACTACTAACACATTATTGTAACTGTTACAGCTCTGAAAAGTTTCCCCAGTGGACGTGTTGGCAGTTCTAAAGGGAAAAGCTTCCTGGATGGAAGCATTGCAGCTCTCGGGGGGAAGCTTTCCCCAGTGCAATGGTTAGCAGCTTTGAAGGGAATGGTATCCTGGCAGTCAGGAGCCAAGGATTACTACAAAATCACACTGCATAGCAAACCTCACAAGAGATTTGTAGGAAAGACACAAGGTGGCTGCCTCTACCAAGGTGAGAAGCATCAGAGAACTAAACCAGAGACAGGCTTGTGTAGGGGTGGGGGTGGGGGTGGGGCTCCAGGGTTGAGATTTCCAGGGTGGGGATTGATGAGATTTCAAACCAAGCCTAGGGACCACTGTGTTGATGTCATGCTCGCTCAGGGATTGGCAGGTTTTCAAACTCAAAAGTAGGCTTGGACCTCTTACTCTAAAATTCTTATTTGCCACAGTTTTGCATCCGGGTCATTTGTGGATTGTGACAATGTACATGTATCCAGCATTAAGGGCGTATATTAGTCAGGGTTCTCTAGAGTCACAGAACTTATAGGTAGTCTCTATGTAGTAAAGGAATTTGTTAATGACTATAGTCAAACTCCCCAACAATGGTCAGCAGCAGCTGTGAATGAAAACCGGAGGATCAGGCCGGGCAGTGGTGGTGCACGCCTTTAATCCCAGCACTCGGGAGGCAGAGGCAGGTGGATTTCTGAGTTTGAGGCCAGCCTGGTCTACAGAGTGAGTTCCAGGACAGCCAGGGCTACACAGAGAAACCCTGTCTTGGAAAGGAAAAAAAAAAAAAAGAAAGAAAACCCGAGGATCTAGCAGTCGATTGGTCCCACAAGGCTCGCAGGTGAAGAAGATTGAATCTTCCTACTTCCAATGTCCTTTTGTAGATCTCCAGCATCGGGTGTGGTCCAGATCAGAGGTGTGCTTACCACCACACCTGAAACTTGTGTCTTCCAGACTCAAGATCTAGATCCCAGGTGCCTTCTAATTCTAGATTGTAATTCACTCCAGATATAGTCAAGTTGACAATCAGAAATAGCCACTACAGGGGTCCTGGAGATGAGAGGTGTCATTGTACGAAGTCCTCTGTGTTCCTTCTGTTCTTCCCTTCCTGCCACCAAGCACCACTGTCTCCGTAGTCCTGCCTTTTCTAGGAAGTCATACGGTTAATTCAGTCTGTTAGCTTTCCCTTAGCTTGATGGCTACTTCTTTTTTATCTCTGAATGTTATTCTATTGCAGTCTCTAGCCGGGTCTGCTTTTCAAATGCTCAGGTTCCCTCCCCGGCCTTTGGCTTCCTTACCCTGTGTTGAAGGAATCATATGAATATGATTCCTTCCACTATTGCCTCTTTCCAACTATGAATTCAGAGGCGTCTGCATTCCAGATGTTTCTGACTGCATTCCAGGAGAGTCAATAGTCTTTCATGCAGGCCACTTCCACTTCAGGTTGCTTTGTTTGTGAGAGAAGGTCTCCTGTGCAGCTCAGGCTAGCCAGAATCTCGGGATTCTTCTGCCTATGCCTCCTGTGGGCTGAAGAGGCACAGGCCTTATGCCCAGTTGTACTGTAGGCCCTCTGCCCACAACACTCAGAGGTAGAGGGGGCTGTTTCCTTCAGGCTGCAGGTCCCAAGCGAAGATTCTGTGAGGTGATGAGCTGAGTTTGATCCATATGATTGCTATCAAATGCTAGTTGCATTTGGGGGGAATTTGTGCTGATTTCCACATTGGCTGCACTAGTTTGCCCTTCCACCAGCTGTGTATGTGTGTCCCTCTTTTCACAAGTCCTTGCCAGCAGTTTTTGTCTTGTGCTTTTTTGAGGATAGTCATTCAGAGTGTTGTGGAATAGAATCTTAGTCCATGTGCTTTCAATTTGCATTTTCTAAATAAACACCCCTTACATATCCTGGCAATTTGTAAGCCTTCTTTAAAGAACTATTTATTTGTCCCATGTGCTCATTTATTGATTGGACGAATTGTTCCACATAAATCAACTTTCTACTACTATAGTTTTTACGTCAGGTCTTTCTACCCCATGGATTGTTCGGGTTTGTCTCTTGATCATATTCCACCATTCTTGGCCATGCTTTTTATTTCCTTTGCTGATGCCTGAAGGCTCTGTCCAATGCTCCCCTATTTATATTGGGGTTTTGAACGCTCCCCTATTCGTGTTGGGGGTCTACTCACTTACTGAATGGGAGAGAAACAATCCTTCCCTGCTTCCCCTTTGTTCATCTGTCCTCACATTTTTTTTTTTTCTGAGCTCTTGTATTTATGGCTGTCTCTCTTCCTCCAGTGCGTGCAGAATCCCTCCTGTGTTGTTACACAGTTTCCCTGCAAGATCCAGAAGTGCCCAGTGTGCGTCTCTTCTCTTCTTTCCTTTCCTTTGCTTTGCTTTCCTTTCTGTTTTCTGCCCCCATCTTTTCTCTCTCCCCCAATTTTCACTCACGGGCATTTTCTTCTGCATGATCTAGTTTCTTGATAATATACAACACTATGGATGTTTTAGTATTAACTGATGTTTTTCTTCTCCAAGTTTCTTTCTTGTTTAAGATCTCATTTTCCCACTCAGTCTTTCTTCCCTGTTGGTGACTCTTATGTGTCGATGACTTTCTTATTTCTACTGAGTGGATTTCCTTGTTTCCATGTTTGTTTGTCTCCTCTGTTAATTCACTGGGAATTTATAGAGGTTACAGGCTATTGGTTTTTTGTTTGTTTGTTTGTTTGTTTTTGTTTTGCCAGAGCATTTTAACCTGTTCGGTGTTTGGAAATTTGGGAGTTGAATTATGATCTTCTATACTAGCATTTTTCAACCTGCTGGTCGCCACCCCTTTGGCAAACTTCTGTCTCCAAAAACATTCACATTATGGTTCATAACACTAGCAAAGTTACAGTTATGAAGTAGCAACAAAAACAGTTTTATGGTTAGGGGTCACTGCAACCTGAGGACCTGTGTTAAAGGACCGCAGCATTGAGAAGGTTGAGAAGCACTGCCCTAGAAAAACCATTTTCTTTCCCCTTTCACATTTCTGTGCTGTGATTCAAGCAGTTGTGGGTTGGCTACTCTTCCTTTTTCATTTGGATATCTTGTTATTTGGCAGCTATTATTACTTTTCCTGGGAAGACAACACACACACACCAGAAAAGGAAGTCACGACAGACCAAAGTACCAAACACTACCAAAGTCCAACTTGGAGAAAC
This sequence comes from Rhynchomys soricoides, assembly GCA_019843965.1. Taxonomy (NCBI): domain Eukaryota; kingdom Metazoa; phylum Chordata; class Mammalia; order Rodentia; family Muridae; genus Rhynchomys; species Rhynchomys soricoides. The sequence goes on along the minus strand of JADRCH010000138.1, from coordinate 2,669,929 downwards.
AATGAGTTTTATTGGGATTACTTACAGGGCTATGGAAGAGGGATTCCTTACCAGAGCAGAGATAATTCAAAGACAGCTGCATAGCCAAAGTTCACCTCAGCATGGGTTACAGCTCAGAAAGCTAGAAACCTCAAGCCCACTGCATAGCCTGCATGTCTGAGAGTCTCTGCAGCTTGGCTCGTCTGAGAGTGACCCCTGGTTCTCTTCACTGTTTACTCTGGAGGAGAGAAGAGCCAAGTGAACTTGGCCAGCCGGAAGCTGTTGTGTTTGCTTTCTGTCTGAGGTAGCTTCCTGTGGAATGGAGTGTTTCATTTTCCGAAGAAACTGTTCGGCCATAGCAGCCTACTGATCTCAAGTACCTTTTAGAAATGAGAAAAAAACGGCTTATGGGTGGGACCTCTGCTTCCTCTATCTCACTCTGAGGAGGACTACGTCAGAGCCTGGGGCCATGATGCTACCAGCTCCTGTGTCTCTGCTGGTTTCTTTGTCCTTTTCAGCTGGACTGTCCTCTCTTGGGGATCTCTAGTACCCTTTACTCTTTGAAATAAAGTCTCCTTGTTATCCTGACTCTTCTCATTCTCATGTCACAGGGACGTAACCTATGATCTGCCATCTTACCCAGAAATTCTGATAGAGAGTCCTAGGGGAAGCCACGCAGAGAGGATGGCTCTTGCTCCTGAGCAGTGACGTCAGATGGTATCCTTGCATGATCCAGGGTGGACTGATGGCTCTCTTAACTGCGCTTTCTTATCTCCTCCTCCCCTCTCCGCCTTCCCCTCCCTCTTTCTCTCTCTTCTTTCCTCACTCCCTGTCTTCCTTTCCCTGTTTGAGTGCTTCAAATACAGTAATTTTAACTTTTACCAAAAGATGGAATGAAAACTTCCCACAGATAGACAGAGAAATGGCTTTTATTTGGCTTCCAGGCCATTTGACAGGAGCCTGACAGGTTTTAAGGGCACCCTTACTTTTTGGTGTAATCAAGTGTTATAGAGTTATCCCCCACACAGGCTGCCCTAGATCTAGAACTGCCTTTTCTAGGAAAATCTGGGCCCTCTTAGTGAAAAAGAATGTGTCAAGCTCCAATTTAGAGGGTGAGGACACTGCTAACTATTTGATAAATTCTAGGCTAATCTGCTATGGTTACCGCTTTCCTTCACTCGTTTTTAAGGTTAGCTTTGCTATTGTTTGTTTTGATAGTTTTGTTTTATGGGTATGGGTATAAAAGAGACGAAGGAAAGCCTTGCTCGTAGCTTTGGAGGCTCAAGGCATGGTGCCAGCATCTGCTCTCGTCTGGTGGTGCCTCCCATCTGCTAACTGTGGAATCCTTGTTAGACCATGCTCATAAGATTTAGTGGGAACCAAGAGCGGGAGCCCAGCTTGCTGCATTTAAATCAAGCCTATGTAGAGGGACTCCCTCAGCTCTGGTGACCTGAGGACTAATCTCTAGACTCCACCTCTTAGAGGTGCTACAGTTTACCCACATCCTGGCCCTAGAAAATAAGCTCCTCACATGAGAACTTTGGCCATCAGAGAATACCTTATTGAGAGAGACTGTTTATACCTCATGTGGTCATACTGACATCTCCAGTTAACAGCCAGGCTCTCCTGTCATCTGTTTAGTGGCTGATAGCTTTGGAGAGCTCCTTCTTACTTTTCTGCCTCACATCTGGATAACTGATTAGAAAGTTGATGCTTAGTCCTTTGGAGCCAGCAGGAGAGTCAACCACACCCTGGACCAGCTAGCTGCTCTGGTATAAGCTCCACTCTAGCCCATTGCCCTCCCCCACTGCTCACTCCCCCTTTCCAGTCTACGCAGGTCTGCCTGGGAGGAGAGAACCCAGGAAACAGCAAACTTGTCCCTCTCCAATCTGCTTACAAACCAGCCCAGGGTGGGGACCTTTTCTGCTTTTCCGCTGGACTCAACCAGTTCCTTAAGTTTATGCCAATATCCCTTTTCCTTGGAGCGGTGAAAGAAGTTCTTGTTCTGCCATGTTCAGATCACCCTCCATCCTCTATAACGACGTAGAGGTTCAAAGTATTGTTATCCATAGTGCTTCCAATGCAATTACTGAGAACTGCTTAATTTTTTCAGGGTATTTTAGCCTTAGGAAATACCGGTTTCCTAATAGACATGCCATTCAATATGCTTTGAATGACTTTCAGTTCTCCAAGTAGCCAGTGGCTATACTGACGCTTTTTACATGATTTTGTTTTAATTTCTATTTTCAGTTCTTTCCTTTATTTATTTAGTGCAAATAATATAGTAAATAAAATAATATTTTATTTACTGTAATTTATTTTTTGGTATATTCATTTAACATTTATTTATACATTTTGTAAGCATTCATATGGTGTGAAAGTCAAATCTGCATGCACTACATATGACTATAACACACATGCACACACACTCACACACACACACCCCAGCAAAATAAAATTAGATTTAAGGAAAATTACCATTTCTTAACATTGATGTTTCCAGGTAAAAACATCTGTTAGGATGACAATGAGAGATTTTGCCAATGTCGATAAGAAACTTAAGTCCTTTTCATGATGATGGAGAATGAGTTGTGGCACGTCCAAAGTTGCTGTTGAAGTAAAGAGGAGCATAATTTGGAAAGGTGTCTGAGCTACTTGCTAGTGTTGATCATGACTGCTGAAGATCATGACTGCCCAGAAATGAAAATACCCACACATGCCCTCAAGGACTTTTCTCTTTGTTTTGTCAGAATCTGATTCTTTAAAGGGCCTGATGTCTCCTTTCCAGAGTTGTTGTGATGTACCTCTTCACACACTCCATGGAGGGGCAAGCACAAGCTGCTCCTTACACACCCCTGTGCATGAATTGCTCTCTACTAGTGACTTTTCTTGTTGCTGTAATACCAATACCAGACATGAAGCACCTTAAGGGAGATGGGGGTTATTTTGAGGGAGACGGGGGTTATTTTGGCTCACCTTTTGGAATTTGCTTAAAGAGCTAGCAAGTTTCCAACCCTTACATACATGTTCCCTACATGTATGTCACCAACAAAGTGGTTCTCACTAATCTTCAATCTTCTGACTGAAATTTCTAGCAACTCTACAGAACCAAAATGCATTTGTTTCTTAGGCAAATGAGCCAGGAGAGCTTTGAGTCAGCAACAGATTACTAGACAATGACAAGAAAGTCTGACAGATGAGACATTTAAACATGTAGGAGAGGTTTTCAAACAATGTTAATTTGAACAGTTCAAATCAAAATCATTCTCCTTTTTGGCCAAACTAATTAGCAGGGCATTTTAAATGCTAATGAAGAAAAGATCTGGTATAAAGCAGGTGTTCTCAAGCATTGAACTTGGTGGGCAGACTGACAGTCCTTCTGGGAAGACAGCAGTTTGGTGACTGAAGTATGCACTGCTTGATAAAACACTAGATTTTGGAAGCTCTAAAATCTGCATATCAAAACAAGGTTGGGTCTCAGTATGTTCAGCAAAGCATTTATTAGAATCATAAAATATTAGGAAAACCCATCCGTGCTCAAATCGAGAGGAACAGAATTATCCTTGTACCATTTACCTATAATAAAATGTTCATAATACTAAATGAAAGAATAAGTGATTTTTTTTATTTATATATATTTGCTTATTTATTGTGTTTATGAAGAGTATATATGCATGTTTGCATGTATCAAGGCACACTGTGTGTGCAGGTGAACATACACATGGGTATGGAGCCTGAAAGATGACATTGAACCCTAACCCTAACCTGAACCCCTTTCTAGAGATTTCTCTGACTGCTTGGTCCAGAGGTGGGGCACCCAGTGTGAGAATTCAGCTGCTTTTCTCCCTAGACAGAAAAGAGGAGCAGAACATGTCTGCTCTGAGCAGCAGAGACCCTAGAACCTGCCAGCAGGGAGAAACTAGGGGCAGAGCCTTCAGAATCCAGAGGACAAGGAAGCAGGAGGCCCAGGAGCCTCAGAGCCTGGCAGGACTCTGAGTCTTTCCTGATAGCAATCAGAAGCTCTAAAGGAATGTGGCCAGTTAGGTAGAGGGTCAGGTGATCTGGCTCAGTCTGGAGTAATGATGGCCCTCCAGAGGAGTTCATCCTGAGCTCTAGAGGTCATCCAGGATTGCATCCCATCCTCTTCAGTGCTAAGACAAAACAAGTGGAGAAATGGTAACAGAATTTGAGAGAAGCAAGGATCATGGTCCCATCTGTGCTTTGGGGAGGTTGCCCTAATGGGAGCCCCATTTCTCAAAGAGTTGGGAAGTTCAGGGGACAGAATAATGCTGGAGATATGGCATTAGTGAGAGGAGCACTGCAGACATGGTGAGGACCTGTGGAGTGATCTGAAAGGGAGGACAGAGAGGTCGATCCCTGCTATAGGGACTGGATCCTGGAACAGTGAGGAATTTGGGCCAGGAAGACAGAGATCAGGTGGTGGTGGCATGGGGTGGGCAGCACTGAAGCAAGTCAGCCTCTCTGCAGGCCCTGGAACATTGACTATGGACACCAGTCCTCCCAAAGCTCAGCAGGCTGATACCATGACCCCTCCCTCCATCTTACTTTCACAGGAAAATCTTTTGTCTGTGTTGGGAAGAGAAACCGAAGGGAGCCCAGTGTCAGTGGCTGCGAAATGGGGGTGAGGTAGGGCTTCACACACCCTCTACACTGATGCAGGTGTCAGCAGTGTTGGGCAGACAGAGCCCAGCGGTGCTTGGTGCTGCCAACACACACACACACACACACACACACACACACACACACACACACACACACGATTCTTTTTGCCCTCAGGGCCTGCTTTCTTTAGTAATGTTGCTGAACCGAACTTCAGGATGAGCCAGAGTGAAGCGAAGCCTTAAGAGTTGAAGATTGGTGAGAATACACGCTTTAAAGTGAGGAATGAGGAAAGAGTATGGGATGTTTTATAATGCTTAGATTTTTTATGATTTTACATGATCCCATGGGTGGGGGCTTCAATAACATGGCACCTAGAGGCTCATATATTTGAATGCTTGGTTCCCAGTTGGTAGAGCTGTGGGGAAGAATTAGGAGCTGTGGCTCTGTTGGAGGAGGTGTGTCACTGGGGATGGGCTTTGAGGTTTAAATTATCCACACCATCCTGCGTTATTTCTCTCTCTCTCTGAGCTGATTTGCTTTTTTTTTTTTTTTTTTTTTTGTCTTAGCTGGATTTGGTAAATGAAATTGTGAGATGCATTGCTTAGGTTTGGGCATGAGAAGGTAATGACTAGCATAGCGCTTGGATCCTGACAGCCCTAACAAGGCAGGCTGGACCACCCATCCTCAATAGGCTAATTAAAGAGCAGGTGACAGCGCAAAGCATGGAAAGGTGATGTATTCATTGTGGCCCCATTGTGAATAGGAACAAAGAGGCCCAATGATGCCCTAAACATATCTTTGAAGTCCTGACCAGTTGTTTAGGTTTAGAGCCAAGAGGTATGCTGTAACTAATCATCCTGGGTAGTCTAATACACTGGTTCCCCAGGATGAAATTTGGTGGCTTCATACTTCAGGCTTGTCCTTGAGACCTCGAGGAGAAGGTAGACATTGGTTATATTGCCCCAGGAGCAGAATGTTCACAATACCCTACTGGAAGAATACTGATCCAGAAACAAGAGAAGGGAGCACACAAAGAGGACAGGAAAACATGGGTACTCTATATTCATCTTACTGGCCCTGGCCTCGGTAAACCCCAACTGGTGCCTCAGGAACCCTATCTTAGGATTTGCAGGTATAGTCTTGCATAGGTTATTTCAATTGGCATTTTCCCTCGAAACAGCAAAGCATTGCCAACTTAACTGTGCTGCTGCAATAACTCTTAAGTTATGGATTCAGAAAAACCGTGCCACCACCTCCGCGTTCACTAAGCAGGGAGACTGTAGGATGAATGTAAAGATCCCACCCCCCTCCCCTGCACACACACGTTTTAAAGGACAATTTGTGGGACGATGAAAAGGCAGAAGAAACAACTTCAGGTTACATATGAGATGACTGCAGAGGAAAGATTTTAATTTTAAAAATACAAAGCTTCTAGCGCTGAGCAAGACGCAGCGTTGCCTGTTTTTGATTTCTAGAGAGAGAGCCTATAGATAGCTTTTTACAGATCGCCTTGCTTGTTTTGCTGACGCTAAAAAGCTAGGAGTCTGTGCACCCGCCCACCAGCCCCGCCCCGTCCACCTTCTTGATAACATCTCCCGCCCAGTCCCGCTTCGCTGGCCCGGCTCCTCCTACCGGCCTGGCCCCGCCCACCAGCCCGGCTCCGCCCCACCACCAGGCCCGCAGCCTGGCCCCACCTCTAGACTTCCCCAATCCTATGGCGTCCTTTCCATTGGTCTCTCGCTGGCCGCCTGGCCCAATCGCAGCACTTAGCGCCAGAATTTGAACCGCCGTTTTCTTTTGAATCGGGCGGGCGCGGCGGACAGCCTTGGCGCGGAGCCGCCTTGGCGGACACTCGTGACGGGGCGGCGGGCGGCGGGCGGCGGGCGGCGGGCACCAGGGACGCGGTCGGCGGGAGTGCGGGTCGGGGCGGAGCGAAGGCCGCGGGTGGCCGTGGTCGGACCTCCGCGGCTGAGGATCCGAGGGCTCTGACGCGGGCTGCACCCGGTGAGCGGCGGGCAGAGCTAACTTTCGCTGACTGGACCAGCTGAGGAGCGGCCGGGCGTGGGGTGCGGGGACTGCGAGCTTCACCGAGAGGCCACTCCACCCTCGGCCGCAGTCACTGACTCCGGACTGATGGCCGAGCGGGCCATGGCGTCCTCGGCTCGCCTGGTCACCATCAAGCGGAGCGGCGGCGACGGCGCACACTTCCCGCTGAGCCTCAGCTCCTGCCTGTTTGGAAGGTGAGTGCGCGCAGGGGCCGAGGTGACCCCTGGCAGCGACCCCGCGGCCGTACTCCCTTTGCGTTTGACAGGGCTGTCCCTGTAGCTTGTTTGGACGTCACTCTCCCGCACTGGAAGCTTCCCAAATGGAATCGGGATTTTACACTTGGTAGACGCGAAGCTGACGTCGGTGACCCGCAACTCCCGCACTGTCGCTCCCAAGCCATGGCTCTGGATGTTTCTGGAAACGTCAGATAGGAGAGCCATGCTCTGGTGGTCTGGGAGAATCCCCTCTTTCCCTCCCCCGTCAGTCGGATGGCAATCTTCCCTGAGGCCTTCCAGGTGGTTTCTTGCGTTGCCACTTTTGCAAACTTTGACCCTTATGGCTTTCTGCCGCGTTTGAAATGTTGTCTGAGAAGGTGCTTTAAAGAAAGCTCGTCTTTCCGAACACCATGCAGGTTGGTGACTAGTTTTTAGATTTTTGTTTGTTTGTCTCCCAGTAGACTATAAATTCCAAAGCAAGGGCTGCCTTGTTAATGTTTACCTCCCTAGGGTCCCATATGGCGCCTGACACTTAAGATCAGTCAGTGTGTGGTACAGGGTCGAGTAGGAAGATGGGAGTTCAGGCAAGAATGGTAGTTCTCAGACATTTGGCAAAGTCTGGTGACAGATTTTCATTTTCATGTCACCCTGGGAGAGGTGTCTGCCACTAGTATTGTCCTGTAAGGACTGAGAGAGACATGGTGTGTTTGACAGTGAGTAGGGCGTTGAGGAATTACCTGGTCCGGAATGTCTGTGGCATTCTGTATGTAGCATGGATTGTGGTGATGTTCCTGCTCAGTAAAACTGGGTTCTAGCATATGGTCTCTCTTCTGCCTGGTGTTTTGATATCCAAACCTCTATTTTCTTGAGCTCAAGGAAGCTGTAAGAGTAAAGAACTTTTCTATAACTTTGTTGTTGTTGTTTAAAAGAAGAAAGTAAACATTCCTGTTACAAGTGTCATTCATTTTGATTATTCTGCAATATTGCTTAAATAAACTTTTAACAAGTTTTACACATTTAAAAACCACTTTGCATTTGGTTGTGTGGTATTTATTGTAATCTGGATACTGCTTGTCATTAGTGTTTGTATTGTGAGGACCTCTGAGTCTGTCAACTTGGTGTGGTTTTTAAAACAACAGATAAAAACTCACATGGATTAACTGTGTGCCACATACACAAGTGACATACAGCTATAACTGAATTGCAACACAGGTGCTAGTATAGGCCTTTTTGTGTGTGAAGAAAGAGGCACTGATTGCCCACAGCACACGTCATGCTGGTACCTTTCTGTGTCCTTAAACACCGTATTGTTGTAAACACATTACGAAGTTCTCCTAAACGGATAGGAAGTTCTCTTCTATTGTGTGTTGTGGTTATAACTACTTATATGAAAAGGAATTGATTGTGTGTTCTGTGTTTTCTAATATAATTATTCTGAAGCGCTAGAAGTATCAATGGTCTTTTATGGCTTCTTGGGCAGTACTTGGGAACATCGTATTGTTTGCGCTGCCCATGATATCTTGTCAGTTCTTGTGTTGTACACTTAAAATCAAAATATTCTAGTCAAATCCTGTTAATATTTCGAAGGTTTGAGGGTTTCTTCTTTTTAGTTGCATACCCTCATAAAAACCCTTACTTTCTTTTGTATTAAGGAGTAATGAGTGTGACATTCGTATCCAGCTGCCTGTAGTGTCAAAAAAACACTGCAAAATTGAAGTCAAAGAGCAAGAGGTAAGTTGGCTTTGGAAATCAACTCTTAAAGCTTTTGAAGGTGACTCGAAGCAAGTCCTTAGTGTCTGCCCCTCCTCTCTCCTCGCAGGCAATATTATATAATTTCAGTTCCACCAATCCAACACAAGTAAATGGGGCTACTATAGATGAGCCTGTGCAGCTGAGACATGGAGACATAATAACAATCATTGACCGCTCCTTTAGGTGGGTGAAAACTAACTGGATGAGTTCTGAATACAGTACTTTCTTTAATCACAACCTGGGACCATTGTTGAACCTTTTTTGGTGTTGATGGATGTTGGAAATATCTCACAGGGTGTGTGTGTGTGTGTGTGTGTGTGTGTGTGTGTGTGTACACATGCTGGTATACAGTTGGACCTATGCCTGTGGAGAAGAGAGGACAACCTCAGGTGTGGTCCTCAGCGTTTGGGTCAGTTTCCCTTTTTGAAACAGGGTCTCTAACTGGCCTAGGATTCACCAAGTAGGCTAGATTGGCTAGACACCCAAGCCCAGTGTCCGGTCTTTGATTTCCCAGTGTTGATGGTATGTCTTAAAGTTCCTAGATCCTAGTCCCTTAGATAGTATATTTGGTCCTTAAAGAACAATTTTGGTAAACTGAGGCAATTGGACTGTGTCCTAACCCAGGACTGATGTCATTATACTAAGGAAAGATTAGCATACAGGGGAGCGAGTGTGCTGAGGGGGAGTGCTGTGAAGAGGCAGGAAGAGGGCTGCCAGTCCAGGAGGCCCAGAGGAGCCATCCCTACAGATGCTTGGACTTGGACTTCAGCCAGAACTGTGAGCAGCAGTTTTGTTGCTTAAGGTACTCTATCTGTGTTTTAATTGTGGGAGTCCTAGCTGACTAATACACCACAGCCAAGTCACAAGGGAAACTTCTGCACCTTTGTGTGTGTTCTCTCTAATCACACTTTTCTTGGTAAGCCACCGTGGTGGCTGTAAGAGAGAGGTGTCTTTGGAGTCTTGCTACCTGTTTGTGGTATTTTAACATGTGTTGCTGTGTTTTTCTTTTAACCCAGCTAGCTCCTAAATAATTTAGACTGGACTATTATATTTATTTAACAAGCTTTAAGGGCACAACAACTGAGCAATATTACTCAGTTCTAATCCTCTTGCTAATCTGGCCACCACCAAGTCAAAATCCCTGTGATATTTGTATTTCAGTACTGACTTGACTCTCTGGGCTCCGAGTATTTCTCATGGTGTCTCTTGGACTCTCAGGTTGCCTAATCTTCACCTGTCCTTCCTCTTTCTCCTCTCATCTTTCCTCTCCCATCCCCTCCTTTTCCTCTCTCCCTCTCTTCCCCTCTCCCCCCTCTCTCTCTCTGTCTCTCTCTGTCTCTCTCTTCCCCCACCCCTTCTGTCTTTCTCTCTCCCTTCTCTTCTCCCCTGGCTAGATGGAAGTTCAGCCCTGTTCTCTCCCCTTCAGTCACTGGCTGATCAGTTAGCTCTGTTGACCAATTGGGAAATCATTGGGGAGTCATTGCTTACACAACATAGAGACAGGAGATCTTAGAATAAGGTTTACAGCCAGAAATGGGGCACAGAAGTCAGCACTGGATAATACAAGGGTAATCTTTACACAGGGCACAGTAGCATGCCTACATGTGGGCCTCTAAACACTATAGTTAGCATAAAACTGTGTTGTGTCTGACTAATGTTCTTGTGTGTGTGGTTTATGGCATGCTTGGTGTCTTTGGCTTGTTTCTGCTCACAGTATAGATATTTCATTAATATCACAATATATACAGTAACATGTAAGAATATTTACAATTTATTCATTCTTGATTGAAAATTTGATTTCCAGTAGAAATCTGTCAAGACTTTTTTGTGATCAAATGCCCTCCCCCCATTTCCTATATTTGAAAGTGGTATTCTACAACTACCTAATGTAGTGTCCTATCTGTAGACCTGTTAAATTCTCTATTCTTAATAATTATTTTGTTATTTTCCTGCTTAATACTTTAAGAGATATATTGAAATCACCCATTGAGGATTTGTTTATTTTTCTTTAATTAATTTATTTTCCCTGTCACTTTTTGATTTATATTTTTTGATGCTACATCCTGGCATATGGTTGTGGACTCCTAGACATAATTCTAAATTGTGCACAGAATTCTTTGTCATTTGAAATATCTCTTACTTTTAGTCACGCCTTTTGCCTAAGTGAGTCCTTTGGATGATAATATAAATACATAATTTCTTACACTCACATAGTGTAACCTTTTTGCCTCCTTACGTTCAACTCTTTATACTCCTTAAGGCTTTTGTTGTGTCTAGGAACCTGCTGTTGAGTGGCTTCACTTGCAATAGACTTTTATTTTTAAATACAATATCTTGATGGATTTACCTTTAAGTCCTTATAAAATGAACTTTGTGAACAATTTGAAGGGACATTTTTATTGAGTAGACTATTTCAAAGAGACTCGGTTCAGCACTGTTGATACTGTTGATAGCTTGGAGAAGGGTTTTAGATGCTACCTGGCTTCAGATCTTACGTAGACAGCATCTAAATACAAGTAAGTTACTCCACTGAGGTACCAAAGTTTCTGTTGTCCACAGTAAAGTATTTTAGCTATGAACTGATCATTAAGATCTGTCGTGATTCTAGTGCCATCTTCTTCAGATGTGCCTGTCCTCTGGAGAGAATGAAGAAATACTGATCATAATTCTGGAACGCAGCTTTGTAATTTTCCATTTATATAAGTTTTTAGTTTTAAAAACTTTTCTTTGTATAAGCTAATATTCTGAACAAAGCCTGGAGTTTGATTTGAGGTTCTCTGTAACACTGGAATCTGGGTGCTCACACTCTTCACCTGACTCTGCACTGTAGGTATGAAGATGAAAACAGTGAAGACAGAAGCAGATCAACAGAATTTCCGGGAAAGTCCCTCAGGAAGGTGAGGGGAAGTGCTCAGGTTTGGCCTTGATTCTCGTGACCTGATGAGAACTCATTTATATGCTTTAACAAATGTTCTCACTTTTAAATTGGTGACCAAGAATGACTTTCTGATTACAGCAGAAACATGTAAGTAACAAGACAAGGGACTAAGTTAACCATGAGCACAGTAAAGTAACCCAGAACCATGTTTTTTTTGTTGTTGTTGTTGTTTTGTTTTGTTTTGTTTTTGCTGTTCAAAAACAGAGTGCTAAATTTGTCTTCCACTCTGCTATACTGTGTTGTGCTCTTATAAGCCCATGTTAGGATAGCCTGAATATATAGAAATAGTATGAAAATTAAGATAGGAAGCACATGACTACTAAGTATGGTGGGAAAGGTTTATATAGATTGAGAGGAGAACATAGGCAGAGACAGATATCTGGGAGAGTACCTAGTGAACTTGGCCCTGAGCTGGGCCATTAGTGGGGGAGGGGAGAGAGGAGAGGAGCTGCTGACCAAGAGGGGCAACCTGGGCCAAGAGACTGGCATAGCCAAAATGGTTGAGTTATATAGGGACTGGAGGAGCTCGGGGGAGGGCATGCCATCCAGGAGGCCCTGTAAGAGGTAGAAGCATGTTAGGAGGATGGGGAACCATCGACCACTTTATGTTAATGGGTACCTCAGTTAGCCTTTGTCCCAGGCTTGAGACCTAAGAGAAATAAAAGTTAGAGACATCCGATGAGTCACTTTGTCTACTACTCCTTGTTCCTGTCCATAATTACATTGTGAAAGTGAGTGCTGAAGAAGCTTCCTAGTTAAGAAAGTGAGTCTAGGGCTTGTCATGTGAGGGAATCCTGTCGCTTGATAGTATCAGCAAGATTACTGCCACTGGTATCGTTTACTAAAACACAATTCTGGACACAGGATTAGAGGCTTGGTGGGATTCAGTAGCTTTAGGGTAAGTCTTAAGAATCTTTGTCTTTCTTTTTTGAATGGTAGTCAGACTAGTACCATGAAGTAACGGCAGTCCCTTGAATTAGGAGCTTTAGGGTTCACCTATGTTTAGCAATAGGCACTCTTGCTTCAAGATTTAAATATTAATATCCATGTTAAATATTGCTTCTTCCTTAGAGGAGCCCAGTGCTCATTGACCACTAGAGGAAGCTATTTTTTGAGGTATCCCATCCACCAGTCACCATTTAACTTGTTAATAGATGTAAGAAAACAAAATTATTGATAGTAGATCTGTGGGACAGACAAGTACGACTTAATAGTTGGTGAACTATTTGGTTATTAGTCTGTAATAAAACTAAGCACTAAAATTCAATACAAATAGTGTGTTAGTAATTAATAAGAATTTCATGCCTCTTTAATGTAATCATGCAAAAATCTCAGGACTGGGAAGATAGCTCTATATAAAATGCTTTTTCTGTAAGCATGTGCACCTGAGTTTGATCCCTTAGGACCCATGTAAAAAGATTTGGGTGTGGTAGCGTATACCTATAATCACCATCACTGAGAAGGCAGAGATAGGAGGATTCCTGGTGTTTGGGGGCCCCCTAATCTAGCCAAATTGGTGAGGTTCAGGTTTAGTTTGTTCCCTGTCCTTAGAAATAAGATGGTAAGCATCTGAGAAAGATACTTACTATCAATGTTGTTTACAGCACACACAAACATGTATTCTTCACCTTTGGAATAGTTCCATATTCCCGAATATGTAGGCACTGTCCATTGGTTCAGAAAGTGTTGAGTTTGATATTCAGGCTCTGAAGTTATAGTGCACATGGATATGCTGCCCTTTGTGTGTCTTAACTTCCTGGCCCTCTGCTACACAACAGATACCTGCTAGGGATGAGAGCACAGGTGCTAGTGGAACTGCAGCTTAGCACATCCTGCATCCATTTCTGGTGAAACTCAGGGCATCTATGGTTTGTGCCTGTGGTGAGTTAACAGATGGAGGAACTTAATTTTAACTTTGCTTCTTCCTTCTTATGATGTTGGAAGATAAAGAAGTTCTAGAAAATTTACTGGGACACAGGGGCCTGGAGAGATGGCTGAACAATTAGATTAAGAGCACTGACTGCTTTTCTGGAGTTCCTGAGTTCAATTCCCAGCAACCACATGGTGGCTCACAACCATCTGTAATGAGATCCGATGCCATCTTCTGGTGTGTCTGAAGACAGCGACAGTGTACTCATACAAATACATTTTATTTTATTTATTTATTTTTATTTTTTTAAAAGTTTGCTGCTCTTCCAGAAGACCCAAGTTCAGTTCCTAGCACCCACATTGGCAGCTCACAACCAGCTGGAGATACCCACACAAATGTGCCTAACATACATACACATATACATAAATACAAAAATAAACCTTAAAGAAAAGGAAGCTCTAAGACAGCCAAGAAGTGCTGAGGTCATGACCACTAGCTTTCAAGTCACTGGCTGTATTTCTCAAGGTTCTAAATGTCATAAAGAAGCAATGTGACAAAGAATGTAATTAATGAAAAGTTTTCATTGTTTAAAAATGACCACACTAAAAAAGACACTTAAATTCTTGTTCTTAATCTTTTAATGTGCAGGAACCAGCGCGGCGAGCCTCAAGAGATAGCTTCTGTGCTGACCCTGGTTGGTATTGGTTGTGTTCTGTTCTGGGACCCTCAGCATCAGACTGCTATGACAGTGGCAAGGGTGGGATCATGGGGACACAGACATAAAATTCCTGGTCTCCCAAACTCCTAAGTTCTGTTTAAAATACCACAACAAAGCAGAGAGCTGGGTGAGTTGTCCCCTAGTGCTTGCTGTTTTAGTTGCCCAGGTAATCTTGAGCTGTCTGGTGGATACATTACATCACCGGATATTCAAAGCTGATGCACTTTATTTTCTTTCTTTCTTTTTAAATAAAAGACGTGTATTGAGGGGCTTGCTTACAGTTTCAGAGGTTTAGTCTAGCAGACAGGGATGGTACTGGAGTAGTAGCTGTGCAGTATACATGCTGATCTGCAGGCAGGAGAGAGAGGGAGGGAGGGGGGAGAGAGAGAGCGCGCGACTGGACCTGTCATGAGCTTTTGAAGCTCAAAGCTTACCCTTAGTGACATACTTCCTTCCTCAAAGCCACACCAACTCCAGCCTGACCATACCTCCTAATCCTCCTAATCCTTCCCTGGTGACTAAGCCTTCACATTTATAGGCCTGTGGGGCCATTCTCATTCAAACCTCCATAAACTACACGCCCCTTAGCTATCATGCTCCAACACCCATCCTCCCCAGCACCTAAACTCCACTCATCCACTTCTTGTCTTCTATATTTGTCTGTTATGGATGTTTTGCTAGTGCACTTTGTTAAGCTGGAAATAGCATGACAAGGCAAGTGTAAGGAATTAATTTGTGGGCTAAATGAAAAGCTGGGATACAAGGCAATTTAAATATGGTACTAGCTTCCAGAAATTTTAAATCACTGAGAAAATGTTGAATTTCTGTTTCTTATTTCATATTTGTTGCCAAGATGGGAAAGGTCAAGATACCAAAGCTTCCAAAGTGACTGCTTCAAGAAGATCGTTCTTGCATGCCAAGGGGCTCTCTGCAGATAATCCTGCCTCAGATGGCTCAAAGGACAGTGTTACCCAAGATTCATCAGGGCATGTAGAACAGCACAATCACAGAAACATAGGAGAGCCCACTTCTGGGGATCTCTTTAAGAAGTCCAGGGCTTCAGGGAGCAGTTACAGGGAATTGAAGTCTTCTCCTGCACAGAGCCTTAGCAATAACAACAAAAATGAATCTCCTTTTGAGAAGCTTTATCAATCAATGAAGGAAGAGTTGGATGTAAAATCACAGAAATCTTGTAGAAAATCAGAACCCCAATCTCATCGTGCAGCAGAATCGTTGGAGACACAGCTATTGGTGTCATGCAAGGCAAGGCCAAAGTCCAGTGGAAGCACCCCTGTTACAGCAACCTCTTTACCCAAAGTAGGGAAGATCTGGACC
This sequence comes from Rhynchomys soricoides, assembly GCA_019843965.1. Classification (NCBI taxonomy): domain Eukaryota; kingdom Metazoa; phylum Chordata; class Mammalia; order Rodentia; family Muridae; genus Rhynchomys; species Rhynchomys soricoides. The sequence goes on along the minus strand of JADRCH010000138.1, from coordinate 2,654,453 downwards.
AAGAGATTGAGCGGTGGTATGGGACCTGCTCAGACTTCCACAGAGGCAGCTAAAATGAAGACCCCTGTGCGGAATTCACAGCAACTTAAGGATGAAGACTCTTGTGTTACTGTCAGAAGAAATTCTGTGAATCTGGATGAAGGTGAAAGTGCCCAGGCAGTTCATAAAATAGTCACTCCTGGGAAACTGGTAACTAGAAACCAAACTGCGGTGAAGGTTGGACATACTGCCAGTCCTGCTGATACACCAGAAAATGCCCCTTCCAGAAAGAGAAGAAGTATTCCAGCAAAGGTAGAGGTTTCATCTGCTGAGGCACAAAAGCGGCTTTCTTTAACTCAGCGCCTTGCTCCAAGTGAAAAGAAAAGTCCCAAGAATTCCTTCAGCAAGCATGAGAAATTGGCTACAGCAGATGAACAGACTTGTTCTGGGCTACCTGGTCTTAGTTCTGTTGATATCAGCAACTTTGGTGATTCCATTAGTAAGTTATTTAATGTAGATTTGCTTTTCCTAATAGGTTACCATCTACCTTACATATTATGAGTTAATGAGGTGCTTGTTTAGTGTGAGTAGGTACGTGCTAAAGAACCCACCAAGTACCCTGATACAGTAAGCTTTATCTAATATATGGGTACTGAAGACTGCGATTCATAAAGAGGTGTAATAGATGAGGTGCTAATAGTTCAGGAGGAAACCATATCACAGAAACTACTTCAGAGAAAAAAATGTGATTTTTCTTTTACAAAATAAGGGATATAACCATAATAGCTTTTCATTTAGTGTCCAGTTCTAAATACCAATTATATCTTGTGGGATTGGTTCTTGAGACTAAATCATGATCATTCCTTTGAGCCATTATTGAACATAGAGGCTTGTGGGTGTTCAAACTCTGTTCTCAAGTCTTTTTTTTTTTTTTTTTGGTTTTTCAAGACAGGGTTTCTCTGTGTAGTCTTGGCTGTCCTGAAACTTGCTCTGTAGACCAGGCTGGCCTCTGCCTCCCACTTGCTGGGATTAAAGGTGTGTGCCACCACTGCCCGGCTTGTTCTCAGTCTCTTATTAGCACTTTATTGCAGACACTGGACTGGACTCAGATTTCTACACCAGCAAAGTTGTGTATGCTTCCAAGGCACTAACATTTTGTTTTTAAATTTTTGACTATATTTACTTATTTTTGTATATGGGGAAAGGGAAGATAAGCGTGTGCTATGGTGCTCATGCAGGAGTCTGAGGACAACTTGTAGGTGTCAGTTCTCTCCTTCTACTATGTGCCATCTTGGTTCCAGGGATTGACCTCAGGTCCTTAGACTTGGCAGCAAAGCACTCTTACCTGCTGAGCCATCTCACCACCTAGAGAAAGCTTTCTCTTTCTTTACAAACATGAAGTGACTACCCAAGGCTACATAGTGACAGCCTCGTAGTATCTTCCTGCATACTTGTTTCATGCTGGCTTAAAGAAAGGAAAGCTCTCTGGGCACATAACCTTTATATCAGGCACGCTGCTGGTGGCCTACTGGTGTGACTGTCTGTCAGTGACACTTGTACCCATCAGCCAGTGTTTGATTGTGCCTCATAATGGAGTACCAGTCCTGGACAAGGAGTTTCGGAAGACTGTTCAGGAAGTTGGTATAATGGGTTTGGTTGCATGAACTTCCCACAAGCACAACCTAAGATATTTTGCCTGCTCATATAGTTCATTCATAAGGCAGGTCTGGGTCTGGCCCATGTATGTGTGACTTTTATCAAGTTCCTCAGGGCACTGTTCAGGTTCTGCCTCCTCTGCTGGAGAGTGACACCTGCTGCTGTGGGTAGATGACTTTCTTAAGCTAATCACTAGCAATTTTCAGTTTCAAGGAGAACCTCTATTCTCTCTAGTTGACATGCAATGCGTCTGGTTTCTCTTGAGATCATTTAGGAAGTCCTGAGGCTGCTCTGGCTTCAGTTTCATGAATAAAGGTGCCATGTTTCAGTGCCTTTGCAGTGCATTACTTTTTCATGCGATTTTGAAATAAATCCTAAGTCCTGTCATGGCATTTACATTGCCCTTTTCATGTGTTTGCATTCCTTACTTCAGACAAGAGTGAAGGAATACCTTTGAAGAGAAGACGCGTATCCTTTGGTGGTCATCTAAGACCTGAATTATTTGATGAAAACTTGCCTCCTAATACACCACTCAAAAGAGGAGAAACACCAACCAAGAGGAAGTCTCTTGGCACTCACAGTCCAGCTGTCCTGAAGAAAATCATCAAGGTTAGTTGGATAGTCAGCACTTTGTACCTCATATTTCACAGATGATTCATTCCATCCAAAACCAGGCAGAGGTAAAGGGTAATTGAGATCTTATTTCTCTACCACTTGTCTCATGCCCAGTAACAACTATATGGGCATTCAGGTAGTTCTAGGAGGTGAGGTGGGGTTCTGGGCACTTTCAATTTGAAGAAGACCCTGACACTCCACAGGGACTCCTGGGACACACTGGGATCATTTAAAAGAATCTAAAGACAGTAGCATGTATGACCACAAAGATTGCTTTGTTTTTTTCTGGGAGAACAAGGGCATTGTTGTGGGAAGGAAAGTCTTTGGTAAAACATCTCTTCTGCACATGTAGCTCCTTAGGCCTTTAGCCCTCTGTCACCGTTCTGTTGCTTTTCCTTGGTGTGGCTACATAGCTCAATTTCCTAAAAGGACCCTGGACAGCTTTATTCTTTTAGTACCTAAAAGACTTGGAGGCAAACCTAATACCTTCCTACCTTGTCCTACCTCCCAGAAGTGAGTAGCCCTCTCCATGCTGACCCCAGGGCTGGTTTTGGCTGAGCTGAAATCAGAGTGCCTCTTTCACTGAGTAGTGCCCCTGTTTCCACCAGAAAGACTCCACTCCCCTGGTACATATGTCTCCTTCCTTTGCTTAAATGAATAGGGCAACTGACCCCTTTCTTATCCTTGAAAGACAGAGCCAGTAGTGCTTCAGGATTTAAAAGCTACATGGTTTGTTGTAAAGGTTTTTAATAGGCATTACAGAGATGTTAATCTCCTTGGTCAGGTTTTTCATAAATGACTCTGCCTTGTCAGGAACAGCCTCAGACTCCAGGGAAACAAGAGTCTCCTGGAATAACTCCACCGAGGACAAATGATCAAAGACGCAGATCAGGCAGGATCTCACTTGCTTCCAGTGGAAGCAAATTCTTATGTGAGACAGACATTCCCAAGAAAGCAGGCAGGAAGAGCGGCAACCTGCCTGCGAAGAGAGCATCCATCAGCCGGAGTCAGCATGGCATTCTACAGATGATTTGCTCCAAAAGAAGGAGTGGTGCTTCTGAAGCCAACCTGATTGGTTAGTGCTGTATTGGGCAGAAAGAGTTCAAACTCAACTTTCTTATGCTGGGTTTTGAAAAGTTCACCATCTTTTCCTTTTGACAGTTGCAAAATCATGGGCTGATGTTGTAAAACTTGGCGTGAAACAAACACAGATGAAAGTAGTGAAACATGTCCCTCAAAAGCAGACAAGCAAAAGACAAAGAAGGCCCAGTACTCCAAAGGTATAGGGCTTCAGCCATTCACTGCTTTTATTCTCAGTTGTCTTAGGTATGTATGGTTCATGCTGTGATATTTTGTCTGTCTTGCTTTTGTCTGCAGAAACCCACAAGCAACCTTCACAATGAGTTTACTACAGGCCATGCAAACTCGCCTTGTACCATTGTAGTGGGGAGAGCACAGATTGAAAAAGTAAGTGTGCCTGCCCGGCCCTACAAAATGCTGAACAACTTGATGCTAAACCGAAAAGTGGACTTCAGTGAAGATCTGTCAGGTAAATGTAGTCACATTTACAGGAAAGCCTGTAGTCACAGCCTTCTTGATCTTTCTGTTTGTGACTTCCTTGATGCTTGTTACCTCCATCCCATGCTCCCTCTTACAACCTTTGAACCCTAGCTGGGAACCCGGTAGCAGCGATTGACTACAGAATATCCCATGCCAGCTTTCTGCTGTTTTGATATTGTAAGATGAAGTTGGGCAGGTCTCAGTCAATTTGGGGGATCTGTGTCCTTCAGCAAGCAGGGATGGAAATCTCAAGTGCATAGCCTCTGGTGAGCAGTGTGTGTACGGAAAATGGAAAGATACATTGTGGTGTGAGGACGGTCGGGTGTTACTGTATTTTCGGAGGAGTTGCACTGATGGCTGATCCCAGGGAATAAGTTGATTTAGAGCAGTATTAATGCTTCTCCAAGATTCACTTTTTTTCTAGTGAGCTTTACTGCTTGCTGAGAGGAAGCCATGTAAGAAAGGTTTTTCTGAGCTATTGATAATTGAACTGTTTTCACTGTCTTGAATATCAGTGAAGGTGTAACTGGCTGGCTTAGACTTACTCTCAAGAAGACAGATTTGTCTCATGTTCCTCAATATGTGATAGTTTCTGGAAGAGAATTACAATTTGAACTGAGTAGGTAGAAACTTGTTTTTATTTATTGCAGATTATGAATTGTAAATGACCAAATACCTCAGTGTATAATGCTTGTGAAATAACCCCTAAAAGAACTGCATTTTTGATCAACTTGTTTATCTTTATAAAAATAACAAAAAATAAAAACAAAAAACGAATAAAGTATATGTATGTGACTATAAATTGAGGATGATATATAAATTTATATATATTATATTTCAAAAACTCTCAAAGATAAATAAGATTTTAAATATGTGGTGCCTGAGACAGTGAATTGTCTTGAGTGTTCCTTCTGTACTCATTCTTGGAGTCAGACAATTCTCATCTCATGGTTTAGGCAGCTTCCTCTTTCCTCTCCTCCTTCATACATATGTTTTTTTTTTCTTGAGCTAGAGTCTTACTATTCAGGTTACCTTAAAACATAAAGAGATCTGCCTGCCCCTACTTTCTTAGGGCTACCATGCCTGGCCTGGCAGCTTCTATTTTAAAACATTAGAAGGGAAATCCTGATATTTCAAGTTAGCAAGTAAGGCCGGGAAGGCTATGGAAGGAGACGTTTTGAACAGGCTAGTGTGGATAGACACTTCCAGTTCCCAGACCCATTCTGTGGTGAATGCCAGCTCAAGCCCTCATTCTGTGGAGCCAACCAGACAGAAGCATGACACGGGAGCTTTTCAGGAAGCTTAATCATCCATATGGAGTTATGTCACTATTGCCGTTTTGGTGTGAAAGTGAGTAGGGAGGGATGATACTTAGACGTGTGTGTGTGTGTTCTTGATAGGACTGAAAATTGTCAGTGTTCTGTCAGTATCCTAAGCTGTAGAAACGTATTATTTGTACTTAGGGTTTAGATCTGAGAAACCTAGGATTTCTTGAGGACATAACAAGGTGTCTGGGTCATGGATTCCCAGATATCAGTACTCTGAGGAGAGGTATCCACACTAACTTTTGTCCCTTTGCCGGGGCTTATTTTTGGGAACTAGTTAGAAAACTACAGAGCCCAACTAAATCACTGGATTTCTGTCGGCTCCTTGCCAGCAGGTCCAGGCGAGAGGAGAGAACTCAGCCCAGCTGGGTCTGTCTGGGGCTGAGCGGGATGGTGAGTGTCAGTGGCCCAAAAGAAACACGCCAGGCTGGGAGTCTTGTCGAAGCAGGAACTCATTTTATTAAACTAGGCACTTGCTTATACAGAGAAGGCAAGGAGGTGGGCACTTAGGTATGGGAAGAGATGACGTAGGAGGCCGGGAAGGGTGATGGAGTGTTAAGGGGTAACTGACAGGGCCAATGGCAATGCTTCAGAAGCAGTGGGGCAGAGACAGGGCCTGATATGGAAATACCCCAAAATTTGAGCCAGGCTTAGGTTCTCCCACAAAGCCACAGAAACTCAAGCCAGGCTCAGATTTGTCCTCAAGGCCCAAACCAGGGCCAAAATGGGGCCCAACAGATTTCCTTTTCCATAGGAGAGGGTTAGAAAAGTTGGCCATATGTGTTGTTGTGGTGGTGGTGGTGGTTGTTTTTTATAAGCCTATTAACAAAAATCAAATCAGCATTTAATGAAATGATGCATACCTAGAATCTGAAAACTTGTTTGTCATCTACATTATTTTGCATGAGGAATGAGATAATGTAAGCCATGTTTCCAGTGTTTTCTTTTATCAGGACTAACTGAAATGTTCAAGACTCCAGTGAAGGAGAAGCCGCAGCCGATGAGTGACATGGGCTCCATTCTGTCCAATTCAGAGAATTTGTCTGAAAGACAGTTGCAAGTAACGAATTCAGGAGACACACTGCTGCCCATCACCTCAGAAATTTTGGGTTGGTTTATTTGTCTTTTCCCCTATTAAACTTTGGGATGGAGACTTGAAGATTACCTTTTTCTTTATAGACAATACTGGGTTCCTTCTCTATAATAGCTTTTCCTGGTGAAATGCCATTTCCACCTTCTCGGTTCTGTTTTCAAGCACTCTTTGCAATTTTTCTAAACGTCAATCATTGAGCTAGCTTGGTGGGAAGTATTCTTCCCTCAGCTAAGAAGTCTAACTGATGTCTACATGATTTTAGCTTCTCTGTTATAAGGATGGAGGCACAAACAGTGCACTTATCCTGCCATGTTTATATATAGATTACACAAAATAAAAATTATTGCAAACATAGAGATGTCACTTGATTGGTAGAGTTCTTTCCTGGCATTCAGGAAACTCTGGGTTAAGTCTATAGCATTGCAAAATCTTTGTGTGGTGGTATATGGCGTTAACCCCAGAACGTGAGAGGTGGAGGTAGGAGGATCACAAGTTGCTTACATACAGAATTTGATTTGTACCTTAAACATGAACAATAGAATCTATTACTTCATTAGTGAATCAAGATAATACATAACTGTTTCAAAACAAAAATTGCCTGTATTCAGGTCCATGTCACACATGTTGGCAGTCTTTAGAAGATCCTTCTTAAGGATACTTCACAATGATTCTTCTCTGTTACCAAATAACATTACATTTAATAGATCATAAATGGGACAGGGTTGAGGTCATCTACTAACTGCTTGTTAGAAAAGAAGCTAAATTATTTGTTCTTATATACTTCCTAAAGATAAAATACTAAGCTGGTATTAGGTTGTGAAAATGATATATTTATGTATATATTTTTGTATCTTATAGGAGAAAAACTACTCAGTAATCAGAATGCAGCAAAGCAGCAATCTGATAGATATTCTGCAAGTCCTACCTTAAGACGGCGGAGCATCAAACATGAAAGCACAGTGCAAACTCCTAAGAATGTCCATAACATTACTCACCTTGAGAAGAAGACTCCAGTCTCTGAGACAGAGCCTTCGAAGACAGCATTGAGTATGAGCAAGTTAAGGAGATCTAGAGAGCTCAGACATACCTTTGTAGAAACTATGAATGAAAAGACAGAAGCAGTCCTTGCCGAGAATATCACAGAACGACACTTACGGAAGACATTGCGAGTACAAGAAGTGGATCAGCAGGTGCAGGACAGTGAAAACTCTTTACAAAGATGCAAGGAAAATGGTGAATTTCGTGAAGGTTCAGAAAAGATATCAGCTAGGAGATCAAGTGCCAGGAAGCAGAAGCCAACAAAAGACTTAATAGAAAGTCAGATGGTCACTCAAACAGCAGATTGTGCCAAGGAAATATTTAGTCAAGAACAAAGAACCATACAAAACCTAGAGGAATCCATGCACATGCAAAACACATCAATAAGTGATGATCAAGGAATTACAAAACAGAAAGTGAACATAATGATATATGCAACCAAAGAAAATCACTGGCCAAAGACCCCTGGCAAAATGACACAACCTCTAGAAGGCCCAGCTGGTCTCAAGGAGCACTTTGAAACACCAAACCACAAAGATGAACCCATAGGTGACGATAAAACTAAAGTCCCTTGCAAATCCTCACAACCTACAACAGAGAACATCAAAACAAGCACAAAGCCATGGACCAGCACATCTGGGAAGGAAGTAGAGATGAAGAAAGAATTCTCTGCCTTGACAAAGCTTAAATATATGTCAGGGAAAAACAGGCATACTCCCAAAGTTCTACAACTTGAATATGGGGATATCAAAGCTTTGAAGCAATCTGAAAATGAAATGCTGACTCCAACAGTAACTGGAAGCAAGAGTGCTTTAGCAAAAGCAAAGGAAAAGGCCCAGCCCCTGGAAGACCTAACTGGTTACCAGGAACTCTTTCTATCAGTCCCTGGTGACAAAATCACAAAAATGTCCAGCAAATCTCCACACACAGAAACAATCAGAACCCCAGCAAGCACAAAGAGACTCTCTAAGACAGGTCTTGGTAAGGTGGATGTGAGAGAACAGCCTTCAACACTTGGGGGAAGAACAAAGTCACCAGGCAGAGCCTCAGCCACACAAGCACCAGTGCAGGAAGAAGAGGACACCGCAGCCTTTATGGAAACTCCAAAGCAGAAACTGGATTTCACAGGAAATTCAACAGGG
>JADRCH010000138.1:2567939-2646035 GCA_019843965.1 Rhynchomys soricoides | reverse complement strand
CTCTCCAAGACAGGGCTCAGTAAGGTGGATGTGAGAGGAGCACTCTCTCCACTGAGTAAGCCAGAGTGTGCATCACAGAAAGTCATGCACACACCCACACTTTCAGAAGACCATGGCAGAGGGACCAAAGATGTGAAGGTATGGTTAGCTCAGACATTGGACCCAGCAGTACCTGTCACTCATGGCAAGAGGCAGCAAGGGTCATATAAGAAAAGGTCCCAGTCCCCAGAAGACGTATTTGGTCTTCAGGAGCTCTTCCAAACACCAGGCCATAAAAAGGATTCAGTGACACTGGACAATCTTGCAAAAATGCCCAGCAAGTCTCCACCACCAGAGCCAATAGACACTTCAGTAACCTCACGGAGACAGCCCAGAACTGGACTGAGGAAAATTCATGGTCTTAGGAAACTTTCAGGAGACATAATGCATCCACAAATGTCAGGGGAAATCTTGGACTTATCTAGAGTACCAGAAGGTGAAGACAAAGTCATTAAAACAAGGAAGCAATCTGTAAAGCGGAAACTGGACACAGCAGTCAATGTGCCTCGCAGCAAGAGGCAAAGAATTACACGAGCAGAAAAGACCCTAGAGGATCTGCCTGGCTTCCAAGAGCTCTGCCAAACTCCAAGCTTGGTAATGGACTCAGTTATTGTTGACAAAACCACAAAGATGCCTTGCAAATCTCCAGAACCTGTAAGTACAACTTCAGAGACACAGCCAAGAAGACTCAGGAGACTGGGTGTGACTGAAGAGCCCATACCACAAAGAAAGACTACAAGAGTGTTAAGGCAAACCAGAAACACACACAAAGAGCCCGTAGGTGATAGTAAAGGTAATGAAGAGTTTAAGGAATGTTCAGCCCAGAAACAAGACCCAGCTGTACGTTTAATGGGCAGGAGGAACCAACCAAGGACTGTTAAGGAGAAGACCCAACCCTTGGAAGAACTGACCATTTCGCAAGAGGAAACTGCCAGAAGAAAATCTGGCAAATCTCCACAACCAGAAGAGAAGAAAACTTTAGGCTTAAAGAGGCAGCTCAGAATACAACTATTCAAGGTGGGTGTAAAAGAAGAACCCACAGCAGAGAGAAAGCAACCAGCCAGGAAAACCAGGAACACATTCAAAGAGCCCATGAGTGACAGTATAAATGTTGAAGAGCTTAAGAAGTCTACAAAGCAGAAAATTGAATCAGTAGCAAGTGTGCCTGTCAGCAAGAGGCCACGGAGAGTACCCAAGGAAAAGGCACAGATCCTAGAATTGGCTGGTCTCAAAGGACCAATCCAAACCTTAGGTCACACTGAGGAATCAGCAAGTGATAAAGGACCCACACAGATTCTCTGTAATTCTCTACAACCAGAGCAAGTTGACAGCCTCCAAACCTCACCAAGACGTCCCAGGACAAGACATGGGAAAGTAGAGGCAGTCAAAGAGCCTTCCGCAGTTAGGAAGACAGTGCAAACATCAAGGCAAACTATGCGATCTCGTAAGGTCCCTGAAATTAATGACAATGGCACCCAAACTTCAAAGGTGCCTGTAAAGCAGACATTAGATACAGTAGCCAAAGTAACTGGCAGTAGGAGGCAGCTAAGGACACACAAGGATGGAATCGAACCTCTTAAAATCCTGGGTGACTCCAAAGAAATAACCCAAATATCAGACCACTCTGAGAAACTAAAACATGACAGTAATATCCTTAAGAGCGCTCTACAGCAAAAGCCAGATTCAGTAAAACCTCTGAGAACATGCAGAAGAGTGCTGAGGACCTCTAAAAAGGACCCCAAGGAAGTGTTGGTGGATACCAGAGACCCTGCAGCATTACAAAGCAAAAGTAACCCTTTTTTGTCCCCCAAGAGGAAGTCTGCAAGAGATGGAAGCATTCTGAGAACCAGGGCTTTACGCTCTGTAACACCAAAGCTGGAAGCAACAGATGAGAAGCCTGTACCTAAGAAACAAAGGGCTGCTTCCAGCAAGAAGCATGTATCACCTGAGCCTGTGAAGCTGAAACACCTGAGAATCATGTCAAACAAACTTGAATCTGTGGAAGAGCAGAGAAGCACCACTTTAAAAACAGAAGAAATGGAAGCCAAAGGAGAAAACCCTGTCACTCCAGATCAGGTAATGCCGATGGACGTAGTGGGTGCTTGTCAGGGAAGGTGTGTTTTGCTGCAGTTATTTTTGTATAGCTGGGAGTTTATCCACATATAAATATTCATTTCCTTTCAGTTTTCATTTATCACCATTAATAACTGTAGCCAGTGATCCCTCGGGGATTTGCACAAGGAATAGACTAACTCTTAAATGTTTTCCTCTCTGAAAAAGAGCTGATCACAAGTGACTGTAGTAGTTCTCAGGGAGTGAATGGATTAATGTATCTTTAGTTTGAAGAATTAATCAGGGAACAGGTGGTCAGTGTAGCTCTGTGTATGTGACAGTATTCTATTAAGGACACAGGTGCTAAGGTTTATGTATCCTTGAGAAGGAATGAAACAGGGAGGTCACCATGGCACCCCTCAAAGATTGTAGAGCCTTGTACCTTAGTGATCTTTAAAGGACCAACAGTTCATTTACAGCCTTTATGATGGGCATTCTTCAATAGTATGAACTGGAATGTTTTCAATATGTATTATCATTGACGTCCTGAATTTATAATTTATTAGTAGAGATGATTATTTTTTCATAGGAACAAAGTAGCTAAGGCATTGCCTTGAATATCATAGATGACTCTTAATAAATTAATCAATGTAAAATTTGTGATTTTCTTTTTCTATATTTTTGCTTTTATTTTTTTCCTGATGGGTCTTTAGATTTAACTAATTTTGTGGTTGTCTTCTCATTCCCTTAGAAAACACCTCAGAGCTCTAGGTACCGAAAGAAAACCAATGAAAAACAGCCAAGACCCAAGTTTGATGTATCTGCAGAGAAGGTTGGGGTAAAGAAAAGTGAGAAGAAAACTGTGAAAACTGCCTCCCAAGAGACAGAGCTTCAGAATCCAGATGATGGAGCCAAGAAGTCTACATCTCGGGGCAAAGTCAGTGGGAAAAGAACGTGCTTAAGGTCTAGAGGACAGACTGAGATTCCCCAGCCTCATGAAGCAGAAGAGAAAACAAGCAAATCAGGTGCAGAAATCTTGATAAAGACTCAGAAAGAGAAAAGAATCTCTGGAGATTCAGATGTTAGGTGTTTGAGATCCAGAAAAACTAGAGTCACTTTGGACAGTGAACCTAAGCCAAGAGTAACTAGAGGTATCAAGAAAGATGCAAAAACTCCAAAGAAGGTAAGGGCCCTTGCTGTCTTACATTCTACAAGACCCAGAATGTTCTAATATTCATGCCCGGTTGCAAAGGCAAATAAAGGGCATGCATGCAAGTAGCTCCTGCTATGCTAGTGGGAGAAGCCATCATTTAGGTCACCTACTTTCTTGTGTCTGTTTTGGTAATTCCACTTTGAATAGTGAATTTACCTATTGAAGGTTTCATTCCAGAAGATAGATATATATTTCATTTTCTGATGTTTGTGATGTGTTTGTATCATGGTTATAGATGACATCTTCAGCCTCTCTAGGTTGGCAACACGTAACTAAAACAAAGGTGGGCATGTCTGGACCTTAAAAGATTTTCTTTAAAATGGCTGAATGAGTTGGCTCAGCAGTTGAGAGCACTAACTGCTCTTTCAGAGGAGCCAGGTGTGATTCCTAGGACTCACATGGCTCACAACTATCTGTAACTTCAGTTCCAGGGTATCTGATATTCTTTTCTGACCTCCTTAAGCACCAAGCAGGCATGTACACATACATTGGTGAAGGCAAATAAATAAATAAATAAGGAATAAATCTGATTTTAAAAAATAAATTAAAAAAGGCAGAATAAGCCCAGGATTGTCTGCCTCCTAAGCAAATAAATGGAAATAGGTACATTCTACTCAGTAGGACGTATGTTGTTTGAACACCCTAAGCTTAGAGTATCTAAGCTAGTAGACTGTAAATGCTCATGCACTGTCTGTGTTTTGCATCATTCCCAATGGCATGCTTACATTAAGCAGTAGTCTAGGAAAAGTTAAAGGTGGGGTGGGCAGTTACCTTTGTGGGAGTGACACATAATTGTTCTCAGCACTTAAGTCAAACCTGAACATTCTGAGACAGCTGATGAGATAAGGGTAGCGATGGCCACTCAAGGCAGAGATGTGCTGAGCTGGCAGTCCTAACCACTTCTAGAGTAAACCAAGAAACATGACTTGACAGCACAAGTAGAACCAGGCATTCCAGAGACCACGAAACCTCCCACATAACTGAGGGTGGAGCAAGAAGCATGAAAATCTAGTGAGAAGGTGCAGCCAGAATGCAGAGCAGTGTTTCTCAACCTTTCTAATACTGTGACTCTTTAATACAGTTCTTCATGTTGTGATCCCCAACCATAAAATTATCTGATTGCTACTTGATCACTAATGTTGCTACTGTTATGAATTATAAATGTAAATATCTGGTATGCATGATATCTGATATGTGACCCCTGTGAAACGGTTGTTTCACACCCTCACAAAGAGGTTGAGAACTACTGCTCTAGAGGACTAAAGAGAAGCTCAGGAAAGTAGAGCAATACCCAGGAAGTGGAGGTGGGCTGTCTGGAAGCAGGCACTATCTCATGGTGGCAAGCCTTCATTATAGATACCATGACACACCAGGAACTCAGCCTCATACATAGGCTTTACAAGTGTATCTTATGTTCCCTCGGGACTCCAAGCACAGATTCATAATTCTCAAAGTAGTACTTTATTAGACTAAAATGGAAGGAATAAGACCCAGGTTTTTTTTTTTTTTTTTTACTCAAGTGATTCTGAACACAACAGCCAAGCCCTGAGGGTGATCAGGCCAGTTCATCGTGTCATAGGCGCTCAGATCTCTTCTCCTCACTGGGACCCAATGGACTCCATACACTGACGAGTTTTCCCAGAACGATACTCTTTGTTGTCTGTTCTGTTGTCCATAAACCCAGATACTGCATATGTGGGGTGTATGTGTTTTCCAGGGGTCCATCCTGTAAGTGTGCTGGAAGAGCAAGCCTCATCTGGTGTGTGTACCTTTCTAACGTGTACAGTAGATCCATGTTAGCATCTACCTGTTATTTTCTAGAATTCAACAGCATTCACATACCAAGATCTTGTCCATACTGAGCTTCACACTTAGAGTTCCTGTTTTCTTTCTCCTTTTCTTAACTGTCCATGATCACTCATAAAGCTACTTCTAAAAGCCCAGCATCACCCTTGGCTTTTCCTAATGTACACTGGATGGGCCTTGTGTTTATCGGGTACCAGAACTTTGGGTCATTTGCTCTAAGAGGCTATTGTGACCTTTTGCTTTCTGTAGCTTGGATACCCGCTTCCAGGTATGGCCTGCCTCCGTCTCCCTACTACCTAGGAGGACCTACATCCTTTTGCAGCCACATAGGAAACCTCAGGACACAGTGACTGTCCTTTGTCTGTGGGAAGTTGACTTTAGGACACTTAAGTTTTCATTTGGCCACATTCAATTTTTCTGAATGATGTTTTCTAATTAGTGAACCACATACAGTGGTGAGGACTTGTATATGTTAAAAATTTATGAAAGAGCACAGAGTCTAAGCTTAAAAAGCTAAGTAAGAAACCATTTAGGAAGAAACAACCTTAAGGTAAGCATTGTAAAAGTAATTTCCAACTTTAATTTTTCTTTTAAAAAACATTTTGTTTTTTGTTTTTTTAAATGTATAGTGTTTGCCATATGTATGTATGTATGTATGTATGTATGTATATGTACCATGTGCCTGCCTGCAGAGGTCAGTCAGAAGAGGGCATCTGATCCTCTGGATGGTTGTGAGCCACCATATGGATGCTGGGAGTTAAACCTAGGTCCTCTGTAAGTGCAGAAAGAGTCCCTAGACACTGAGCCATCTCTCCAGCCCCTCAACGTTAATTTATAGATAAGAAGCCTGAAGGACACCTAGTAAGGACCAGGGGGTCATTGAGTTGAGCTGGTCATAAAAATTGTCCCTTCACATTGTTTAGGAGTTGTGTTTTTCTTCCCAAATAGGATGAAGACATTGTGTACACCAAGAAGTTAAGAACAAGAAATCACCAGAAAAGTGAAACTATGTAGTAAAGACATTTAAGAAGAAAAACTAAATTTGGCTTAGTGATAAATTCCAGTGTGATTTTCACCTCCAGTGTAAAGGTGAACTGTAAATAATACTGCTCGTGTTTAAGGAAGGAAGCTTTGAGCTTTCCTGGTCATACTCTCTTCAAACTCCAATGGACATCATGAAGGAGATCACCAAGGATGGTAGAGCAATTACAGTTTAAATGTTTGGGGGTGAGCCAGCCCTCTGTCCTACCCAATAAAGCTCTGTGAAATTCACTGCCTCCTGTGTCCTCTCTGAGCAACTGCAGCTGCTCGTGTGTTCCTTCACAGCGGAAGGGAAGGAGGTGTCTCTCCACTCATTAGACATCAGCTGTGCAGTTATAGCAGCAGAGCTTACACAGGATAACTGTATGATGGAGCATTTGGTTTGTAGTCTGACCATTAGTCATTTATACAGGTCAACCTGGTCCTTTGGGTATTTGACCTTTGATAGAAGCATTTGACAAGGACGGCTGATAAGCTCTCCTTCAGGGCACAGGTTGCTATGGTAAAGACTGGTTGGTGCCTGCGCTTTTCCTTAGGCATCTGCATTGAACAAGTTGGCTGCCTTTGCTGTTGGAGAGTGTGCCTGTAGTCTCCTATCCTAGCTTCTGCTTTGATCATGCGCTTTCTCTGACCTCTTGCCTGGCAGCATGAGGCCATCCTGCTGTCTGGTATGCGATGATTACCTTCCAAGTCTCACTTTAACCCTAGACTCCCGTTTCAGACCGTAGTTATAGCATATCTGCACAATGCAGCTTTGTGCTTTTCACTGCCCAGTGCTGGAAGACAGGCTGGAGTGTGGCTGGCCAGCCACTGCCCTCACCTCTTCCTTCTCCATCCCCTCTCTGAGATACAGCTGGGTATACAGGTACAAAACACTGAGTGAAGCGGGGATTTAGAATTTTGGGTGAGTTCTGTCATTTCATCTATCTCAGGAATTCTGTAATCAAGGGATGGGAACTGGTTATTCATAAGGGGACAGTTGAAGCTTCATAGGGAGGGTGACAGTGGATCTGGCAAAGGGGATTTTTCAGAGCAGAAGGCACGGGCAGAGAGCCCTTTTTGCCTGTTGGAGGGTGAGACATGAAAGTGCCCTTAATTGAAAAGTCAAAGTCTTTGAAGTAACAGGAGCCTTGGCTATGAATTATTCTGATGTGGACTTAGAAATGTCACATGTATGTGGGAAATTGTAGTCAACTGCATGCCAGTTGAATGGAACACGGTGATGAGGGAAAAGCCTGTTCAGTTACAGGAAATTCTGCCTGAGCTATATATGTCAGCACATTTTCTCACAGAGGTAACTAAAACTTCAATAGCTGAAAAGGGTTGTCCTTAGGGGCTGAATTAGAAAAGCTCACTCAGGACTGAGGTGATGGCTCAGTGAAGTAGCTGCTATGCAGGCAAGAAAGCAAGAGTGAATTAGCAGAACCTATGTTAGAGCTAGGCCTGGTGACATAGGTCTGTAACGCCAGGATATGAAGTCAAACGAGTCCCCAAGGCTTGCTAGCCAGCCACCCTAGCCAAAGTGGATCCAGTAGAAAGATGTCCTAAATCAACCTCAGGCCGCCACACCTGTCTGCTTGCATGGGACGTTGTGTGCTCCTGGTATGTATACGTGCGCACATGTACAGCCACCATGTAAACTAAAAAGCTCATCCGAGGGTGATATCATTGCTCAAGACACATTCATAGAACATATCCTTTATTTATCTTTGTGTGGACATCTGAGAAAGACCCATTTGTTGGTCGATTATAACAAATACCCACCCATTCTTCAAGTGTTTAGCTGTGGTCTCTGGCAATGTCTTGTTACCTAGCAGAAAGCATGATGGGAAGATTCCCAAGAAAGGGATGCTGTACTTTTTGCCTCCTAGATCCTCTATGACTCTTCCTGTTTTGTTGTCATTTGCTACTGCTTCTCTCATAAACAACTGTTTTCCCTGCCTGGAACTTGACCCACCCCTGCACTTCACCAGTATTATTCATTGGAATGATGAACTTGTCTCCAAAGAAGCTTCCTGGCCTCTCCACCCCAGCTACTGTCCCAGGTTGGGGTAGGTCCTTAGTTGTCAGCAGAATCTAGGCACCTAGTGAGAATCGGCATCCTGAATGCAATTTTCAGCCCCTTGAGTAAACTGATTTAGTTTAATAGCATGTAATCCCAGCTTGCTTGCTCATTGCAGTGTGACTTGGGGCAACTCTTTTTCACTTTAACAGGCAGTTTTCTGGTCTATAGAATGATATTCTCAGATCTCTATCTCAGGGTAGTTAGGAAGATTAACAGAATAGAATACCGCTTGTAGCTCCTGTAGCCTTTGGCCAGTGCTTGAAGCTAATTATGATCATCTTCAGAGGACCTATACCTCTAAGCTGTGTCATGAGGCATTTCTTCATTGAGAAGGTGGAAGGAAGATTTGAACACCGAAGTCTCAGCACTAGGTTTGTTTTTTTTTAAACAATGTCCTGAACAGGGAAACTCTGTAGGCCAGGGATTCCACCTCAGTGATTCTGGTCTCTCAATCACAGCTAATATTTCTCAGCCCCAGCCAGTCATCATCCATTGTCCCAGTAAAGGTTTCATTGCAGTGGTGCTGGATTATTGTTAATCATGGCTTCTTTTTCAGTCCCACCTGACCAGAAACTACATAGTCTTGATTGAAAGGATACAAACAACCCTGGTAGTCTCTGCATCCCTCTTAAAACTTGACAAGTCCAGCCTCCAGTTAACATACCTCAGAATTATCTTTCAAGTTCCCACAGAATAGTTGTCACTATAAAGCCCTGGCTGGCCTTGAACTCTCAGGTCCACCTGCCTCTGTCTCTTGAGTACATGTGACACCAGGCCAGCACTGTGCTTTACAAAAATCAAAACAAAACAAAAACCGGGGCAGAGTGAGATCTTTCTTAGCTAGGAAGAAACAACATCCGCAAACTTAAGAGGCAGCAGCTAAATTACTAGCCCCAAGAACCATCACAACTGATGAGGTTTGTTTAGAAAGAAATTAAAGGTAAGTCACAAATGTAGCAGGGCCATCTAATTTATTAAGTCAACACAAGAGAATCTTTTAAGTTCCACATTGGGCCCAGAAGGCTGGTGAGTGTGAGAGATTGGGAACATATTAGCTGTTTCTCTCACTGTTGGGATAGAATACCTGGAAGGAAGTAACTTGGAGAAGCTTTGGCTTACAGTTTGTGGGTGCACTGTCTGTCATAATGAAGAAAGCATGGTGGCAGAACAGAGGACTGGCTGGAACAGGGTTGGGCTATAAACCTTAAGGCCTACCTCGAGTCACCTATCCCTCTTAAAGGACCCACAACTTTCTCAAACAGTACCACTAGCTAGGGATCAGATGTTCAGTATATGAGCCAATCACACTCAGACGACAATAGAGGGAAAGTGAAAGGGGAGTTAGAGACATGGGGGCTATCAGAGGCATAAAGGAGAACCCAGGAGGGCCGGCAAGGGAGGGGAAATAGAAAGGCTGTTGACTTTCTGATCCAATTTGGTTATGGGCATCAAAGATTGCTACCATCTTCCCTGGAAATCCTAGAGCTCTGCTTTTCAGGCTCAGTCCTCCCTGGACCCTGACAACATGAACTTGCACTGGGAGTCAACATCTGTGCATCTTGTATGACACCTCTTATATACCTACTGTAGACCATTAAGACCTAATGACTCTGGCTCCAGTGCTCACTCTTCCTTAGAAGCTATTTCTGGGCCAAGTCAGACCTACATTTTAAAAGCCTACAATGGGACTGGATAGTTCATTTGGGAAAATGTTTGGCTTGTGAGGACCAAGTTCAGTCCCTCAAGTCCACGTAAAGAACATGGTATAGTGTCACACTTCTGTAATCCCAGCACTGGGGAGTTCAGATAAGAAAATCTCTGGTGCTCACCAGCTGGCCAGCCTTGCCTGGAGGTCACCTGCAGGTCAGTGAAGGGCCCTTTCTTAAAGAAGGTGGGAGGTATTCCTAAATATTCCTAAAGATGGCACCCAACAGTGTCCTCTGGCCTCTATATGTATCTGCACGCACACACACACACACACACACACACACACACACACACACACAAATGTGAAGACAGAAGCACAAGTACAGGCTGGTAGTCAGAGGTTTATTCTTGCATCAGGATGTTTTCGATCTTGCAGTTCACATGTCTCAAGAATTCATCGACATTCACTGGCATAATCAGAGCAAGATCAAATGGTAAATGTAATCAAGGAATTTATGAGAGTTGGAACCCTGACACATACACATATTATAAAGATTGCACATAAATTAAACATGGCTTGGTTACAAACGAAAATATATCAGTAAATATACATGAAAAAAAAACCAAAAACCAACAACGTGGCCAAATGCTGAAACACAGGTATCAGGCTCATTTTAAAAAGGTTTTAAAAACACATAAAAATACCTTGGAAAACACAGGTGTGCATTCCTCATTCATCTAGCCCATGGAGAGAGAAAAGTAAAGCAAGTCACACAGTGACTAAGAGACGCACCTGATCAGAACACTCAGCTCTGATTACTGTCTGGCATTGAACACAACCGCATGCAACAGAGAACTAAGAAGGTTGTTGTCGGTGCCAGGCTGTTTACAGGTGTACACGAGGCCTTTGACTGAAGGAAGAAGAAAAGGACATGCCACGTACACAGAGAAGACAGTGAGGCCCCACTTAGGAGGCCCCTTGCACACAGACTGAATTTGGCTATGCCATTAGCCAAGAGACTAGAGAGATTAGCCCCTCCAACGTACAAGTGCTGCCTCAACTGTGCCCACAGGAGTGTAGCTTCTGTTTCTCTCTGGAATGGGACAAGCTGTTTAGAAATAGCAGGAGAACACGGGGCAGCCCCAAGGTGAGGAAAAACACACATTAGAATACTTTTCTAGACATCCTGAAACGATCTATCCTAAGGCATTTCTTGATACAAGAGATGCCTGGGATCCTAAGGACCAGTGACTAAGTTGGGGTGCCAAGCTGGACTTTGGCTTGGGACCAGAGTGAGGTCACCTTCGTTCTAGTGGGCTTACTGCCCTCTGTCCCGCTTCAGTTAAAGTAGGGTGTTGAGCTTGGCGTCTGAGATGGAGACAAATGAGACCACTGGCCAGGGAAAGCCCCTTGCTCTTCTGCCTGTGCTCCACTGCTGCTCAGAGAAGGGGAAGCCCCACAAAGCACAGGCAGCCAACCCTGGCTACAGCTGGTGGTGACAGCGGCCACTCTGCTTTTACCTTGCATGCTGGGTGCCAGCTTGTGCCTCTGGATGGAACTCAGAGCTGCCGGGCCTGAGAGAAGCTTAGTGACCTGTTCACCTGTATGAAGCAGTGACGGACCCTGGGGTTGTTCCCCGTACACACTATAAACAAACAAGGACAAACTGCAACAGGCAGGCATGATCAGTCCTTCATGGAGATTGCAAAGAAGGCCTTTATATTTTCATTCTCTCTTAAAAAGTTTTTTTTTTTTAAAAAAGTACCCAAACAGTGTATGTTCAAAGCCTTCAGTGAGTTAGACCAGATGCCATTTTTTTTTTTTTTACTTTGTGCTCATTTGCTAGGTATCTAAATGCCGTAGGAAGATTATATTTGAAGTCAATGTTTCTACATTCATTCTCCCCTCCTTCATCCTTCTAACCCTATCTCTCTCAGGCAGTGTGCCTGTCATTGCTACCTGGGCTCAGAGGCCTCAGCAGCATTTCCACCAAATGTAAGTTAGACTTCAATAAGAGTCTCTCTCTTTTTCTCTCTCTCTCTCTAAAATTAAACACCAAGAGGTGGGTCATTTAAAAAAAAACCTGTACAAATCTAGATTTTTAAGAATTCTTTTCTTACAAATCATCTTAACTTTTTACAAAGAAAATCTGACATACCAAAATGGCTGTCAGCAAATTGACAGTGCAATTGTTTGTGGCCATTCTACCTTTTGTACCCGTGTGTGTGTGTGTATGTGTGTGTGTGTGTGTGTGTGTGTGTGTGTATTCATTTCAATGTGGGAGGGAGGGAAGTAGCTGTGCATTGAACCTGTAGGCCTAATTAGGGTCAGTACAGGCAGCTGTGCCAGTGCGCAGGCTATTGGAAATGAGTTTGGGGTTGGATTCTGCGTCAGGTACACAGGCAGACAGACAGCAAGTGGTTCCAGGAACAAGGCTCGGATGGCTAGTTTGCAGGATACTGGAGGCTGTGAGAATAGATGGCCTGATACCAACACATCTCCTCATTAAGTCTACAGTGGCATTACACAGCCTTTCATAAATAAATGCATTTTAAAACTCATGGGAAAGTTACCATCTACCCTTGTACATCTGAGACCTGGATTTAGGTTAGAAAAATCCTCTTTTGTTTGTTTGTTTGTTTGTTTGTTTTACAGAGTCTCACTATAGCCCAAGCTGGCCTGGCCTGAACCAAATCCTTATGCCTCAGCCCCTCAAGTGCTAGTAGTTCAGCTATGCACTGCCATGCCTGGTTCCTTCTCTGATCTTTCAAATGTAAGGATGGACCACATGGCTGAGACCTAGGCCTTTATCGAAGCCCCCATGTACACTGTTTGCCACATTCCGATGCCCTGAGTGTGACAGTTGGTGAGGAGGGTAAATGTGATTTGACTCTAAGTCCTCAACTGTTTTCTCCACAAGGGGTTTCGGGTTTAGTGTCTTTTCACAAACACAGTTGACATGTTAAGAACTACATTTACAGATGCATGATGTGTGACACCACATGACACATGACGTGTGACACCACATAACATGAATCTAATAGAACTAAGATACTGACTGGTATTAGCAGAAATATATATCTTCCCAGATAGTATTTGACCTTAACATGTTATTCCAATTTTTAAAAAGGGCATTTACAATTTAATAACTTTACAGCCGGTAGCCTTTAGAACATAACAAAATATATACAAAGGAATTAGGAAGGATATTAATATCCACTAGGAAATAAATTAACATGGTCTCTTTTTTACAAAATATACTGACCATTAAATTAAAAAATATTTTAAGGCAGGAATCTTCATTTGAAATTAGCATAATCAGAAAATATATCGATAAAATCTTGTACCACTTTGTAGCAGAATTCATATTGCTCCTGAAAAGAGAACAAGAGTATATTAATATTATATTAATGATAAGCTGCTTCACACATACTTGATGTATGTAATCAGAAGATGCATTAGAAGCCCAGTTGTCAGTCAGTCTGATGAAGCATCAAAGTCTGCAGTTCCCCCACACACATCAGTTTCTATTACATAACGTGCCTTTTAGACACAAGACATGTTCTAAACCAAGCTGTTTTGTCCATGCAGAAAATATCAATTTTCAGGTTCACACTAGTGTATTTTCAGAATGGTCTTAGGAAAACAACTCTGCTTTTCATATTGACATTGGAAAATATTTTTTTGTGTATGTGTGTATACCTATGTGCATATTTGCATGTGTGCAGGTACACATGTGTTAGCTTGCATGTGGAGGACAGAGGCTAACCTTAGGTGTCCTTCCTCAGGCACTGTCTGCTTGATTTTTTGAGACGGCATTTCTCACTGGCCCAGAAACTGCCAAGTAGGTTAGGCTGGCTGCTTGTGAGTGCCAGGAAGCCTGTCTCTACCTCGAAGGGGGGGGATCACAAAGGCATGCCATCAGGTCCACTATTGTGTGTGTGTGTCTGTGTGTGTGTCTGTGTGTGTCTATTTGTGTGTTTGTGTGTGTCTGTGTGTATATGTGTGTGTGTCTGTGTGTGTATGTGTGTGGATGTCTGTATTGTGTGTATGTATATGTATGTGTGGGGGGTGTGTATGTGTGTGTATATATGTGTGCATGTGTGTAGGTGTGTGTGTGGGGGGGTTCTGCAGGAATGAAACTCAGCTCCTGATGCTTGCAAAGCAAGTGTTTTATCAACAGAGCTATCTCCCAAGGCCTGGAAACGTATGTGTATGCATGTGTGTGTGTGTGTGTGTGTGTGTGTGTGTGTGTGTGTGTGTGTGTGTAAGAGAGAGAGAGAGAGAGAGAGAGAGAAAGAGAGAGATATTTGTTGTTTTAAGAGAGTTTCATGTTGCTCATCCTAGCCTGAATTCCTGCTGTAGCCTAGGATGGCCTCAAACTCTTGATCTTCCTGCCTCCACCTCCCCAGTGTTGGGATGGTAGGCACGTGCCACCACACCTGGATGAAAACTATTTCTGAAGTGGAAAAAAAAGAAATTTCCACAGTTCTAACACTGAAGAATAAAGCTCACACTGCCTACTATATAACTGTTAAGCAAGTAAAAATCACATGCTTTTATGTTAATATAGACATCATTAGGATTTGCATTCCTGAGGTTCACATGGAGTCTTTCCATTGTCACCACCACTGCCCACCTGTCTTTGCACATGGGTCGGAGTCAAGAGTGTGTAGAGAAAGAGCAGGTGGGAGAGAGGTCCTCATTAGGAGGCTCTGGTGGATTCAGCCTTTAAGACTGCACTTGTCCCTTCAACATGAAACGTTTTGGAATTCAGTGCAGACTCTCCCTCTAATCAGGAAGTGTGTGCTGGCTAATGAAAGAGAAAATGTAGAGCCATTGGATGTTAGGAGACCTCCCAGACAAGACCCTTGGAGGGGCCTTGAGGTTCAGGGAGACTTTCCAAAGGCAAACAGACCAAATGTTCCAGTGGAACATGGAAAGTAACAAGCATCCGGGCTTTGAACTTCAGGGCTGCTTTTGAACTCTGTAGCCGCGTTTTTAAATGGAAATACAATTTGTGCACGAGCTCCTCCTCTTGAGTCTTGCTAGGAAGACTCCCCCTTAAGACTAGGGGAGGGCTTTACTGTGAAAGGCTGCAGCTGGGTCAGGCACTCTGGGACAAGAACCCTCCCAGCCCTCCCTTACACCGGGCGCTCCTTTTAATGAAACTGACATCAAACACATGAAACAATTCTCGACTCTTCTGGCACATCAGACCGATCAGATTCTTACCAGGGTTTGCACCATGTGTGGCCTCTGAAGTCTTAAACTCTTCACAGCTTGAAACACATCTAGGAGTCCCTCGGCTTTCACTCGTTCCAAAATGTTACTGAGTGCTATGAATGTACCTGTCCGCCCTGCTCCCGCGCTGTGGAGAGAACATGCTTAGTGAAGGCAAAGCAAGCAAGACACACATGGAGAAGAGACCTGGGCACTTACTCTCCAACCCCAGAGGAGAACTGAAGTATCAGTCACTGAAAGACACCCACTTCTGACTGCAGCTTTGTGTGTGGTGCTGTGTATGTTCATATGCCTGTATATGTATGTGTGTGTGCATGTATGTAGAGGCCAGAGGTCTATGTGTGTTGCCTTTCCTTATTGCTTTGCATTTTCTTTTCTGATAGGCTCTTTCACTGCACCTAGAGCTCACTGTCTTAGCTAGGCTGACTGGTTACCAGGGACTGGTTTGTCTGTGCCTCACTTGCATCATACAGATGTGCACCACCACAACTAGCTTTTTATGTGGGTAAAGATGATCATACAGCAAAACATTATATTGACTGAGCCATCTCCCAAGCCCCTTGACTATAGCTTAAAAGATCACTTATATACGTACTATAGCAAGATCCAGCAAGCAGAACACTGCTTTCTTCTTTATGTACAATAGTCAGAAATGGATGGGGACAACTTAGATGCTTTGAAGTAGTGGTTACAAATAGTATGATTCCCCGACTGACTGTCTGTTCAGCACTACCTAGGATGTGTTAGAGATGCAAACCTTTTCTTTTAGGCACAGTGCCAAAGGCTGGATTCTGGGGTATTCACATGTCAAAGCTACAGTCTGGGCACAGAGCATAGTAAGATGCTCTCTGCTAGGAATAATGGGTTCCCCTGAAGATGGCACTTTGCCTGATGAGCCAGAACTCACAGAAGAGGGCTAGGAGAGGCTAAAGGAGACATGAGGCCAGCCTTTTCTAGTACCCTCTGGAGGGACACACCTGTCCTTGGAGCTCTAGGAATCTCTATAAATAAGCCTACTCTGAAGTTCAGTACCTATTGTTGTGGTCCATCCTATGACTGCCATCTGGTGCCCCAGCCTTACAGGATGCATCTCCTGCTTTGCAGAACAAAGAGCTGCTGGCTCATTTCTAGTTCTTTCTCCGGGACCTCTGGAAAGCCTTCGGGGATTGAAAAACTGAGGTGTGAGCGCCACCTGCTGGCCAGGCATGGACTACACTAGGTGGGTTATTCACACATGGAGAGTATCCGTCTCTCTTATAAAATAGGAGCTCCTTAGACACCAGGGACAGGATAATGGGTTGAAATAAAGGGTGTTCCAAAGCGACAGTCAGATGTTTAGGAAATGAAACAGCCACAGCTCCGGCAGCTAGTGATAATCAACCAAGAATAAAAGTATTCTAAACTGAGCCTGACCTCTGACTTTTATGGGTTATATTTATTTAATCTCATAATCACACACAGAGAGATACCAGGCTAGACCTGTTCTTATGAGGTCCTCATATTCCATCCTGTGCTTTTGTTCAGTTGCATTGAATGTTTCCAAAGCTAGGAAAGACGGTGGGGGAGGGGCAGCCAGAATCAGAGCTGCCTTTCAGAGTGAACACAGGTAAGTTGAAGTCCAGGAGGGCATCTGACAGCTTTGCCTGGGAGGTTTGTGTGACTTCAACAGGATATAGTCCCCTGTGTCTACTCTGGCTCCTCCTCGAGTATATGTACACTCTGCATGTGTAATGAAGTGGCTCTTGTGCCCATTTGTGAAGGTGTGTGTGTGTGTGTGTGTGTGTGTGTGTGTTTATGAAAGGGAAGGTGACAAGCAGTCTAAGTAAGCAGTCCCCTCAGAGCAGCTATACAGCTCTCCCTAGCTGCAGAGTAGGTCTCCAGAAACATCTGGCTGCTTTTGCTGCCCTGCCAGGACAGGGCCCCGGTGAGGGAGGGGCAGCTCACCTGCAGTGCACGGTGATGGGGTGGTTGCCTGTCTGCTGCTGCTGCTTCTGCACTGCTGCAATCAGGTCAATCATGCCTTTGCCCGCAGCAGGGATTCCAACCTCAGGCCAGCCATGGAAATGGAATTGTCTCACCATGCGGACCTGCTCTTCCTGGCGGGCCAGGGGCTACAGATGAAAGAGAAGCCTTAGAAGACTGCCCACATCCTGCCAGGGATCTGCCTGCTTTGCCCATGGGTCCTTCTGGGTCTTGAAGCCCCTCCTAGACAGTCTGGCTAGTGACTATGCTTCCTTCTGGATCCCCATTAGGCTCTGCCCAGACCTTTCTGGAGTCTTGGTGGCTTTATTCAAAGATAAGACTCACATTTCTTAGGAAGTTAGGCTCTGAGTTCCCATCAGGGTCTAGAGGCAAGCCCAGTGGCTCAGGCAGTCTACTGCTGGCCAGGAGGAAACAGGTATAGCTTTCTTGAAATGATTATCTTCAGCTCAGAATTGATCCAGCTTGTGAGCTCTTTTGTCTCTCCCTGAGCCAGATGGCCCAGACTTTGTATGGTGAGAGGTCAAGGCCCAGTGTGGACAGGGATAGTAAGAGGTTCTGGAAGGGGTCCAGGAGGCCTCTCTACCTTCAGATTTGTTGTTTGTCCATCCCCAGCTAAGGTCACTCTCCCCAGTGACTGTAAGACCCAGGAAATGAACCTCTTTGCCATTGACCTCATCTTCCAGTCGGAGGCACGTGGCCACAGAAGCCAGAATTCATAGGACACCTCCCACCAGATGCTCCACTGGCCTCTCATGGTTCCCTGGGACTTAGGCGGGTAGTAATGAGAACCTACCCTGGTACATCAGTAAGCACATCCCAAGCAGTGATGCTTCAGGTTCACTAGGGGTTGGGGGGTCACAATGAGAATACCTGTTTGAAGGTAACCAGAAAGTCTCGTATGCTGATTGCTTCAGACAGGGTATCGCTCTTTATTTCTATAGTTATATCTCCGTGAGTCACTGAGCCCTCTGTTGGCCAATACTGGTAGCATTTGTCCTAAAAGGAAAAAAATCAAATGTTTGGCTGTTGCCACTTAGGGTGCAGAATTGATGTTGGGCCATTTTGCATGACCAGAAAATCTTATGTGAACGTGGATATAAATCCTGTATTTGTTAACCCTGAGCAGAGAACAGGTCTGGAAAGACCCTGATAATTGAACATGGAACTCTCATGGAACATTGATCCATGAGAGAAAGAAGAATTTATTCAATGATGGAACTTGCAGATGAAATTGAACCTCAGAATCACTGTGCAAGGTTGACATAAATGCCACAGCTTCCCCTAGAAGCGGGCCAGTAAACAAATCTCACCACCCTACATTGCAA
Source organism: Rhynchomys soricoides (assembly GCA_019843965.1). Lineage (NCBI taxonomy): Eukaryota > Metazoa > Chordata > Mammalia > Rodentia > Muridae > Rhynchomys > Rhynchomys soricoides. Next base: position 2,627,619 of record JADRCH010000138.1, on the reverse strand, counting down.
TCTGGTCCTTGAATATTCTTTTACTTTGAAGAACTCTTTTAGAGTCTTATTTAAAAAAAAAGAAGAAGAAGAAAAGAAGAAGAAGGCATAAAAGACTGGAGCATCTCTGAGGCAAAGGACAGAAGTATCAGACTGCAATGAAGTTCTCCTTGCTTCATCAACAGCCATCATCCAAAGAGTAAAACAGAGCCTGCTGACTACAATAAGATGCTAGCCACATGAAAACAGCACAGGATGAGCATCCACCATATGTAAAGAACTCCTAAAGCAACAAGAAGACAAAGAGCTCAGTAGAAAAACAGGTGCTTTGATGCTTGTTGGTTAATCTTGATTGACACATTGATGGGATTTAGAATCGCCCGAGACACACCTAGCCTGTTCTGAGGGTTTCCAGAGAGATTCAACTGACCAGGAAATACACTTTGACTGCCGGTGGTACCACCCCTTGGGCTGGAGCCCTGGAGTGAACAAGCAAGAGGAAGCGAGTGGATCACATGCGTCTGCTTCTTGACTGCTGATGCAACGTGACCAAATGCCCTGTGCACGACAGACTTACTCTCAAATCATGAGCCAAAATAAACACTTCCATCTTTAAGCTGCTCTTGTCTGGTATTTTATCACAGCAGTGAGAAAGGCAATAGGTAAAGAGCAAGGGAAAGCATATACAAGAAAGAAGACATCCACAGATAGTAAGGCGATGCTTTACCTTGTCGGAATGAGAGAAATGCCAGTCAAGGCTACAGAAAGCTAAATTACCACCCTGCTAGCAAGGACCAGGGCACCTGGGGAACCCTAAGCACTCCCAAAACACTGGGCAGACCAATGGATATGTCTTATTCTTGGCTGATAGTCACTTTAAAAACCACTTTGGACAGCAACCAGGAATCCTCACTCCTGGACAAAGTCTGCAATCTGACAGTTTGTCTACTTGGCACCTGCTAACCCCTGGCAGCCAGAAGCCTGTCATCGGTGCCTATCATACAACAGGATGCAGCTGTCACCACGGACGAGGGTGGAAGAAGGGCTGAAGAAGTGGACGCAGGATGTGTGTTCTATGGAGTGGAATACAATGGAAAGGGGGCTGAGTCACAGGCACAGACATAAGCATAGGAAAATAGCAAAGCCCCTATTCTGTCTGGAGAAAGCATGTCCCAGAAGATTGCACACAATGAAAATCTTTATATAAAGTTGCAACACAAGCAAAATAAGGTTACTGTTTCTTTTGGCATGAATATCTGATTTTTTTAGGTTTATTTATTTTAAGGGTATGGGTATTTTGTTTCTCTCTCTCTCTCTCTCTCTCTCTCTCTCTCTCCTTCTGTGTGTGTGTGGTGTGGCATGTACCATGTGCATGCCTGGTTTCATGGATCCCTTGGAACTGGAGTTACAGACAGTTTAAGCTGCTATGTAGGTGCTGGGAATTGAACCCAGGTCCTCTTAACCTCTGAGCCATTTCTCCAGCCACAAATACATATGACTTAAAGGTGGCCCCTCTGCAGGTTTATAACCTTGAGCTTCCCACTTAGAGGGTGAGAGAAATTCCCTAACCTCCTGCTGTCTTTTCCCAAGTGCTGAGATTGTAGGTACGTGCACCATGTCCGTCTGATTTAGGGCCTCTCCCCAACAAAACAAATAACATGTCCACTAGGAAAGCTTTAGTCGAGAGGACAGAACACCCATGTTGTCAAGAATGTGGAGAAACCAGAGCCCCTGAACACTGAAATTGGGAATGTAAATACGGGCAGGGAAGCAGAAGCTAATAGCAGGCCCTGCTTTTCTGCTGAGGACCAGAATTTGGTTCTCAGCGCCCATATCAGGCAACTGGTAGTTGCCTGCAGCTCTAGTCCTAGGAGCTCTGACTCTTCTGGTCTTTGTGTGCAGCTGCACCCCTGTGAAGCCCCTCCAGGTACATGGCATGGCCACTGTAGTCAGTGAACTCACTGCAGCCACAGAACTGGCTCTAGACCCATTCAAGAGCAAGCTAAGAAAACTGGTCAACATTCCCACAGGCAGTGCTAGTCGGGACTCAGTGGGTGACAAGAAAAGGAGAGGAGAGGGGACACACTCCGAGGTACCTGAGGGAAGAGGGAGGAACATTGGGGAGTGTGACCAAGAGACATTGTTTACACATGCTAAGTTGTTAAGGAAAAGAACAAACTCCAGGTTTATGATCCAAATGGATGAGCTCTGAGGACAAGATGGTGAATGAGGATTCACTCCTGAAACAGCACACACTGTGCAGCTGCATTTACACCAATGTCCAGAAAAGCACGTCAGAGTCAGGACGCTGGTCAGTGGTTGTCTGGGGCTGGGAGGAGAGGGGATGTGGTGACTGTAAGTGGAACAGAATTTCTTTTTGAGGTGGCGACCAAGGTTTGGAGTTAGACGGAAGACATATCTGCCCAACACTCAGAATACATTGAACCCTAACTAACTGTTTCCTTCAAAAGACAGACTGCTTTCTATGTGAAGCTCAGCTCAATAAAGTTTTTTTTTTTTTCTTTTAAAAAAAAGCAAAGAAACCAAAACATAGATTCAGGGTTGTGGCCATGTCTTGGGGTAGCACTTAGATGCTCTGTACTGGACAAGCACACTTTTCTGGGTTTGTGACATTACTAGGCCATGGCTGGATTTCTGGGAAAATGGAAATGTAGACATCATCCAAATCATTAGGACAGCAACCAGGGGCATAGCTCAATGTCTGCCTTTGCATCTTGCAAACAGTAAATAAATGCCCTTTGCATTCACAGGCTGTGACCTTGACATTTAAAAAATGGTGGAACATCAAGGTAAGAGTAAAGATAGCCAAGGCGAAGACTATTTACAGTCAACTACCCTTCACTCCATCCAAGCAAAGATGGAGTAAGATGTGAATCATTCCAACCTCCGTCTCTCCGTCTTTCTCCTTAGTCCTTCTGGCTTGGCCTCACCCATGTATTCTCAGGCCCCACACTGCTGAGGCATCACGCCATTAACGACGTGCCTCTTATACATTCAGTACACAGAGGTCCCTCCCCAGCCTGCTCACCTGCTCCCGCTCCTGCACCTCGGTCAGCATGACGATTGTGTGTGACTTCCATTCCCACACCATCCTCCAGAAGTCCTCCACTGTGTGAGCCAGAGGCCCCTGTGTGGCCATGAAGTAGTCCTTCTGCCTGTAGCCCTTGAGGGAAGTAGAAGTTAGGGGTGGGCTACTTGTCACCAGAGCCACCACCTCCACAGGCACTCAGGGCAGCCCTAGGTTGATGTCAGCAAATCCAATGTTCCACAGCCTGAACAGAAGGCCTGCTGTCACAGCTGCATGCCACAGCCCATGGATATACCCATGAAGCAGGAACTGGGTTTATCAGGGTGTTCTACACATCTGGCCTCAGCAGCCGAGGTCATCTCTAAAAGCTATCAGAGGCCCAAAGTTACCAGGACAGCAGTCAGTGGCCTTGATTCTCATCGGTTCTGTGTCCCAGCCAGATTCCAATCACAGCGGTGCAGAGGGCCTGAGTGTGAAGCTAGAGCAGGGACTTCCAGTCGCCATATGTTTATTAGTACCTTCTAGTGCAGACAGAAATGCTAATAGCCATTTGGTCACAAAATTCTTTCTTGTCTCTTTCCCTGCCAACTCAACTGGGCATGGAGACTGGATCCAGCTGTGTGCCAGAGAGATAATTGCCCAGTCCATGTGGGTTCAAGTCACAGACATCACTCAAGAGCCAACACGTGCTCTTCACATATAACTGTGGTGTCACAATATGCAAATGCAGAGAAGCTTTCCATTAGGAATCATGTGGAAACAGACAATTACTCAGGATGAGACGAGACCCCATTTCCAAAGCTCATTATTTATTGATTTTTTTTTTGTCTTTTAAATTTTCTGTGTATGAGTGTTTGTCTGCATGCATGCATGTAAGTATGTATGTATGCATGTATGTAAGTATGTGTATCATGTACATGCCTCGTGCCTATGGAGATGAACAGAGAGCTTTGGCTCCCTTGAAACTAGAGTCCCAGTAGTTGTGAACCACCATGTGGGTGCTGAGAACCAAACCTAGGTGCTCTGCAAGAGCAGCCGGTGTTCTTAGTTGATAAGTCATCTTTCCCTTATTGCAACTTTTTTGAAGCAGGGTCTCATGTAGTACAGGCTGGCCTCAAAGTCCCTATGTAGCCGAGGCTAGTTTTGAACTCCTAGTATTCCTGCCTCTAATTCCCAACTGCTGGAATTACAGGTGTGTACCACCACACTTGGCTCACTACTTATTATTTTAAAAGCAAATAATTCTGCTAATAAAATGGCGTGTCAGTGCTTCTTATTGTATGGAAAGCAATGTTCACACTCAAGGGCACATATTTAGACAGGAAGGGGTCACATTTGCAATGAACACACACATAGGGCTGCGATACATACATCTATGAAGGATGCGTTGATATAGTCTGTGAACTCTTGTCCTCTCTTCATGGACAGGATTACCCGATTGAAGTCATCTGCAAAGCAGGATTTTTGTTGTTGTTGTTGTTAGTGTAGATATGACTGCCTTACAGACTCTGATGGTCCAGGTTAATTGTGAACTTGGCAAGATCTAGACTCACAGGGAGATGGGCTTCTGGGTAAACTGGTGGGGGGTTACCCTGGTTACATTAATTGATGTTAGGACCTATCTTAATTGTGGGCAGGGCCATTCTCTGGCCAGGGAATTCTAGGTTGTGTAAGATGTTGAAAGCAAGCTGAGCAGCAGCATGCATTCATTGCTCTCAGCTTCCTGACTGTGGATGTGATGTGATCAGCTGCTTCAAGCTCCCTCTGCCTTGACTTCCCCACCACAGTGGACTGTGCCCTTTAATCCTGAGCCAGAATCAACTCTGCCTTAGCTTGTTTTTTTTTTTGGGGGGGGGGGTGTCAGGATATTTTTTTCACAGCAACAGGAAAAGGAATTAAGTCACAGACCAAGAATATTAATAAAACCATCTCTTAGGGAAGTCTCCATTATCAAATAGGTTCATAAAGTGGTTCAGGGAAGCTCTGAAAACAATCCAATTATCATATTTGTTGTTCACTCATCAGAATAATGTATCCCCAAATATAAGCACTAAAAATATTGCATTTAGGAATGGGGGGGGTAACCAGATAGAACCTGCTGCTGACAAGGGAGACACTGAGGCCACAGAGAACCAAGGAACTCTCTGCTTCCCGAGAAGAGGTGGCCTGTTTATAGCCATTTAACATTCGTTGGCGGGCAGTTGCTAAGCCTCGGCTCCATGGACGGCATGATAAAGCAGTATGTGACATGAATTGCCCTCTCTACAAGCCTCTGCTTCCTGCATGCTTCTCTAGCTGTGTTTGCCTAGATATCTCTTCATGCCTTGCTGGCAGGGGTGGATGTGGGTTCCTGCTGAATGTGGGTCTTTGCCTCAGTGGCAGACTGGAGTTGACTCTACCCCAGGCAGGTGTTATGAAATTCTCAAGGCAAGTTTTTTTGCTTTGTTTTTGTTTTGTTTATTTTTTCCCCTGAAGGGCTCAGCAGAATTCACCTTTGGTCTGATTTCATGTGCATATTCTTGGCCATGCAACTCAATCCCCGCTGTGGGGGGGAGGGGGAGGAGAGAGGCTCCAGAGAGCACTAGTGAGGCACCTGGTCACATCTAAGGCAAACTTTTTAGGTCCCAGGGAACCCACCTATACAGAAGCTCTAGTGTCTTTTGTTTAAGCTATATTCTAGGTACCTCTTGAGACCCTCATGAGTCCATGGAGATCCCTCAGTGTCCCCAGGAGAGCCCTTTCTTCCTAGCACCAGACACAGCACCCAATCACCCAGAACTGAGTCCAGAGGCACTTGCTCCCTAGCATGATGTACAAAGGTGGATGGTCAAGGACATGAGGCCCACATGCCCACTGCCTTACATGGGATGATCTGGATGACACGGGCCTTCTTCATGTTGGCAGGCAGGTTGCCCGTCCTCATGTTCTCCTTCATGATCCGCACGTTGGTCAGTTTCTGCAGCCAAGGGATGTAGTTAGAACAAAGCCTGGCAGACCTGCAGCAGGAGACCTGCTCAGAAGTTTGTCTCCAGAAGTTACCTTGATGTTGGGAGATTAAGTCATCCTATGTGTAGCTACCCCAGGAGCCCACAACCTGATACCTACCCATCTAAAGTTCAAGAGGCTTCATTTAAGTAGACACCATTTTCCTTGGCTCCTCAACTACCCCAGACCCTCAGGGCATGGAAGTTGCTTTGCAGCACTTACCCTGAACTCTTCCTCCAGCCCGATCTTGTCAAAATGGGTGGCTGTGCTATGTAGCGTCTGCAGGTGCCTCTCCAGGGAGGACACATCCAGCTCTGTGTCCCCGTAGAGGTAGTATTCCAGTAAGGCTTGGTAGATGAATGTATACTGAACCTGCAGGGAGACAGGTGGTGCCGCTCAAAACTGCCCTGAGCGCAGAGGAGCTCTCACTTCTCCTCCAGTAAGATAAGGCTGAGGAGGGAGAGAGTTCATTAGTGATCATGTGGACTGGTCGTCTAGGGTAAAATAAGATGACAGTAATGGCCACTCCTCGGAGGCTCCAGGGGCTAGGCCGGCTGCTTAGAATCACCTCCATAGCATATGAACATACTAAGGATCAGGGTCACCAGTCTGACTCCATGGGAGGTAATGACAAAGTGGGAGGCACACCAGGTCTGGCAACGGGCATGCTCATAGCCTGTGGCCACCTGCCTATTAAAACCAACCGGCAGGAGAGGATGTGTCTAATCCTGCAAAGACATGATGCATCAGGGTGGGGGTATTGTAGGGGGAGCATTCTCTCAGAGTTGGAGGGGAGGGGGGATGAGAGGAGGGACTCTGTGAGGGGGGATGGGGAAGCATGTGGGATATAAACAAACAAATAACCAATAACAGCAATGGGCGGGGGCACTGGTTTAAAATTCCAGTTAGAAGCTAAGACATAAAGATGGCAAATTTAAGGACTGCCCAAGTGACAGAGCCGGGACGAAACCAGGCTGGGCTGCTCAGTAAGACTAAGTCTCAGGAAGCAAAGGGATGGCTGAGGGTATAGCTCAGTGTAGAGTGAATTCACACGACAGACCAGGTTCAATACCAGGTACTGGAAAGGCAAAACAAATCAAAAACACAGTAAAAAATTGTTTTAAAATGGGCCGGTGGAGTGGTGCGAAGGCACCTGAGTGCTCTGTGATGCTTAGGCCAGGGCAGGAAGAGGTACCACTTACATCCGTCTGGACCATCTGAGGGCGCTGATTTCGGATTCTAGACACAAACTCAAAGACATCCACCTTCTGTTCCGAGTGTATCATATCCATCATGGCATCGATCACAATGAAGGTGCCAGTCCGGCCCACGCCCGCGCTTCAGGAAGGAGAAAGATGCCACCTCGTGAGTCACATTCCCCTGAAGTAAATGGCAAGCCTGGGAAGATGCCTGAACCTAGGGGGACAAAGGACACAGCCTAGGGCAAAATTAAGTAGGGTGCAACTCAGAAGAATAATGAGCAAATCTATGCATGGCCACTAGAGGGCACTGCTGCCTGGTAATTTATCTAGGGACTAGAGACACTGAAGGTGTGTGTGTGTGTGTGTGTGTGTGTGTGTGTGTGTGTGTGTTTGTGTGTTTCATTATTCCTACCCCCAAACACTGTCTTCATGTTACCACTAATGTGTTTATGTCCTGGTATGGAAATTGAGTGATCCTCGAGGTACCAAGTAGAACAGAGGGCAAGGTCAGTGGACCTTCCCAGAGCTCCCCTACCAGCCATCAACCTGGGTTTGTCAGCCTTGAAGAGTTTTACTTATTGGGGGTCTGTTCAGACACCACTGGGGCAGGTGCCCCAGAGACCAAGTGAAGCTAGAATTTCTGTCTCCACACACAGCTTTGGGAATAGCTGCTGTGAAACTTCATGCTCCCTAGCCCTAGCTCTGCCCATCCCACCACTGCCCCATTGGCCTTTTCCCCACTTTGTGGCTGCTCCTTCCTCGACATACCTACAGTGGACCACAATGGGCCCAGCATGTGAGGGGTTGAGTGTCTTCACTTTCTTCAGGAACTTCAGCATTCCAATGGGGGTAAATGGTACCCCAAAGTCAGGCCAGCTGGTGAAGTGTAGCTGTGAGACCAGCCGTGGAGCTTTGCAGCTGTCCGGGAGTTGCTGTAAGGGATAAGGGGGAAGTGAGAGGTGGGAGGTGGGACCACCTTAACCTGAGCACTTAGCCTCTCCTTCCGAAGGGCTCAGTGTCTGCAAATACAGAGAGCCCTGGAATGCAGGGGTACCATACCAGATGTGACGATGCACAGCTCTTGGCTGGCAAAGGGCTTTCGTAGCTGGCTATACCCAGGCCAGAATCCCAGGAGCCACACATCCCAAAAGCTGGTCTTAATGCTCATATACTCCAGCTGCGAGGTGGGCCTGCCTGCTCTGTCTGAACAGTTCCACCTCACTCCTGGAGACCTGAGTCATTGCCAGCATACTTAAGTCTCCAAGAGTCAGTGTGGGAAGGAAGGATGAAGGGTGAGCCTACACACTGGAGACCTCCTAACCGTTCCTCATAGATTCTCCAAGCCTTTGCAGCATGGTTCTTCTGCCCCTGGTGGTGGAAGATGACAATACCAATTTGTTTAGAAGTAAGGGTGTGTGTGTGTGTGTGTGTGTGTGTGTGTGTGTGTGTGTGTGTTCTCTGTATCCCAGCAAGGGATAACAATCTAGGGATGCCTCAGTGAGTGCTCTACCGTTGAGTTAGATCCCCAGGCCATCCTTTCAAAACCTTCTGCAGTGGCTTCTAGAAACTTCTTTCAGGTTTTGCAATTTAATCACACCAATTGCTCCACATTTCATTCCTAATAAAATAGCCTGTCTCTTCAGTCTTCATTTCATCTGCTTTGTGCACGAGCATTTTGATTGAAGGCTGCTTTGAAATGAGCATGAAAAAGACTGGGGAGCGTATAAACCTAATTTTGACATCATTATAAAATAATTCTGCCACCGGACCTGGTGGCTCATGTCTTTCATCCCAACAATTGGGAGGCAGAGGTTGGTAGATCTCTGAAAGTCTGAAGCTAGCATGCTCTACACACAAAGCTCCAGGCCAGCAGGACCACATAGCGAGACCTTGTCTCAAACAAGCAAGTAAGCAAGCAAACAAATATACAATCTTGTTTCACAATGCAAAGGTAAAAGGCATCACGCTGGACCCTGGGTATAGCTTGGCGTCATAGTGCCTGCTTGGTTCAGTGGGAAAGCCCCCGCCCATTGACTCCTCTACCTCTTCAGCTGACTCACCCACCTTCTGGGGAGGCCCAGTACAGTTGCTGGGAGTCAAAGCACCCAGCACTCGACAGATTCAGGTCCTTGATCCACTAACCCTGTCCCAGTCTGTCACATGCTCCAGCCCTGCAATCACAGCCTCTGTGAGAGTTCCTGCCATGCTATGAGTAGGTTGAGGTGGGGCAGCTGGTTACACGGTAAAGGCCCCCAACCTTGCTCCCGAGAAGCCAAATGAGACATTCGTGTGTACCGGATGGATGCAGAACTTGCGGATGGTGTAATCTACCAGGACCACACAGTCTTCTACACACACCCGGATGTTGCCATAGGTCCAACAGCCCTGGTCTGGCCAGTACTGGTAGCACTTCTCCTGTGAAGAGCAATTGGATGAAAAGAGTCAAGACACAGTTCAGGACATGGTCTCCCACCATCTGCATAAGGTCAAGTAGCCTTTGTCAGCAGTTCATGTATCATGAGCTAGAAGCATGCTTCTGCAAGAGTGTGTCTTTTATAAAGGGGAAGGAGAAGCCTCAGAGGTGGCAAATGTGGCTGTGAACCAACCAGAGTGGCTTTGGGGTAGGACATAGTAATGTCTCATTCGCTCACCCCTTCATCTCTTACATCCTATTACACCAGCCATGGTGGTCCATAGGGAGCCTGACCCCAACAACCATTTGGCTCAAGTGAGCCTTGCCTCCATACGTTCAGAATGCTTTCCCTAGCCATTTCCCTGGGGCCCAGCTCTCTGTTCTTCTGGTTGGGCCACTAACACTGTATGGCATGAACATGGGAACCCCTGAGGTACTCCAGGCCACTGAGGCAGCTCTTTACAGAAGACAAGCCCCAGGCATCCGGCATTTCCTGAAGGCCCAGAGTTTAATAGGCAGTAAGCTGTTCATCAGCACAGCCTATGAATGAATGGCGATCATCCCCCACCCCCAGAGGGAAAAGAGCCACACAATCTTCCTTGGAGAAATTTCTAAAATTTAACAAGCCCTCCAGGTACCTCACAGCTTGTCCTAGAAATGACCAGTGAAAGGCACAGCAAACTGGCCAGTTCTCCAGGATCGATATGCTCCTAAAGTAAAAGATGCCTGACTCCATAGAGACCAGCAGCATCCTTGTCACAGCACTATGGGATAAACATTACCCCTCCCTGTATCCTGACCTAAGCTGACCTACAGTCACAGGGCATCAGGGTGTGGCCCGTGGTGACACTCAAAGGGTCTGGTTTGGGTGAGTCATGCTTCCTTTGGGGCTCTGATGACTCTCAAGCAATTCTGCCCTGAATGACTCTTGCAAAGATGGGAAGGGGGTCTCAGGCTCCAGTGAGCTCTTGGCTGTCCCACTCTCAGTTCTTAAGATGCCAGCTGGGTTTTGCAATGCTCTGCCCAGGATGTAGACATCATAGAGACCAAAATGCAAGCCACCAAGGAAAAGGAACTCTCTTGAGAAATGACTCCATCTGAGGTAGTAGAAATGAAGAGAGCTAGCAGGCAACCCCAAGTCACAGGGCCAGAAAAATACAGCAGGAGGCTCTAGGAGAGATTGAGATGGATGACAACACCAGGACACAGGGGGACAGAAGACCATTGGGCTCCTCTGCCTCTGCTTAGGGCTACAGTGCTGGCCTTTTGGATATGCAGCCCTAGGAGACCTGGACTCTGTGGGCTCTGGTGAGGGTCAGCCTCCCTGTCTACAGAAGCAGGAGTCCCTCCTCACAGGGCAGGATGGCTCTGGTGAGAGCTCCACCATAGTTTTGCTCCTGTCACTCTTTCAATTGGTGACAAAGGATAACAAGAGAAGATGTCAAGCAATAAGCAAGAAGAAGCAGTCCCCATCTGTCCCTGTTGCTGTATCAACAACAAAACAAAGCCTGTCCTCTCTCTGATAGATCAGAAAACTAGAAATGGCCACTGGAGACTTCTCCCTGTGCTGCTGGGCATGCAGCCCACCAGTTAGGTGTTCTGGGGACAAGAGTGCTCTGCTGCCTGTTGTGTGAGTCCTGTCCTTGTTCTCCTAGGCCCTGTCCACGTCCTCAGCACACGGGGTACCATTAAGACCAGGCTAATGCCACATATGGGGAGAGGCCTTGGGTGGGGACCCAGCAGGCAGGTACCTTCTGCTAAGCTGGGCTTTCATACTGGAATATGCTAGAAGCACAGTCTACCAGCTGGGTCTCTCCCCAAGGAAGGACCCCCCAGGCTCCCAATTCCCTTTTTACTTGGAAAAAGAGTTCTGTATGAACAAGTTTGTCAGGCTTCAAATCTCCCAGGGATCTGTTGCTCTCCTTTCCAGCCTGCATCTGGACTAAATTTCTGGCAATGGGAATGGAGACATAGGCTCAGCAGATTCTACCAGAGTCTGCTTTGATAGGAGACCAGGCAAATGTACCTCTTATTCTTAGCTGATGCTTCACATTTAGCTGTTCATTCCCGTCTTCCATGAACATCCTGTTGGAGGCCATCTCTCTAGTCTAGGAAAGACCCGCTCAATGGCATTCATTGGCAGCCAGACCTACCACATACGAACCACAGCGGTACCTTTCACTCTAAAATCTCTTCCTCCCCAGTGGGGTTAGAGCCATGGGTGGCCATGATGATCCTCAGACAGAGAAGGGAACCTCTGATTCCTTATGTTGGATCAGGATAGTGAGATGTGGAAACTCAGAGAATTGAGTTTCAAGATAGGGTGCTGGAAGATCTGAGTGCTGTTTCCCCCAGAGGAAGTGGTCAGGCCTCCCTGGTGACTGGGGGTGGGGACAAGGAAAGGCTGCAGGATCAGTGCAGGAGACTTACCTCCTTCCTTTCCTTCAGGTTTGTCAACATGACGATGGTGGCTGACCTTTGCTCCCAGACCATTCTCCAGAAGTCATTCACTGTCTCCTGCTTAGGGCCTGTGTGCAGAGGGGAGGGTTAGGATGAAGGAGCCATCTAAATTTTGTCCATGAAGTCAGCCTTGGAAGGATTACACCTTCCCCAGGTGCATGACAGGTCCTGTAGCCTGGAAGCTTTCTGTGCAGCCAGGATTTGGGTGGCTATGCTAACTCACAGGCAAAAAGAGGGGTGGGGGGTGGGGACCACAGGAAGACAGTTGAAGGCCACGTTCGCTCTGTATTCATAGTGTCTGAGAGCCACCACATGCTTGAGTCCTTCAGAGTCACATGACTCTCCGGAACTGCTAAATTGGAATGTGAGTGTGAGCACATGTGTGCTTAAGGGGAAAGAGAGGAACAGGGAGAAAGGAGGAGGAGAGGGGAAGGACACGGAGGAAGACAGAGAGGAGGGATCAGGAAGAAGAGCCTCCTCTGCCCTTTGTCCACTTCCTGTCTGAATATGACACAGTGCCTAGGGGTATAACAACTATTTTGCAATCCTAAGGCTAAAACTTCTCTGCTGAGGAGAAGAGGGCAGGAGACAAAGAATCCTTCCTTGACACGCTGGTACTTATAAGAGAAATGCAGGCCTTAGTGATGTTGCCACCAATGTCTGACAGGTTTTCCTTCATTTACAGGGGGCACGGTCCCCTAGGTGCAACAAGTACTTCTATTTCTATCTGGCCTAGGAGAAGTGGAAGGGAAGTCACGTTTCAACTTCACTGATCCCTGGGGAACTGTGGCACCTTCCCAAAAGGACAGCCTCTGGCAGACTAGAAGGTTCTCTAAGCACAGGGTGGGACTGGGGGTAAGGGTAAGGATTTTGTAGCTGAGCCACAGTGGCTATGGCCTTGATCTAACAGCCCCTCCATTCTGTCCTCCACCCAAAGTAGGAGCCTTTCAGAGCCCAGGCAGCTGAGAGAAGTCAGTTATCTATTGAATGTGAGTCTCTGGGTAGCCAGAGGCCCCTGTGTGTGCTATGGACATCAGAGAGGGACACACAGTGTGGGTGTCTAACATAGTGACACAATGGTGCACACACATGAGAAGTCAATATGAATCATTGGTATTGTTGGCAATTACATTTTCAAATCACTATAAAAATACTATGCAGATGTGAAATCAAACGCTTACCTTGAGCGGCTATGAATTTGTTCTTTTCTTTGTAGCCCTAGAAAAGTGAAGTCGGACCTGTAATTATACAGGACTATCTTTGACTAGGGGACCACTTTGTTCATAGAAGGGCAGGGAAGATTCACCGGAGAGAATGGAGAAAACAGAAAAGGTAACACAGCAACAAAACCAAAAGACAAAACCCCGCAGTCATTGTTTAAATGGGCTTATGTGTACAAGTACCTTTATTTCTCTGCATTTTAGTAAATTTAAAACTTTAAATGATATTTCAAAGATAACTAAATTCTGTGGCCCATTGAGGTTTATTTAGTCAAATGCATCCGGTGAGTTCTAGTTTGTCAGCACTATAAGGATCTGGACTGAACACCTCCAGCATCCACTGCAGTCATTAGCCTCGCTGGATTTGTTATCGTTGTGACTTCTAGTGCAGATGCAAGCTGGGAAAGCACAATGGTCTCATGCTCTCAGTGTGACCACAAGTGCTCAGGATCAGAATGGTGGCCACCTACACATCATGGTTTAGACTCAGCCCTCGAATGCCCAGGGTCGGCTTCATGCTAAGCCAGAGGAAAGGAAATCAGTCAACTTACATCTATGTAGGAAGCATTAATGTAGTCAGAGCAGGGGGTTCCATCCACTTGGCTCAAAACCACTCTGCAATGATCATCTGGAGAAAGCAGAAAAAAAAATAGCCTGTGATGTTTGAACAAGGAGCTATAGAAGCCCAGGGTGTCTTTTACCTAAGAGTCAGTCACTGGAAAGATGTAACCAGGCCTCCCCTTTGAGGTCAACGTAAGGTGTACTGCCTTTTTGAGCCCAGCATGGTTCACTTGTGCCTCAGCTAGGGGAGGAAGAGAGGAGACCCCATGATCACACAAACAGCAGGGAGTGTAGTGACCATGTTCTCACAGTGGACCCAAACATTAACAACTGCAGGTGCACACAAGGGACCTCAGGATACAGAACTAGGTCCTTTCATTCCGGCCTTCCAGAGGACATGCGGGTAAAGGGTTTGGGACTCTGAACTCCCATATCCATCCTTCACCATCTGCCCCAGTGCTGGAGGGAAGCTGGGTTTGCCCATGTTAGACCATTGACTATGGGGGTCTAGCTGGCTCCCTGGGGCATTTTTCAGAGTTGAAAGGAAGCCAGACATGTGTGTGTGTGTGTGTGTGTGTGTGTGTGTGCGCGCTTGTGTATGTGTGTGTGTATGTGTGTTCATATTTGTGTTGCTGTGTGTTATATGTTACACACATGTGATCTGTGTTAAGGATGTGTTGTATGTTATATGTGTGTGTGCTGGGGTGTGTAAGTATGTTGAGAATTAAATGTGCTGCATGTGAGTGGTTTGTGTACTTTTGTGGTATTGTGTGTTTTGCATGCATGGTATAGACATATACTTAAGTACATTAAGTATGTGTCTTATGGTTATATGTACTACATGTGTGTGATATATATATGTATATATTTTTTGTTGTATTGTGTATTATACATGTGTGATATGTACATATGCTTGAGTATATTAAGTATGTATTATATGGTAGGACATGCTGACTGTGAGCTTATTATATGTGGTGTATGGTACAACGTGTATATGTGATATGTGGTGTGACATGAGTTATAGTGGACTGTTCACAGTTTATGTAGGATAGTAACATGTGGTGTGGGGTGTGGCGTGTTGTGGTGATGTACTGCATACCAGGGAGCTGTAGTTAGGGCTGCACTACAACTGTGAGCCCTGTTCCTCCATGGGCCTTTGTCCCACAGAAGCTGCTGCTGTATCATAGCATCAACAGATCATGGAAAAGGTGGCTGACATGGAAAGGTCTGTAGTTCCAGCACTGAGGAGGCCGAGGCAGGAGGATCAAGAGTCCCAGGCTAGCTCAGGCCTTGTCTGTGGCCCATTTTACATAGGAGACTGTTGGCTGAGCTGTTGTGTGCTATCTCAGACTCCCTGAGTTTCATTGCTGGGCTACATCTGTCTGACTCTGGGCAGAGGAGATGGCACATCTCTGGGGACACTTACGAGCCCACACATGTTGGCCAGGATGACAAACCCCAAATCCACTGCCACATATCAACACACTACTGTTCAGGGGCTTAAATATGGAACCAGCTGTGTCACAGGACATGTCACACTGGCTGAAGAGATTTTAGAATGACTTACACCATGGGATAGTTATGGAAACACAGGGCAAAAATGACATTTGCATGGACTTGGACCTTCACATCTTCTAACTGACTCCTGAGTCTTCATTCTGAAAAGTCACACTTGCTGTCAAAACACTACTTCCTAAAATTACTAGCAGTGACATCTTTCCAGCAGAGGATCATCGGGTTGCTGGCCACAGAGAGTCCCCACAGGCATGCAAGCGCTCAGCCTTTTGGACACAGAATGCCCAAATCTTTGGGAATCCCAGATTAAGCCAACATTGCACTTCAGCCCAGGGGCATCTTTGAACCTATCGAAAGTCTGCCCTGACTTGGGGTATACTAGGAAGGGCAGGGGGCACCTGGAGCTGTGGACATTGGGTCCTCCCATCCCACCTTGCTGATCCTAATCTGGCTCATTGACATTTAGCCCATTGTATTGCTCCAGCAGGACCAACAACCCCAATATAGCCAGGCATGCCTCTCCTTAACTGGATGCCATTATTGGTCCTTGACAGGCTGATGTTCCCATGCTGTCAAAAGCTCTAACAAACAAACAAGAGCCCACTACCCCTGTGAAACACACCATGTACCCACAGTCCTGGAGAGTTGTCAACACCCCAAGTCAGATGTTACTCCTGGATAGGGAGGGATGAGGCTGACCCTCACCCTGGGGCAGGAGCAGAACTCTTTGGAGTGCAGCGACACTTTCATATGGGGAGAGGGCAAGCTGACTTTCTTTTGTAATCTAACCCAGTCTGTGCAGCAGGAAGATTTTGGAAGGTGCCCAGCCTGTAGAGTGATTCCTTGGTGAGCTGAGCATCCCACCTGTGCCTGTGGCAGGAGCTTAGCCATGAATTCTGTTCCTGAGCTCTCACCAGGAACTAGTACTCTCCTCTCTGGCTCTCTGGCTTTTTCTGTCTGTCTTTGTCTCCATCTTTCTCTTCTTTCTTTTCTCCCCCTTTCTCACTCCTGTCATTTCCCCACCCCCATTCTGACACAGGGTCTTGCTTGCCATGTATCCCAGGCTGGCCTCTATCTAGAGAGCCTACTGCCTTAGTCTGGAGGCTGCTAAGATTACAGTTGTGAATTGCTACTTCTGGCTCAGAAATAGTCTTGGTTAAGACTTTGGGTATTAGCTTTAGGGGACAGTAAGTTTAATGATAAAGAGAGAAAGTGAGGCAAGATGTCCTGCATGTCTTTGGCCCTAAGGTGGCCCTAAATACATGAGGGCCAAACCAAAGCATAAATTAAATTCATCAAGAAAGGTGAAGTATTAAATTAGAAGTCAAAATGGATCTTTGAGAATCACAGTTATCAGTTGACATGAACTTCTCTGAAGAGCCCAGACATCTTCTTTATTGGGCCAAAGCAATAGCTTCCTTGGATCTCCAGAACCCAGCAGTAAAGCTACTGTGTCCGGAGTCTAAACTTAGGTCAAGCCACCCTCACAGCCTGGCCCTCCTCCCTTGGCCCTGACAAACAAAAACCCATTAGCTAGTAACTCTAGGTTTAGTTAGATCCTAGAATCATGGTGGCCTTTACAAAAAAGTCACTTATAACCCTTATGCATGAATGGCAGGAAAGAGCTGCTTCCGGAAAGTGCTAGAAATCTAGGATCATATATTTGGTAGGTCACAGCTCATGTACACACAGCACACTAAAGCTGACTGAGGCCTGCTCCCTGACTCCACCAGGCATTCCTTAAAAGCAAAGGTCTCTGGGACTAGAATCCTCTGTTCAGGATTCAAGCCGGAGTTTTGTGGAGCTGTCTGAGGCTGTTCTTCTGTGGGCTTGAAGGGTGACGCTATGGTTGGGAGGATGGGAGGGCTGTGGGCTTGGCAGAGTGTTGCAACCCTCCTGGGCCAGGTTTTTGAAAAGTCAGCTGGGAGCATGCAGGGTTTGTCCTGGCAGTGAGACAGGCACCTCAGGTCTAGACTCAGCCAGCATCAGCAGGTCACAAGATGCCCAGACCACAGCAGCCTTCACCCTAACTCTGACACTTCCTTGGCAACCACACTCCCCAGCTCACGGTTGCTGTTTTCTGCTGAAGTTAGAATTGAGTATGTTTAGCACCTCAAAGGTGCCAAATCCTGTGTGGGCTTCTCATTCTACCATCTTGGTCTTTGGTTCTGGACCATAAATCTCATTGAGGATTTGTTCCTCAATGGTTTAGTCAAACACTAACTATGAAGGAAGATACTGCTTAAGGCCACCAACAGGCCTAGACTGGTACTCAGGACTGAATCTGGCAGAAGAGGCCTTGCCTGCTGGTGCCTAAGTCTGTGAGAAGCATTCCTGCCTAGCTTGCTTCCTGTATGCTTAGCAACCAGAGTGGCCCGCAGCAGCAAAGATGCCCACACCCTGTGCAGAGAAATGGGTACTCAAGCAGTGTGGCTC
Organism: Rhynchomys soricoides; assembly: GCA_019843965.1. Taxonomy (NCBI): domain Eukaryota; kingdom Metazoa; phylum Chordata; class Mammalia; order Rodentia; family Muridae; genus Rhynchomys; species Rhynchomys soricoides. The sequence goes on along the minus strand of JADRCH010000138.1, from coordinate 2,609,799 downwards.
TGGATTCCCTGGGACATGCACTGAGCTGTCACAATGTAATCACCAGCAAGCTGTAAAGCAGTGCCAAGTGTAACCAGCAAATCACAGATCATGCAAAAACAAACAATAAACAATAAATAGTCTTACTTGGCAGAATGTTGGGGTATCTGTTTTTTTCTCTGTTTTCTTCTTTATTTGCTAGTTCAAAGGTTCCTTGTATGTGTCCAGATGGCAATGACTGGAAAGAAACAGAGTTGGTTGAACACTAATGAATCTAAGCCCAGGTTCCCATCAGCTTCGCTACCAAGTCCAGGAATTAAAGTGACCATCTTTCCACTGTCCATGTCTCTTTTCAGGTCCCACATTAGAGACTGGGAAGACAATGAATGACACTCAGAAATGGGCTTTCTTCAGGGTCTTTTGTCTAGATCCTAAACTAGATCCTCACTCATAACACAGCCTATCATGTCCCCAGTCCAATACAGATCTTGGCCCAGGCAGGGACTCCTTGGGTACAGATGAACTGATCCCAAAGGAGTTCTGATGCATGAGACAGAGGAGAAAGACTACCAAGAAGAAAGTGCTGAGAGCTCTGGACTGAGCTTCAGCGGAGGAGCAGGTTCCTGGAGTGTGACTGCAGATGCTGCCTTCACCATACCCAGGATTCAGCTGTCTTTGTGACAAGTCATCAGGGTCAGGCCCAGAAGCTCCCTTGAAATGCTGATTCTCCTAGCCCCCAAGGACCCCTAGGAGTTTGGGACTCTTTGTGGCTTACAATATACCCTGTTAATGACCACTGTGCCCCAGCCTAGGAATATCAGTGTGAAACAGAAATTTCACTTTTGCCACGATGCTAAAAGTGAGAATCGTCACATCTGGGAGTAAAGTGGGTTTCTACTTCCTTCTACCACAGAAGCCACCTGCCTCTGATTTTTGGTTGCCTCCAGTTGTTTGTTGTTTGCTTGTTTCTGGGTTCTTCTTTGGGCTCACATGAGCCAAGGTAAAGAGCACCTTGAACTTCAAATCACGCCCTTCAATATTAAACCTGCCTTTGGTTGGACCTAGGAACACTAGGCTCCAAGGAAGACGCGTTTGTGATGTGTCAAGCACAGAAAAAATACACGGCTTCCCTTACAAGTACCCTATGATCATATGACATGGGACCAGACCAAATGAACAGTATTAGAAATGTGCCCAGCATCGCTTGACTGAAAAGATAGACCTTGGTAATGTAGCCTAAAAGGACCTCCTTGTTCAAGCATGGGGAAACATGCGGGCCTTCTTGTTCTCTGGGTCCTGCTTTAGGGCCCTGGGAGTTGGGGTCTGGCTTCATAGAGCAGCCTCAGATGACACCCATGATGTCCTGAGATTGTTCTCACTTTATGTCCAGGCACTGATGTCCCTCTAGCACGCAGGAGCTTCTTCAGTGGCCGACTCAGTTCCCACAAGGGCTTACATCAGGATGCTGTAGAGCACCTCTCTCCTCTGCTCTGGGTCTACCACATCTCATAGCCTGGGCCAGTGTGGAGGGACCAAACAGAGGTCAATCTAGCAATACCAATGAGGAGTTCTCAACGTTGTCCCTAGCTATGAACACCTAGGTTTCTTGAGCTCAGACTCACCCCCAGAGCTGGTTTGGCACTACCCTTTAGCCCTAAGTGGACACTGAATTTGTGGTGACATCCCAGAACCTTCTCAGAAAGCTTTAATCTAGAACGCAAAAACCAGGTATGTTAATGTCACAGTGGCACATGAAACCATGCATCTGGCAAACCTCAAGAACGAGCAGATTCTAGGGGCTCAGTGTTATCACTGAGCCCCTAACTTACAATTAATTAACTTATTACTTGTAATATATGAACCACTTCCCTGTAGAGGGCCCACGACAGAGGACCATGCTCTATGGGAGAGATGGAGTACACAGGGACACTCCAGCATCTGTGTGATTTTTCTGCAAACTTGGAACTGCTCTAAAAAGAAGGCTTATTAAAAACAACAAACTGAATAAAACAAAAGAAGGCAAGGTTGCAGCAATGTGATGGCCAGCAGAACCTGAGTACAAAGAGGAATCAGGCTCTGGCCAGCCCTCTTTTCCACAGCTGTGTGCCTCTGAGATGTGGGCCATAGAGATGAGGCGGTCCACTCTGCCTCCCCTGGCTCCTGGAGGATAGGACTAGGGGAGATGGGCAGAGTTCTCTGTGTCCCCCATACATAACCCCAGATCCAAGCAAGCTGAAAAGTTCCCTGCACAGATTGGGCCCAGCATGTTTTCCTGCTGTCAGGCTATGGAGTCCCTCAGGTTTCTCAGCTGCTTGGTAGCTCCAGGGAAATAGAGCGCCTGGGGATGGTTAGCCTGCAGTAACTCTTTGTGTATGCTCTAGGAGGTCTGGTTTGTTTCATCAAGACCCAGAGGACAGAGGACGGCTCTGGTTTGCTGGGACTTCTGTAAACAAACAAATCCCTCTGTATGCATTGTATTTATCATAGGGAAGGTTCCCAGGCTAGTGGCTTGATGGTTTGCTGGGTCAGAGCTGGGGAAGACACTCACCAGAGAGGGATTTTCACTGCACAGGGGCCTCCTTTTCTGGGACTGAAGTCAAGAACTGGAAATAGGATAGAGATCTACTTTCCAGGAGGAGCTAGCAGATAGTATCTTATCCTATCCGCATGTTACCTGTTACTTATTGGTTTAAGTGTTACCAAAGCCCCATAGGACAGGGAAAATCCCTCTTCAAAGATGAAGAAACTAAGGCAGAGGTTAGGGGAACAGCCCAAGTCTTTTGGGCCAGGAGAGAACACAGACAAACCGGTTCCAACATTCATCTCACTTTCCTGATGATCTTAATGCCAAACCCCTTCTTATCTTCAAGTTCACGGCCACCTAAACCTGGGCTTGACAGTACAGGAATGTCCAAATACACATTGAGACTTATCCAGATCCCTCCCATGACCCTTAGGAGAGGGTGTCGGACCAGAGAAAGGGAGGAGTAGGAAACATGTGTTCTCTGAGGACTGGCCTGGCTGATGGACAGGAGAGGGATATCCTAGGAGTGTGGCCACGGATGGGCCCAGCTCCTCACTGGAGAGAGGAGCTGAGCTGTATGCGCTCTCACCCCACACTGAACTTCTAAAGGTAGCAGGACTCTGCACAACTGAAGGCCACATAGAGGCAGGCTGGGAGGGATATGGGAGGGAATCATTTGTTTCCGGAATAAAATTTTCTGGGGCTCCAGAAAAACAAAAACAAAACAACAACAACAACAAAACAAACCAAGCCTCTGAGGCACCATCTTTTCTATCATATGTTTTCTTCTTAAAAATTTTAGACAACATTTATTTGCTTGTGTGCACATGGCTGCACACACACACACACACACACACACACACACACACACATGCACACGCACACACACCATGAATGTGGCAGTCAGAGGCCAATTTTCAAGAAGCAGCTCTGTCCTGTTATGCAGGTTTCAGGGATTGAACTCAGGTTGTCAGGCTTGGCAGCCAGTGCCTTTACCTGCTGAGCCATCTCATCAGCAGCCACATCCTCTCTAAAAAAAGCTAACTTAGTGTTTAGAATTCATAATGGTGAAAACATCAAACTTCTCAATAATGATAGAATCCATAACTGCTTGATACAACCCACAGTGGAGCCCCGGGCAGCAGGGAGATACACAGACATTGTTCTCTCCTGATAGTGACCAAGCTATTCCCTTCACCATCTCTTGCCTTTGTCTTGATATTTTAAATAAGCTATTGACCCAGGGCCTGTCTTGTCTGCTGTGCTTTTCCAGTCCTCTTGAATTCTGCACCTGAGCCAAGTCCCCTTCACCTGCCTCATCCTGCTCCTGACCTACTCCGAGACCCTCCATTAACAGTCTGGTCACTGACACCCCACATATGACAGCAGAACTGGAAGGGGAAGTGGGAGACGCAGGGAGGGACAAGCTCCTACCAGCAATGTGAGTAACAGCTATTTTAAAAATGGAGAATTAACTTCTGGTGTTAAGTTGTAAATTTTCAAAATAACAGTTTTTGGTGCTGTCTTTCAGTATGACCTAATTTAGAAAAAGAGAGAGGAAAAAAGAGGAAAACACATTTGGCAGCAATAAAAAGGGAAGCAAGCTAAGGAGGAAGGTATAAGGCTGAACAGTGAGTAAAGCATGGCGGAGCCCACCACAGCCTTCCCATGTCCTCTCGGGCATCTCTGTGGGAAGAGTCAGTCAGCACTGTTGGCTCCCGCTCTACAAAGAAACCACATAGCATTATTTAAAAAGTTTATCAATTGTGAGGCTCTCATCTGTGCTGTCATAGTTTCTCCAACCCCAGGCACAGTTGTTGGAAGTGACCTGGAGTACTATAGCTGTTAGGACAGAGCCAGGCCAAGGCAGCCATCCAGGGACACCTGCTTTTGCTCAGGCTCAGCATTCAGTTCCCAGTCCTGCAGACAGGGTGAAGACTTGAACAAATTCCCTCAGAACACCAACAGTATGGGGCTCTGTGTCCAAAATAGCGCTTCATGACTACCCATATGACAGACATTAAACAATCAACAACTTGGGGGATGGAAAGACGGCTGAGAGATTAAGAGCTCTTTCTGCTCTTGGAGAGGACCTGGGTTCACTTCTCAGAGCTTACTTGGTGGCTTACAACTGCCCATAACTGCAGTTCTAGGGGATCTGATGGCCTCTTTTGGTACTGCACACATGTGGTACACATGCATATATGAAGCACTCACGCATACATACAAAATAAAAATTTAAAATAAAAAAAGGAAATGAAAAACTCTAAAGGTTGGGTGACCAATCTGTACCGTGTCTTGAGTTCTAAGATTAACTTGGAGACTGTCAGTGGGCAGAGGCAAGTCTCAGTGAGCCTCTGTTCCTCAGAGGGTGTGGGAGTGATTCATCTTGTATAGCAGAGACTCACACACACTAAACACAATCTAGTGTCCTCTGCAGACAGTCTCCATAACCACTGAACTGTGCTGTGGTGGTCGCTCAGAGGGACCAGTGTTGATCTGATTAGAAGCTGGACCTCTTGGGGACCATGACAAGATGCTTTGTGGGAGGCTCTCGGCAGCCTTCAGCATAAAACTGCCACCTGCGCTACGCACTGCATGGTAGAATAATGTGTTTATCACAGCTGCTGTCATACCATAGTACCCAATAATGGAGCTAGCAGCAACCCCAGGAGCATCAGGCTCAACCATCTCACTTCATAAGGAACAAGGAGCACCAGTGAGGGGCACTGCAGGAGGGACTGGGCTCTCTGGACCCCACTTATAAGCAGCATCACAAATGACACAAAGTCCCTGAGTCCCTGGAACCACTGGCTCTGACTGTCCTGCTGTTCCTCACGATGGCTGAGACCGGAGACACTCACATTGAACTCCTCGCGGAATTGCTTGCAGTCATCCGCAGATCTCACCCGGATCTCCTCCTCCAGGTGCTCCACAGGGATGGGGAAGTACTTCTTGGGACCTGATGGAGATCTGCTCAGCAGCATCACTCTCTGCTGCTCTGTAGGGCCAGGGGCAACAGAGAAGCCACTTAGTTCCATTGCCCATGGCTGACTCATCCTTCAGATGGTCTTATAGCATTCCTGATGGATCTGTATAGTGGGAGGGACCAGTCCTCTCAAATCACTCACCCTGGGGCTAACCCAGCCCTGAGCAACTGCATCAAACATCTGCTTTCCAACACACTCTATTTTCAGCAAGTGATGGCAGCGTTCTCGTCCATCACAGACACCGTATTCTTGATCTTGCTTGCAAGCTCACCCACCATTCAGCCTTCCCTCTAGCCTATGTTCCTTTCACAGCAGCTTCATGCTGCAACCAGGTCCAGAGAAGAGTAATGACAGGGTTCTGGGTACAAGCTCAGAACAGGTTGGGGTCTGCCAGGATCTCGATCTTGCAGCTTCCCCTTCTTGGCAACACACAGACCAGCTTCCTTAAATCCCATTCATTACAATGCATAGAAACAAACTATCTTTGAGGAAGGGGAGGAGGGGACGCTACAAAGGAGAGGGTGGGCTAAGGGGTGAGGGGCTTTGCCTAACCCCCCCTCCCCCCACGAAAGCTCAGAATGCAGTGCCAGGGATTGGAGTTTCTCTTCACAGAATGGGAGCTGGCTCGATAAAGTCAGTAGAATAAGTGAGCTGTCACCTTTGCAAAAGGCCCTGTCCCATTTGCAGAGCTCACTGAGACTTTGCTCGGAGACACTCTTTGGCTACAGCCAGGTGAGCTGGTAGAAGGCTTCTTGCCCCTCCCAGCTACACTCTTCCCTCTGCACTGGCTTCTGGGATGTGCAGGGAGGTGAGACGGGCAGGATGCAGAATGGAGATGCACCAGAGCCATATGATGGTCTATGCAGACGTGCAGGTCCCCCAAGCCCTGCAATGCTATAGCTTTGCTGAGCCTTCTCTTGCTCACACTCTTCCCTTCTGTGGGGTTGTGTTAGTTCCTTTGCTACCTTGGGGGGAGTTCTAAAGTGTCTCTTGAGTTCTGATGACATGCATGTTACCTCAAGCCAGGCAAAGCTCTGTGGGAAGTTATAACAGAAAGCTGGAACCACTGTTGCGAGCCAGTGTTTTTTTGTTTTTAGTCATCATTAAAAACCAGGGACTTTGCATAGGTTGGGCAAGTGCTGTGCCACTGAGCTGTATCCCCAGGTCCCTTGGTCATTTGAAGCTGGATCTTGTTATGTAGCTCAGTCTGGCCTTGAACCTGTGATGCTTCTGCCTCAACAAGTGCCTTCGAATCCTGAGATTACAAGCTCATGCCACCCCCACTCAGCTAGAACCTGCATGTTTTAAAACCTTTCCTTTGTCTTACCACTGAAACACAGAGAAAGAAAAACAAGCTTTTATAAGCAGCATTTACAAGTTAGAACACAGCTGGAATCTAAGTTAGGCATGTCCCCTAACTGATGTTCCCTCTCAAGAGTCAACAGCTTTGGCAGAGCAGTGCCCTTGCCAGCTTGTTTCTGAGGTAGTACAGAGTCGACTGAACACTTCTCATCATGAGTTAGAGCCTTATCACAGGATGATTTCAAAGGCCTCGATGAGAAATGTTTCTTGGCAAAGCCCTGCTAAACTGACAGGATATGAGTGGTCTCTTAAAAAAAAAAACCTCACAAACTGAAATGTCTCAGACATCCGCTCTCCTTGCAAGGAAGACGCTAAGTTCCGAAACAGAAATTCTGTGTTACTAGCAAGCCACAGCATGAGCCCAGGAGGAGCTAGAGAGAGAGGCAAGCTTGAGTGATAGCCCAATGCCTGTCCCCTGTACCAAGACCCAGTTTGCAGTACCTTGCTCTTCTAGGACACCGTTAGGCATCTTCTTGTCGTTGCTGCTGACCACCGCCTTCCTCTGCTTCCGGAACCTTAGAGGCACAAGGTGTGTTAGGTCTTAGCACCGAGGGAAACCCCAAGCCCTGAGTGTGGTGATACCCACCAGGTGAGCCGGGAAAAGTTCTTTCTGCTGCTCATGGCTGAGCTGTGCGTAGCTCAGGCCAGGCCAGCGGTGTCTGAGCTGTTTGGGCCCACACCCCCGGCCTCCAGCACACTCATTTCCTCATAGGAGCTGGTTAGAGCACGTCAGTGCCTGGGGACACTCCTACCTGAAGAAGTAAGCTGCAAGAAGGAACAGGAGGAGGAGCAGAGGCAGCAGCAGCCAGGTAAGCAGCGGCTGGGACGCACCAGGGTCCGGAGGGCCTGTGTGTGGGTGGGCGGTAGAGGGCAGAAACCCCATCAGGACCCTGGGTAGGGATAAGGATTTCCACAGCACACCCCATGCTACAGTTTGCAAATAATCTCCCATTAGTTCTTTCCTGGGGACAGAGGAGTGTGATGGTGGAGCTTGTTCAAGGACCCTGATGAAGGGTGACCTCCTCATACTCCAATGTACCCTGCTAGTAAGCTATTTCTCTAAGCACCTCTGGCACAGCCTCTCTCTTCAATGAGGAGGTGGAGGAAAGTGGCTCCCCCTCAGGGGACAGTTGTTGTGTCCCAGCCCAGATGAAGCAGGAGAACCAGGTATAAGGGAACAGCATGATCCCAAGGTTTGGTACAGTTATTGAGGATCAGGCAGGCACACAGTGACCTGGCTTTTCAGAGTGATGAATTCCTTGTCGTAGAGACGGCCGACTTCCTGGAACCAACTTACTAACCTTGTTCATCCATTCATTCTTCACCACCTTCCTCCCAGGCCCACCTTCCTCAGAGAGACACATATTCCTGCCCTTGCACCTTGTGGTCACCAACAGACCCATTCTCTCAGCATATTAAGGTGCTCTCTTATCTCCACAAAGATCCCACCCAAAGGGCTCCATCAAAAATCTGATACTCCAGTTAAGCAGCTTGGCTCCTGTCATGAACTGGTCCAGAGGAGCTATGTTCTGCAGCTGGTGAGCACATGCTACCAGGAGTGAGTAGGTTCCCCACAGGAGGCCCTGGAAACTCAAGGCTCCAGGAAGGAGTTTGAAATGTCATGCTTTTCCCAGCCCTGTGCACACAATCTAGAGGCTATGTCCCACAGTCTGACACCCGTGGCTCTGGCCCAGAGGAGCTGATTCCCATCATGTACAAGGTCAGGTATATATATTAGACTTAATGGCTAGGAATATCTGTCTCTCCCTCAGGGGCATGCTCCAAACCTATCTGCTGCCTAGCTGGGACCCTTTAGGTGCAGTCTGGCCCAAGACTTCCATGTCTGTGGCTCCAGGGAATGGTGTACCCTAGACTAGGACCTGGATCAAATTTTAGCCTGGGATGCTGAGAGCTGCTTGGCACTGAAGAGCAGAGCTAAGTCAATCCCAGGGAGTCCCACTGCTCTGAGTACCCTGATTCAACTCCATTCAATTTTGGTCAAAGGCCACTAGAAGAGTGGGCAGTCTCCTCCTTCTTTGCAGGAAATGCTCACTGTCTTCTCTGTGCGTCACCATGGTGAAACTACCCACTTCTGCATTGCCCAGAAGTCAGCCTCTGGCTCAGCCTATGCTCTGCAGAAGCAGCTACTAAACTGGCTTGGCTACAAGGTCCACTCTGTCATAGACAGAGGGGCTTCGACCCTGCCAATCCTCCCCTGGGCTCTGTCAAAGACTAGAGGGAGCAGTCTCTGTGTCCATGTTCTCGGAGTACAGGCTGCAGTGACAGACATAGGGATCCCACAAGGCATGGGTTAGATGATATGAGCACTACATGGATTGTCACACAGGCAGAAAGATGGCTCAGAAGGACTCATTATCCTTCAATTTGGTTTCTGACACTTCTAATGTGCTTTGTCCAGGAAGGCAGGGATCAGGACCAGAACCTCGCAGGCTTACAAAGGGTAGCAGAACACCCAAAGCCAGGCTGGGTGGGGTGAGACACAGGGATCCATGGGACATGCTCTGGCTACAGTGTCTGAGCCTATGGGAAGATGGGTCCAGAGTACTTCTTGCCTCAAATGCTACAAAGGAAGAAACCCATACTTTGTAAGCATTTTTGAAATTGTGGATGCTGGTCAGTAATTAGATTGAATATGAACTTTAATCAACATCGTGGGCCAGGAAATAAATCCTGATGCATACTGGGTAGTGTCCCCTGGGCCACAGTGGTGTTCCACCCAGGGAGGCATGAGGTCTCCCAGAGGATATCCTATGGTCACAATCTGTTTCCAGTTCACACTGACTCGGAGGTGGGAGGTGGGCAAAGGACCAGAGTCAGGAGGTCTAGATGGGTCTCTCTAGATGGTTCAGCCTTTTCTCTAAAGTGTTGTTGGGTTTCCCAACTGTATGTAATAAGCAAGTACATGTGTGTTCACATAGATTTTAGGCATAGGTATACCTACATGTATACACACATTTGCTTACACAGAATCTGATCCTGACACTAGAAAGACAATAGTTTGTGTGTGCAGTGGGACCCAGCACTGTTTTACTCTGGACACAGATTTCCCTAGTGACTCATCTGCTGTGTGAGAAGGACCCAGGCAGAGGAGCCTGGGCCAGCCTGGGGAAGCTCGTTCCAGACCCTATGGAACACTGTGCCAATCTCCAACAGATAGTACCCCTCCAATGAGGGACATTCTACATGTCTAGGGTATCCCCAGTGAGGAGGCAGAGTTAAAGTAAAGGAGGAAGAGGAAGAGGAAAGGAAAAGGAAAGACAGGAAGCACAGTGAGCAATTGTGCTCTGGGAAAAGACAACTGTCCCTGGAGGACTGCACAGGAGAACTTTCTGGGATCTAGTCCATCAAGCTTCTCAGGCCAGAGGCCTGTGATAAACATTCCAAGTAGCCCAGTCAGAGTGAACACACACAGGTTGACTGTTTTTGTTTCCCTGGCATGAAGTTGTGAGTGCATCTTCCCCTACATTTTCTTCAATGACGCTGAACTCATGAACACATAGGTTTGGTAAATAAATAAGACTCACTAATTCTTCCTGGCATCCAAGATCACATGACTGAAGGAAGTACTGTTATTTTACAAATTGTTAAGGAAAGAAAACAGACAAACTGATGACAAAGAATCATCTGATGACTTATCCCAACACGCATGCTACATCTGAAGCGACCAGATGAAACACGCACCTCTCTCATTGCTCCTGGAGAGTCGCCATGTTAGGTGAGCCTCTTCATTCTGTGTCCTGGCTAATTGCCGTCCTACACTTTGGATTGGCCCAGATTGCACGGGTATTCAAGGCTATTTCGTACTTTGCTGTTCCCTGCACTTCTACTTCTACACTTAAAAAAAGAGTGATATTCCTATTTATGTGTCTGCAAGTGGGTATATGTCTTTGTGTATTTGTACCACGTGTGTGCAGGTGCTCATGTAGGCCAGAAGAGGTTGTCTGATCTCCCAGAGCTGAAGTTTCAGTCAGCTGTGAAGGGCCATGCTGGTGCTGGGAACCGAACTTGGGTCCTCTGGAAGAGCAACAAGTGCTCTTAACCACTGATCCCTCTCTCTAGCCCCTAACTTGTGCACTTTGTCTCGCCAGGGTTTCTGCATGCCATCTCCTAAAAGTGGACCTTTGTGTCGCTTACACTCATTACTAAACAACAGTAGAAATATCCTGATGGCCTCCCAAAGCATCTGATTTCTATGCTCACCTGGGGTTTACGAGGGAGACACTTTCTCCTGCACACTAACGGATCCTTCCCCCTTTTAGTCAGGCAAAAGCACAGCAACATTTTAACTTGATTTTCTCTAATATCTAGAGAGTTCGGAACCTTTGCTTGATGATTAAAATGGAATTAATTAGATGCTTTGATTTTGCCTGGTTGTGTTTGACATCTCCTAATAGCTTCAGCTGTCAACTTGACACACCCAGGAATTATCTGAGGCTTGCCTTGCTCAGATGGACCTATGCTCATGTCGGTGGGGTATCTTATTATTGGCTGATGTAGGAGACTCCAGACCATTGTAGGTGGCACCATCTTTAAGAAGGGGTCTTGGGCTGTACCAGAAAGCTAGTTGAGCACGAGCCAGTGAGGAAGCCACTAAGCAGTATTCCTCCTTGATTTCTGCTTTAGTTCCTGCTTGAGCTCCTGCCCTGACTTCCTTTTGTGGTGGATCATGACATATATATGCCAAGTTAACCCTTGCCTTGCTGGTGGTTGGGTCATAGTGTTTGTCACAGCAGTAGCAAAACAAACCAGAACAACATCCATTTCCCTAATGTGCTCTTTCACATGTTAAAATTAAGGGTTCTTCCTGTATGTATTATGGATAACAACACTTCCTCACAACTTTTTTCTCACATATTTATAATGAATTCTTTGTGTAAGACAATGTGTCCCAGTGAATATTGAATTCATTTTGGCCAGAGATGAAAGGAAATCATTTCCCGTTGTTCTGGCACATTCTGGCAATGTGCTAACCCTCAAGAGATACTTGGTGATATTTCAGGGGCCAGCTCTTTTAAAGAGCACTTGGGGTGCCCTCCCAAGCTGCAGGACAAAGGAGCAGCTGTGTAACTTGAGACGTCTGTAGCTGCTGATAGTGGGGCCAGAGCTGTTGCTAGTGTACTGAGACCAGGAGACCTAACCAGAGCAAGTTTCACATTCACTTCTGTTCTGGGTGCTGAGGTCATGTGATAGTCTTCTCTTCCTGAAAGCAACACTTCCTGCCCACAGCTATGTTATGAACTAATGAATTTTGCTCTCAAATGAACTTGGAAAACCCTAGACTTGGATGGCGATGCCACCCTGAGGGAGACTCAGGTACCACCTTTGGGGCTGTCACAGGACTCTTGACAGATCAAACCTCTACAGTGGGGAGATGGATGCTCCATCCCCGGGGCTTCAGAATGTTTACTAGGATGTAATGTTCAGTGAATGTTCTTGAAGGTCACTGTCCTTGGGGCAGGTCTTCGATGTTCTGTGCTACAGGACATAATAACTTATTTGCATGTGGAAAGCCACGTGCAGAGAGGCATGCACGCAGTGTCTGTTTTGTTTGTTTGTTGGTTGGTTGGTTGCTTTTTTTTGTGGCCATCGGTGTCATGACAAGGAGGAAGGACAATATAGCCAGAGTGTTATCTCAAGTGTTTGATTTTTATGTCAGGGCTGTGCTTCTTCCCTCTCTTAGGGACATCATTATGCCTATAGGAAATTAATCTATAGTCCAGAAACCCTGTAAAACCCTTGAACCTCTTGAACCTCTGACCTACTGGGAGGGCACCAACTTCCATTGACTTTTTCTAAGAAGCTTTTTTGTAAGAATATTGATAATTTGAGTCTTCCTTAAACTTTGCAAGGGCCAATACCAAACATGTTGTTCAATTTCATGTGTAAACTTGATCGGGTCATGGCTGCAAAAACATTTCAAGACCACCATCAAAGGGGATTTTTGGATGAGGCTAACACTAGGATCTATACGTTGAGTAAAGCAGATGGTCTGCCCCAGGGTGGGTAGGCTTTGCCCTATCAGGAATGGAGCAAGCGTGTAGGAATGGATAAACAGGCATGAGGCAGGTGCAAAGATAGGGGCCAGCCTTTGCCATTGCGGGTTCATTCTGAATTTGCCACTAGGCATGCTACAGGGAATCCCTGCCAACTCCTTAGGAGAGTCCCTGACCTCACCCATCTGCCCTGAGCCTGGCTCTCTCTGTGTGCAGCACAACCCACAAAAATCACCATGAGGGAGTTGAGGGATTGCAGCATCAGAATTCCTGGCTACCAGAGACTAGCTAGATGACTGGAGTTTGCTCCCTGTTGACCACAGCAAAAGCTGATGCTGAGGAATGCGGATGTGCTCCAAAGACTGTCCAGCCTGATTGTCTCCAGAATGCCCAGTGCATCTGTACCTCATGAGTCAGGGCAGGGAGGCACAGAGGGCATAGAGGAGGCATGGAGTGAGTGTATCCAGGTTACCCAGCTAACAAGTGGCTGAGACAAGATTTGAACCCAGGGAGTAAGAGTCAAGAAGACCTACTCTTGTTTGGTTGTTTTTTTCCCCTTTCTACCTCCTCTTCCTCACTTTGGCTTTGCATAATATTTATTCATTTAATTGAGATGAAATTTACATGTAAAATAACCTGTTTGTAATGTATGGTGAGTACCTTCCCATGGCCAGGCAGCTCTGGCTATGGTAATGCCTTCAGAGTATTTCTTTGTCTCCAGTATGACCCCTCCTGTCGTCACCCTCAGCCCTGGCAACTGCTCACTACTCTCCCTGTCCATGGTTTTCAGGTACTGGATATTTCCTGTCAATGGAATCCTACCTACATCATGGGGTTTCTATGTCTACCTTCTATCAGTGGGAATGTCTCTACAGTTCCTCCTTCATGTCACATGGGCACCAGCATGCTTTTTCTTCTTCTTTAATATTTAAACCACAAGGTGAGGGAACAGACTAAGAATACTCCCCATCCCTGCCCTGGGGTGTATCTGTCCTAACTTTCTCATGAGGCTAGGATGGTGCTGTCCATTTCAACTCTATCTTCTGGAAGCCATGACACATCCAAGAATGCTCTGCATTCACCTAGAAAAATAACACCTATTCTTTTAAAAGAGGAAACCTCACCATATACCAATATTACAGAATATTAACAAATGTCAAAATAATGACATAATTAGCCCTGTGGTGTGGCTATTTGCTCCAGATTCCAACATATTCTCATGAAAGGAAAGCAGGGAGTTCACAAAACATAAAGCTATAAGACTCATAGGCCCTGAAGTTTTATAAGCCAGAGACAAATTGCCTGGGGTGTGGTTTGGGTGGAGGTACTCTTAAGTGGAACTGCCTACAAATTCTGCAGGAGATTATGATGATATAGCTTTCGTGAGTTGTCATCCAGGCTGGAGTGGGCTTTTCCAGTGAAGCAGCTGCCTCTGAGTCACCCATGCTTCTGTTAGTAACCCCCCAAAACTTACTGGTTCACCAAGCTAGACATGGGTACAGTCATTTTGTGGGTCTATGGTGGCTGTCCTCCGTTGAGTAATTAGAAGTTTGCTCATATCTCCTCAGGAAAAGTTACACAACTAACCTTCAAGCCAATATTCACATTTGCTCAACCTCCTGGTCAGTGTTTGGTCATAGCTGCTCCTAGCAGGGCTCTACGCAGTCAGACTTTTCAGAATATATTGTTGAATTAATCAATTGTGTGTGTGTGTGTGTGTGTGTGTGTGTGTGTGACTACATGTGCCACAGTGTTCTTGTAGTCAGAGAACAACTTGTAGGAGTCAGTTCTCTCCTTTCCACTGTGTGGGTCCCAGGGATCGAACTCAGGTTATTAGGCCTGACAGCCAGCACTTCGTCCCACATAGCCCATTTGGTTAGCCTTCTTCAGGCTTTCTTCTTTTTTTCACCAAGGCTGATCCCTACCCTGACACCAGCAGGTAGAACAGCCTTCTTGAACACACTTAGATGGCTCTGGTTCTGGGTACACACCCAGTATCCTCATTGGCACATGGGAAGAGCCACTGAACATCTTTCCCGATGGTCCTAGGTGCTTGGGAGGGGGCAGTTTGTGAGGCAGCAGGGTCAGCTGGGCACAGGCTAGGTAGGGGTCCTTACCTGCAGTTGTGCTGGTCCAGTTGCTCTCTGTTGGGGTGGTGTTGTTGACCTGGCCAGCTCTGGCAAGTGACAAGCTAAAACTTGCCAGCAGGAGTGGACGGAAGGGCTCCATGGTGCACCTGCAAAGAGAAAAGGACTTGCTCAGAATCTTCCTAAATAGAAGGCCTTGGATGTGACTGTCACTCAGTAGGGAGGAAGAAGAAATAGGAGAGACGTTCATTGTAGGTTTTGAGAAAACCAAGAACCTTGCCTGCTGATTTCACGGTCTCTTTTGTCGGCTCCGTACTATGGTGGTACAGTCCCTGTCATCTGCAGCTCCAGCCCGAGGACCCAAGGCTCACAGATTCTGCATTGCTGAGGGTGAACGAGCATGGAGTGGGATCAGACCCCAGCTTTATCCATATTGCCAGCCAAGAGGCATCTGCATGAGTCACCTGGCACCCCCAGATACCACATCCCCCAATACCAACTGTTCACCCACCTCCCTTACACAGCCATTCTCTGGCCACATTGTTTCTATGGTGGCTGGGGTATCTTGGGTAAGTAGATGCCAGCGCCTTCCTGTGTGCTTTTTGGACCCCTTTCAATAGGCCAGCCAGATCTATTCCCTCCACACTCAGCATAGGAGGTCCTGACCAAGCAGCCTTGAGGCCTGCGTCAGGGTCCTTCTCTACTTTTTATCCATCCTGTGACAATATACTCTCCCAACCCACTTCAGTAGCCCTCTCCTGGTCTTGTCTCTGAATGTACTAACTTCTTACTCTACAGAGTCATCTACAGCCTCAGGAGAGAGCTAAGTGTTTACCAAGTTGAATGGCAGGGAACAGACCGATTAGCCAGGGGTTCAGAACAAAGAAAGCTCTTTCATACTAAGATCCCTCAGATAATCTGCCCTCAGATTTTCTCTTGGCTTCCCATTTGCCCAATCACCTTCAACCATCTTTAGAGGTGACAGTGATGGTGACTTCCCTGTGGTGTAGAAAACCTTCTTGAGGACTCCTAACCAACGGAGGCAGGCAATGGCACCAGCCCAGTGCATATATGTGGTCATTGAACCTCATTCACAGCCAGTCCAGGGGCTCTGTCCCATCCCTACTGAGAAAAAATTTGCTACCCAAAGCCTCCAAGGAGGATGTGAATGGACCAGACCCCAGAACCGAGACCAGTAGCACTCCCGCTGTTCCAACAGGGGGCACTAATGTTTGTAATTACTGAAGACATGGAAGGAGCAGGGTAATCCCAGGGTTACTCAGTAGGCAGAGCTGCCAAGATGAACTGGATCCCAAGTACATTATAACAATGACCTCACAGAAAGCAGTCAGTGGCCACCAGCATGTGTGGCCTCTCTTCTTCCTAGTTCCCAAATGCATGTTGTAGATTTATAAAGTGGACCAGATACAAATAACTCTGTGCTTGAGTGTGCACCTGCTCTAGCCTGCCACTTGCATGGGTGTCATGTACACAGGAACCCCCCCCCCCTCAAGGGCTATGCCACTGGCTCCTGGAGGGTGAGAGAACAGACTAAGTCAGATTGCAGGATAATAAAGATCACCTTGGAGGTCAGGACTGCTGGGGACAAACAGGCTCGGCTGGATCCATGCTGCCCAGGCTCTCATTTGATAGGCAGCTTCACACATATTGCCACACACTGCCTTTTCTCATTCCAATCTGTTACTGAACACTGCCATGGTATTTTACATACACTAGAGGAAACCGCAGGGTAATTTATTGGGAATTATTAACTGGCTTAATCCAACTCTAGAGATGCAGAATTTCTGGGTGAAACATTGTGCTTCATCCTGAGCATTAATAACCTTCCCCACCAAGCATTCAATGATCTAAGAGAAGGCTAGGCCAGCCCCCTTGGGGAGTACAAAGCTCAACTGCTTTCCCTGATTATGTGCGGATGACTGTCTGCAAGTTCTCTGTCTGAACTTCCTGATGGGACCAGTAGAGGGCGATAAACTGTGCAGACATCAAAACCTGTCCAGCCATCTGGTGTCTCTTTATTATTCTACTTGTATTCTAAGGCTAGTAACAACCTGTCGGAGGCTCCCTGGCCATCCCCTCTCAAAAACTTGCGCAGGCTACTTAGTAAGCACAGGCACGGAATCTGTGCAGAAATAATGTGTGAAAGAGGAATTACATGTACGCCGAACTCCAAGGATTGTAGCTGGGTAGTATTTGCTGCATGCCTGCCAAGTGCTAAGTACAGGCGGCCCTGGGAGCTCATGCAGTCTGCAGAGCTGGGACGAACAAAGCATTCTCTTCCCAGAAAAGCACACTTTATTTTTACTCTACTCAAAATCTACCCATCTCTCAATAGGACTATAAAACTATCACTCTTATTCCATTGAATACGATTCCAGTACTTCCCACAACAAGGTTCAACAAGCCTGCTAGGATCTGGACATGCAAAGCTGAGTCAAGTCCCATCCATGAGCAGGAAGCCCCCAAAGCTGGAAGGGCAGTTCAAGGGTAGAGTCCTAGTAGCCCCATGAGAAGCTCTGGAGGAATGCTGCCACTAAGGAATGAAGGCAGTGACCATACAACCAGGTTGTCAGTCATCATTGCCCAGAGATGAAGCACACAACCAGAACCTTCAGCAGGCTGGATGACACTGCAGTCTGAAGGAAGCTGTGCATGGCTGACGGTCAGGGCAATCTTTGTTTTAGCCCACAGGAGCTCTGCTTCCTAGGGAGTTCTGAAGAGCGAGAGTGGAAAGTCTAGGGCTGAATTGAGAAGGTTATGCAATAATGTCTCAGCCCATGGCTTGTTCCCACAGGCTCACTTTCTATTAACAACCCAGGTTACTAAAATCACATAGGGGCTTAATATAAGATGTCAGAAATCTACATACCTGGAGTGATAGGTTATATATGACAAAATGTGAAGATCACCATTTCCCTCTCAGCTTCCTGGGGTGACCATCTCCACACCAAGGGAACATGAACAGAGACATGGAAGGTTCCAGGATATATTTCCCAGGACCACTATCCCATTCCCAGGTTCCTTCACCTTGGTACACACATTATCCATGGGTCTTAGTGAGGTGGGACAGCGAAAATTCTGGGGGCCGGCTAAACTTGATCTATGACAAATCCCCATAGCTGAAGTGTTCTCAGGAGGACTAAAGACACCTGAGTGACAACCAACAGGTGTTTTACTCTAACCTGCAGCACAGACGACATACACCCATGGGTGCTAGGCAGCTAAGGCTGGGCATCCTGAACCCGTGGACTGCAGTTCAACATAGGAAGTCCAGATGTGGGAAGGAAGGTATCAGCACTATGACATAATGGCTGGTAACATCAGCCACTCTTTGTGGAACACAGCAGAGTTCTCGGGCTTGACCCTTCCTGCCTTTACCACACATAATAGGATCCCAAACTGAAGCTCTGAGGGCTTGGTTGTCTGTGTGTAATACACATGTAATACACTGACCTCGGAAGCCATAAGAGGTTGTTAGATCCCTTGGAACTGGAGTTACAAACTATTGTGAATCCTTTCCCTCAACCTCATGTGGGTGCTGGGAAGCAAACTTGGGTCCTCTGCAGAAGGCATGTGTGCTCTTAACCACAGAGACAGCTCTCCAGCCTCCAGGTACTTGTTTTTCTATATAACTTTTTTCTATAAACTCAAGACAAGGCAACCTACCTGGCAAGATAATTGTTTTTAATGCTCCAGGAAAAAGCAAAAAGAAAAAGAAAAATACCCACCTTAGATAAAATAATGTCTTTCCACAGCAAAAGAAACAAAACTCAAACCTTCCCTAACTTTTAGGTGTGAATATACTTAAAGGGATGAAAGATTTGAACAATTTATGTATATGCCACTCATTAAAATCTGCAAACACAGCGTGTTTCAGGTGTATCCTACGACCTTTCCTCTTTGAAGATGGCTTTACTTATTAAAAAGAAAAGATGTTCTCGGGGAGTCCTCAGCTCAGTGGGTGAAGGGTGGAACTTAATTGCTTTTGAGCAAAGGTAATTGAATGTCTAAATGCAAACATGGAAACATCTTTAAGAAGAGGTGGCAAAGGGGTCCACACATTGAGAAAAAAGCAAAAGCAGGAAGAGCAGGCAGGGAAGAGGGGAGAGGAGAAACATGGTGGTGGGTGTCCCAGCCCGACTGTAAACCGCCTGGTAGATACCCTCATAGTCTGGGAGGGGAAAGGCTATTTAGATTGGTAAGAGCTGACCTGCAGGAGGCAGTGTCATCCTGGGCATGTGAAGATGCACACAGAGGGATGGTAATCAGGTACTGGCCACTTGGAAGGAGGGAATAAGACAGGGAGAAAAGATGGAGGGAAGGGAAAAGAGACAGAGACAGAGAGAGACAGAGATGGAGGAAGAGAACGAAAGAGGGAGAAACAGAAATGGATGCAGAGTAGTAACAGCCAGCCCAGCTTACCCGGAAGGACCTGTGAGCGCACACATCTGTCAGCAGGCCTGCTAGGGAACAATTTCAATTCCCTCTGTGGTGCATGCTAATTTGCATAATTCCAATTATTCACCGAGCCCTCTTGAAGACGAGTAAGATGTGAAGAGGCTCTCTCTTCTGTAGGAACTCATTCTCTTTCTCTTTCGTCCCGGTGACAAGACCAGAGCATAAAATCACAGGATCCCACTCAACAGCTCATCCTCATACTTGGACTCCTTTCATCAACGAGCAGCAAGTGCCTGGTCCAGTCTGGTCAGGCACCGGTTTAGAGAACAGGAGGCTAGCAGCATGTCTCTCAATGGGGACCAATGAGGCACATGTAGCCAGACTCTTGGGGATAAGCTTTACTCTCCCTGTTGGAGGAAAAAGACCCCGAACTTTCCAACCTGAGAAGCCAAGAAGACCCTAAAAACCTTCAACTGGCAAGTGCATGAGGAATACATAAGACTCATGGATGGGGGTCACAGAGAATAGTGAATGGGGGTCACATATGACCAGTGAATGAGAGTCACACACAGTTAATGAATGGAGGCTACATAAAACCAGCGAACAGGGCACAGTCAACTCTCCATTCCTTAAAAGTAACATAAAGGCAAGCCATTTGTTGGAATCATCTTTTGATTGTACTTAGCTCAGTTTTTTTTTTTTTTTTTAAATAGTGAGTGGATATTGGTTATTAAGAAAAAAAGAAACCCCATAGATAATAAGTTCAATATCCACAGATTTAAAAATGAGAGATAACCAATAGGACCCTGTCCTCAGCACTCTCTCAGTCTCTCTGTTCCTTTCTCAAGCAGAAAAACTCATGGCACCGATGGAAGGGACTGCAATCATGTAAAGGAAATCTGAATGGCAACGGTGATGTTTACTCACCAGGAAAGTGGGAAAGGGGCTCTCATTACTCTCCATGCTAGTCAGCCTTCCAAGGCTGTGACAAGACACCAGAGGAAAACAACCCGGGGAGCGCTTCACCCCAAACACCCCACCAGGTTTTGAACCCATCAGTGGATTGATTCATCAACCAATGAGAGCCCTTATGACTCTCTGTAGCCCACCTTCATGAGTGTTTGGGCGGAGGCGTCCTGTTTAAGCAATTACAGTTTTCGCTCTCACCACCAGTGTATCTTCATATTAGTAAGCATGTCCAGATGTGAACATACTTGTGAAGTTATGCCCACATGAGGTGTGGCTTTGCAGCGAAGGTATTCTTGCTCCAATCAACTTGTTTCCCCAGTCCCTTGCCCACTCGGCTATCCTGAGCGGCTACCTCACTATCACCTGCATTGGCATCTCATCAGCCTCCTAGGCCCCCTCACCAGCCACCATGGATGACCTGTTCTTCATATCAGCCCTTCACACTATGCAGATCACCCTGAATTGATCATTGATGGCAGCTATCCATCTGTCTCCCACTCCTTGGGCTCCCTGTCAGCTCCTCTCTGCACTTGAGTGTGTGGTTCTGTGAGTCAGAGTCACCTCATGGTCTTGTATTATCTACACAGGTGGCTGGAGGAGAAAGAAAGGCCGGGTCCCAACAGCACCTAGTAAAATTGTCAGAAGATGGGGAAGCAGGTATCTGTAGCTGGGGAGCTAGTATGCTTGGAGGGGTGAGACGAATGTGTGCTGTTCCTTCGAGCCACTGGCCCTCATGTTGCAGATAACTCCTTCTCTGAACCTGCATTATGAGAGCCCCAAGAGCATAGCTCCCAAGCTAAGCTGTGGGGTTCTGATTTGGGGGATAAGAAGGTGTGGGAGGCAGTTCCCCTATTTTTACAAAGCCTGCAGGTAGCCCTGGCCCTGCTCCATTTCCCCTCAGGTCACATCCTGTGTCCTGTTCATGAAGCACCCTTCAGGGAACGGGTGTGCCAGCTGCACCGGGGGTCTTGGAAGAGACAGCTTTACAATTCCAGCAGTGCTCTGGGAGCCCTCCAGGGATTGGTACAGACACTTTCAATGGAAGAGTCAGGGGAAAGAACACTTCCTCCTCCTCATGACTTTTATTTGACTTTATCTGGACAATAAATCAGTTAGTGACGCCCTTCGATCAAGACCCATAAATAAACCAACACTTCCATTACTGCTTCCAAGGGAGACTCGCAAGCATTTTGATAGACTAATGTTCTCTCTGCTGAAATCAGCTTTTGCCATCTCAGGATAATTGCCTCAGCAAATGTGCCAATCACCTCGGCACCCAGCTCTACCAGTGCCCAGTAACTAAATGAGTGTGAGGTAGGAGGAGGGTGTCTGATTCCCCTGGAGCTGGAGTTGTAGGAGGCTGCGAGCTGCCCAACAGGAGTGCTGGTAACCGAACTCAGGGCCTCTGCAAGAGCAAGAGTAAGGTCTCTTAGCCACTGAGCATCTCTTCCTCCCCCTTCTTTCTCCTTTTCCTTTCCTTTCTTCCTCTCTCTCTCTCTCTCTCCCATCTCCATGCAGAGACTTCCTAAAGGCCAGAAAGAGCCTCTAATTACATAGATGACGACCCATCTCACCATCTCTACCTCCTACCTAGTGCATATGTCATACCCACTACCCCAGGGAGTAGTTGTCATCAGCAGAGGTTTCAGCCAACCCTGCTCAGCTTCCAGAAGTAGCAAGAACCATCCACATGAACAGAGCCTCAGAATATGGATCCCGGTTGGGTCAATGAGACCTGTTTTAATTGGACCACAAGACAGGAGATTTAAGTGGCAGAGATGAAAAGGATGTGACTTATAGCTAGAAGCTGCTGCACAGGCATCATCGATCTCCCTGCCTGCCGCAAAGCTCTGTGGGAAGAAAGCATGCAAAAGTAACCCAGCACTACCAGGAAGCAGCATGGTGATTCTCACCCAATTGTGGCCAAGAGGAAACAGGCTGGAGAATTTAGGTTTGTGCCCTCATCTAGGGCTCAATGGGTTGGCTTATGCCCTCCATAATCGCCAGAAGTAGAAAGTTCTAGAAAGCACATGCAGGGACTATATTCTAGAGGTGAAGGGATGAGCATTATTTCCTATGACAGTGACATGAGCAGCTTATCAAAGCTCCCAGGGAAACAGTCAGTGTTCCCTCTTGATAGGTGTTTGAGTGATAAGAGAGACATGCTTTTGTCAAAATCCATCAAACCTTAGGCTTAAGGTCTGTGCATTTTTGCCCTCATTATGTAATTCCACCTTTAAAAGAGGGATGTTTTCAGAACATAGTGAAACATTGGGCATGTAGCTCAGTCGACAGAATGCTGGTAGCATCAATGAGACCCTGGGTACCAACTCCAGCATGGGACAGAGATCAACGAGGCCACATGCACACCTGTAACCCAGGCACTCTGGAGGTGGAGGGCAAGAGACTCAGCAGCTCAAGGTCATCCTTGGCTATGTAGCACTCAGTGAGAGTAACAAAAAACCCCATCTCAAAAACAAAGAGACCAAAGCCAGTGTCTGTCTCCCTTCTAGTTGGCAGCTTCCAACGTGTAGCTTCTATACTATGATGCATTCTCAACCATAGATCAGCACCCTGACACCCTCCATCTCAGGTAGGGAAACAGCTCTCTGTGTGTTTTGAAGGGGCCAAGGGGACTGGCAGAAAGGATGCTATCCAAATGCTACTGGTATGAATTCATTTCTTTGATTCTATCTTGCCTCACTGGTGGGCTGCACTAAATCTTTAGTGGAGAGTGTCACGTTTCCTGTCCCTCTTTTGCTAAAAAAGGGCTTAGTATAAAGGAATGAAGCTCATTCAAGCAAATGTAAGGTAAATTCATGCCTGCAGATTCGCTGACTACCAACTCTATGCTACTCAGAGAACGTAGTCATCTCAGCAGTAGAAACAGGCTTGGTTTCTCTTTCCCGTGAAACGGGGGAGGGATGGCAAGGTAGGATAGCAGCCCTCAATACCCTATACTTTCCCCCAGGAATGCTCAGGCTGGGTTGGAAAGAGGCTGTCCAGATTAGTCCAGGGCTTGGGCAGGCTGAGCCTCCACAATATCCCAGGCATCACCGAAGCTGTGCATGTTCAATGCTCACACAACTGGGTGTGCCAGAGAAAGTCTGAGTTATAATTTGGGACATTGTGCTTCTAGCTGCAGCTTGGAATCAGATTTTGTCACCAAATAACCAGAGGAGCAGTTATAAATAATTCATGCACATTGTTTGGCTAAATTAACATTGCTCACGTGGCAGGGGAAGTTCTTTGAAGTCAGTTCTTTCTTGAGGGACAATGACACACCCCTGTTGGACCAGGCCATGCCTCTGCCCTAATTAGATATTTACACAAGAGACCCGAGTGAGGAGGCTAGATTTATTTTTAATAAAAGAAGATTAAAACGCGTGTATTCACGGCAAATTAGGGAAGACCAAACTGAATTAAAATTCTCCTACAACTTGGCGGCATGGTGAGGTGCTGAAAATAAGACACCTCACTTGAAGTTATGAAAGGATGTTGCTCGCAATCAGGAAATAAAAATTAGGCTTTTCCTCTCCTCAACTCCCTTTCCCAAAGTCCTGTGGGAATTCCAGCGAGGGTGCCAGAGGGTGTCAAGTGCCCTCTGCCTTCAGAGAGCCATTCTAAGCCCAGCCTGCACATCTATCTGTGGAGCAGCAGCTAAAGAGGCAGATGGAGGTGATATGCCAAGAAACGGGATGAAGCTGGATCTCCTTGGGTCACACAGTGATTCAGGCCATACTTGAGCTCTTCAAAGAAGGCGAGGGCTCTAGGCTTTATGTGCATGGACATGCTTTCAAATCCTCCAAATTAATGTAGAATCTTAAAATCTTAAGCAAGAACCTCTTACAGAGGCTCCACACATAGATGTTACCCTCAAATGCAGAAATATACTCATCCACAGAAAGGGGGAACCCAGGTGTTTCCAGTGGCTTTGTTCATAAAAAAACATGAGAACTAATGCATTTGAGTGTCAGGAAGGGAGGGGTTAAGTCTTCTCTAATAATTGTGTCAAAAAGAAAAACAAATATAGCCCTCTCCTCATACTCAGGGGTTGAGCTCAGAGAGGATTCTGGGAGAGGCCAGTGTGGGTGGCCCTCCATACTTGCCTTTCCAGCATCTTCATCAGCTCCTGCCTCAGGAGTACCCTGCCTTCTGCCTCTCAGCATCTCTGACTCTGTGCTTGGGACATTCCCTAGCACATGCTCAACCATGAAAACTCCTCCTGATTCTCCTTCACCTAGCTAGCCCATGCCAACCTCTCCAGTAATCCATGTCCTTCCTGCAGACCCCACCCCCAGACTAGGGCACTGATTTCTAATACTAAAATCCCACCAATTCACCTCCTTCCTGCCTGGTGCACGGTGCACAGAGGGACCGTGTGCTCTCCACAGCCTTCTTACTCCCGAGGTGATCACAACCTGGAAAGACCACAACTTATTTGGTCCAGGACACATATCTAGAGAATGGAAGAAGGAAGGGCCCATTCTAGTCCAATCCAAGTCAGTTTGTGGTAGCTTCATCCATCCATCCATCCATCCATCCATCTATTCATGCATCCATGCATCCACCCACTCATTCATTCAGACGCAGTCACTCAACTATTTAATGGCACCCACTGACTGTGTCCAAAGTTGAACAAAATAAAGCAAGCCTCTCCACCCCCTTATAGTTCAGGTTACTGGAGCAAGGCACCTCAGATTGTATGGCAGATAGACAACAGAAGATCCTCCGAGTTTTAGGGTTTCCAAATCCCAGAGAAAGCTGTCATCAGATTCAGTGTCTAGGGAGAATCTACTTCCTGGGTGCCTCTACCTTCTATTCCGACTTCTGTCAAGCTCCTATCTGCCCCTGGCTCTTAGTGCTGCTCAAACAGAGGAGTCATGGGTTGCGTGTGTCACTCAGTAGTAAATCATTTGCCCAATGCATGCAAGACCCAAGGTTTGATCCCCATCATTATAAAAAGAGCAAGACCAAAGAAACACAAACAGAATTCCCCCTCATTATCACAACATGTTCCCTAACAGAAATCCTCCCTGTTATTTGCACAAATTGAATTCTGCAGGACAGCTCTGCACTCCTTCTTGTCATAGTGATTGGGATTTCAGAAAGGACCCCCTCTTGCCTCCCTGGGCACTGACCATCATAAAACTGTATATTCTGAGCAAGAGAATTCTTGAGAGTAAGAGTGGGGGTGGCAGAGTGTGAGTGTGTTAGTTCCAGGGTTACATTTCATGTTATTGACGCTCTGTTGGCAAACTACAATCAGCACCATGTAATTATAGAAAATTAGAACAGCAGCACGGCAGAGAACCCAAAAGCTACCCCTTGGGAATATTAATAACTAGACACTCTCCTCTTTAGAAGAAAATGTACACCAATTCCATAAAATGGCTGGCTTTCACACTGGGAAGCATCACGGAGCTCATGCATTTTTAAAGAAATGCTGATTTTAGTGTGATTTAGTGTGTAATAGGGATTGTTCTTTATTTGTCCAGGATGTGTTTGTTCATTGGTTCAACAGGTGTTTTCCACATCATGGAAGGAGTCTAGTTTAACAAGCAAGGCTAGACAAACATGCTCACTTTAAATGTTTCTAGTCTAACTGGGGCGGGTGGGGGCACTCTCCAGTAGATGACTTCAGTGAGTTTGAGGTATTCCTGCCCTCCCCGCATGTGCCCACTTAAATAGACTGGGTGCCGAGAAGCCATGGTGACTAAGTTTTCATTCTCAGCTTCAAGGCTGGGAGCATGAAACACTGCTCTTCCAAGCCTGGCATGTCTGAAGCATGCCTGCATGGCTCCTGAGCTGAGCAGAAAGTCAGATGGTCAACAGATGGCAGCCTGGAGTCAGCCTTCCTAAGGCCAAGGGCCCTCACCAGTCCTCCCTTGGGGGACAGAATGATGTTCTTGATTTTTTTTATTTGCTGTTAAGCCAGGATGGACAGCAATATTGTCTACTATTACTATTCATCACAGGGTGATGCTGGTCTGTATCTCATAAGCCAAGGGCAGGCAGAAGTTATGTTATTGACTAGTAAGGCGCTGAGCTCCAGAGAGGTTTGATCTATGAGCAGCCTTGAGCATTTGAGTGTCTTGAAATCAGCCTGGCGGTATACTGAGGACAGTGAGACAGAAGGGTGTGGCATATACCTGGGCTCCATACCTGTCACTCTGTAAGTTGCCTGCCTCTCAGACACTCTACCTTCCATAATCTGAGGCTCTGTGATCTGAGACCCTGTGCTAACCTTACGATGCATGGGAGAGCCCAGGTGAGCCCTGTTCATGGTCTGCTCTGAGCCATCAACAAGATGTGACCCCTGCATACTACACACATGCTCATAGTGTACCTCTGTTCCAGCTCATCTGGGGCCCCCACAGCTGAGTGCCTCCTGAGACTGGGTTCCAACATGAAGACACATGGGTGGGAGAGGGGACTCAAAGAGCTCACTGCCCAGTGGGGCAGACACAAAATAGGAAAGTGCTGAGTGTTGGAGAGGAAGCTAACAGGCATCCGAGTAGGGGATTTCACATGGTTAAGGCCTTACTGGTTAATGTTTTATGGTCTCTGTTCAGCTTAGTACCTGAACTTGAAAGCATCCTAGATGCAGGACTCAGGAGCTGTTTGTGCTCTCCAAACATTTGAAGCTGGGTTAAATGCTGAATACGACCAGCAGATGGCGCCATGGGAAAGTCACAGAAACATTGACCCACATCAACCTGCTGCTGCCAGATCAGAGCTCAGCCTTCCTAAGTAACTCAGTGTGTCCCCAAAGGTCACCCTTTGACCAGCATTTCTACAAATTCACTTTATAAATGTGGTTTCTGGTCCCATCACTACCCAAATAATGACCGTAGTGATGCTGTGACAAACTTCTCAAGTCCTCTCCATTCACACACTGGTGAAGCGATTAATTAGGAAGAAATTTAACAGTCCAGTGAAAGTCCCTTGGCTGAAAGAGCTGGGGGGAAATTACCCATCAACTGGCATGGCACATTCAGGACTCTGGCTCCTTCCACACATATTAAAATCAATTATTCTGGAGACTGTAACTCACAGTGCACACATATACATATCCAGGAGGCACTAAAGGTGAGGTGGCAGTGGCTCTGGGAACACCTGCTTTCACCTGCCATTTGCTCAATGGATCTGCTATTGGCTATTTAATACGCCACGGGGAGAAAAATTGTTGGCAGCATAGCCTCTTCCCAGATGTGTAGATGGTGCCTATTCTTCACTGAGTGGGCAGCCTTGTTATTTTTCAGCCAAGGAAAAGGGCTTGTTCCCAGCCAAGCTTTCTCTGCAGAGCCAGACACGTGGCAAGAGCCTGGTTTCCAAGTCCCTTGGCTCTACCATTTCCCAAATGCAAGAGCAGCTTGGGCAAATCATGCGATTTGGGAGCTCTGTATAGAGGAACACTGATGACAGGAATGAATTAGGCCAGTTGTGCTGAGCAAATGACGGACTAAAGGGGCTGGGAACATCAAGGCACATTGCCAGCCTGCAGGGGATGTCACATCTGGAGACTGACCAGGACTTACAGAATGGGTGAATGAATGAATGAATGAATGAATGAAATAATGAATGTCCTTCAGTAATGTAGTGTGCTCTATCAACAGAGTGATCATTTCTTATTTGCCTTGGACTGCTGGCTCATGGTTATGGCTGAGTATGGCCCATCCTTCTCTGTTTCACCAAGGGTTTGGGGAGCCAATTGCAAGGCCCCCTTAACTATGTGCCACAGAGAACTGGTAACCATCACAGAGAAGTGGGAGGGGAATTCTGTTGTCTTCATAGGGAAACCCCCACCAAGTAAATACTATTTCAATAATAATATTTAGAAGATTAAGGAACTGAGGAATCCTAAGTTTAAACCAGCATCTTTCTAACCATGGATACTGTCTCTGCAGCATGCTCATTGGAAATGCCTGGATCTCAAAAATTTAAGATACCAGCTGCCATTCATAAGATGAGTGGCCTTGAACCAGCTTTGACTCTCTCTAGATATATAAAGTGAGCAAGTAGAGTCTAAACTCTTATGTCTCCAGGAAGTTGGAGAGGTGAGGGAAGCCCTTGGTGCTGCCTGGCCCATGGGGGCCTTCTGTAACAATGTACTAAATCCCGATGGGGTGATGACGTGATCAAAGTCATTCACTACTCAGAAACTCATTCACCAACTCTCCGGGATAAACCAAGATACAGCTCCTCTGCTGTTGATGATGGACCTCTCTGGAATGCAAACACATACTTTGAAATGAATTCAGCTCAGAGGTGACCAAGGTAAAGGCTGTGTCATTCATTTTATTTCTGCTTCTTTTTGTGTCTGCTGGTGCTGAGGGAAGACCTCCATCTGGGGGAGGACCTACACTTGTAGTTCCAAGGACAAAAGCTCCCAGAACAAACAAGACATAGAGCCTCCTAGATGCCAGAGAGGGCTCTTCCCTCTGAGCATATAGACAGGATCCTGCAGGTGCTACATTGTAGCCGAGCCTCTGACTCTCAGATACTAAACAAATCCAGTCTAGGAAGAGTCCAGTAAGACCAGCAGAGAGTACCTAGTCACCACCCCTACAAGACTAGAGTTGTGTCTTTTTGGCCTCTGTTGCCTCTCTGGAACGATACAAGGCTTCCACAGCGCTGGTTTCACAGGGCACTATGGATCATGGAGGTCGGGCACCCCCCCCCCCCCACTGACACTCAATTAGTAAAACGACAAAACCTGAGTTCAGACTTGGGCAGTCTGCCAAGTGCCCAGAACACAGACATCCACATGGCCACCTTTGAACTTCGTTAGTTTTGAGCATGCTCTTGCTTCTGAACTTTGTAAGGTCTCATCAGGATGAGTGTGAGGCACATCTAAACTGACAAACATTTCATTTTAGGACAAACGGATACACATTTTTGTAAACTCCAAAAAGAATTAACTGAAAAATATTTACTGACTCCCCCAATTTTCAAGAAAAAAAAATATCCACTGCTTCTTTTGGCAGAAGCCAATGTTAGCATTTTGTGGGCCTGGGACTCTAAACATCCGCATGCAAAGCTTCATTTACCCTGTTCTACCTGGAAAAGGCCTCCTCATCCTTAAAATAGGTACTTAATAAATATTTGCCCAGTGGGTGAATGAAGCAGCTTTTACTCCCCACCCCCAAGAGCCAACTTGAGTTTTCTTCCCCTGCAACCAATGTTTCTATAAACACAGAGCCCCATTGCCTCAAATATTTATCAACAGAGACTCGAGAATATTATGTCCTTTAAGAAACAGCTCCTTGCTCTGTTAAAAGAGGAAGAGAGCTCAGTGGAAGGAAATGTCACAACCCGCCTGGGAGGAGAGGAATAAGAGAAGCAGAACCAGGCTTCAGTATTCTCAGAGTTTAGGCCATGGTGCTTAGCAGTTGTCAAACCAGGGTGGAACCTGTGAGGGTCGGGAGGGTGGGCAGAGGCTGTAACTCAAGTCTCTGTGAGCACAGCATCTTTCCCTGGTCCCTGCATAAGCTGTCTTCGTTCTGTCGGCCATGCAGATATGCCAACCCCAAACCTCTCTCCTAAACCCAGGTCCTTCTAAGTGAGATAGAAAAGAGAAAGGACACACGCCCCACCTTCTGACATGGTCCAACTCTGTGTCCTCAAGATTTCCACAAAAATAGAGCCTCAGAGGCATTGAGATGGTTCATTTCGTAAAGGTGCTCACAACCAAGGCTGTAATTGAGTTTGTAATTGAGTTTGTTCCTCGGGACCTTCATGGGTGAAAGGAGAAAATCGACTCCTGAAAGTTGTCCTCTGACCTTCACCTGCGTGTGGTGGCATGACCGTGCCTGCGCATTCACACACAAACACTAATTGTAATAACATTTAAAATGTAGCCTTGCATTAACATGACCCAAATATTGTTTATTCTCTCATTTCCATTGGAAACTATAGCAATCAATAAAAGAATCTTTAGATGCCACCAACCTCCTGGATCATGCTTAGATCAGACTGAAGGAAACAAAAGTCTTCAATTAAACAGTGATTTTCTAAGCTAGTCAAGTGCCTAAGAGGGATGAGTAGTTGATTAAGCATAAAATTCCTAAGGCTCAGACTTAGCCTCTGAAAATCTCCCTCTTCTTCTGTTTGTGAAATGCCCTGGGGACATGAATTAAGGGTAAAACTGTAGAGCAAAGGCAGAAGGTAGTCTTGGAAGCCCTTTCCTTCCCCAGGATGGGTTTGCTTAAGACCTTCAAGGATGAGGACAGGCAGAAAGTAAGGTGCTGAGTAGAGTCTTCCAAGTTCATGTCTTCCTGGAACCTCACACTACGCCCTTATTTGGACACAGGGTCTCTGTAGTTGTGAGCAGTTAAGACAAAGTCAAGATGAGCTGGGCAAGGCCCAGGTCCACTGACTTGTGTCTGTAAGAATGGAAGGAGACACAAAATAGAGGCTGGGGCAGCAAAAAGGAATGAAGCCAGAGCTCAGGAAAGCCCAAGACAGCTGAGAGCCCTCAGCTTAGCAGCAGCAGGAAGCAGAGCTCCACCTTTAAAAAAAAGGGGGGGGGATTTATTTTATTGTTGATTGTGTGTCTGTATATGAACATGCACATGAGAGAGCAGGTACCTGTGGAGGTCAGACGTTGTCAGCTGCCTTGGAGTTCGAGTTACAGGAGGCTGTGAGCCTCTAGATGTGGCAGCTTTGGGTCATTCAGTGTGGGGGCTGGGATTGAACTGAGGGCCTTTGCAAGAACATCATGGACTGAAGAGATGGCAAATTTTAAATACGGAATTATATATAATCCACCCTGAGGTATGTAGGTGCCCCCAAAGAATTGAAAACAGGTGTTCAAGCAAAATGTGTGCATAAATACTCATAGCCATAGCGCTTAAGATACAGAGATGGGTAGCTGAGGATTCGTGGTAAATCGAAGGAGATATTGGTACAGCCTCCAGTTAGGACAGAATGGTTTGAGACAGCTGCCTAGCGAACTATAAAATATTTTGCAAAAGGAAAGAAGCCAGACTTACAAGGTCACCTATTGTATGAATTCATTTATATAAAATAACCAGAATGTGTAAATTGATAAGTGCACAAGGCAAATTGGTGGTTAACAAGGACTGGGAAGAAGGATGCTTCATGGGGGAATTTCTGTTTTGACTGATACAAATGTGTTGGAACTGGGACGGGAGATGGACTCACAAGCAGCCTATTTGAACAAATGCAAATGGTGTATACATTTCAGTATGGTTAATTTTACATCAAGAAAGACAACTCACTTCTAGGGTTGTGTCAGTTGCTTTCTGTTGGTACGATAGAACACCATGACCAAGGTAACTTGTAGAAACAAGAATTGCTGGCTAAGGGGACTAGGTTCACAGCTGGTCTATGCTGCCATGCCTTCCTCCCATGATGGACTATACCCTCAAACCTGGTTCTAAAGTAGATCCTTGCCTATGATCACAGCAGGGATAAAAGTAACACAGAGAGAGAGCCCACGCATGGAAAATGGTATGCAGATACTCCCACCGCGACATGATACAATCTGGGGTCTAGGGTGGGAAAGACCTTGCCAAATCGTACCATGATGTTCAGACATTTTATTTCCAGAACTATAAGACAAACTAACCCTATTTACTCTATAAAGCCTTGGAGTTTTTCCTCACAGCAACGAAAAGCTGCCTCACACAAACACATGCTCTGTTTTGGATGAAGGACACTCTTCTTAGTAAAGGACCCCAAATATCCCAGGTAGTAATATTTATGTTAATGAGCCACATCTGTTGGGTGCTCTGTGCTACTTCCTAAGTGCCTGTCATTACCAATCTACTCAATTCCCGCAATGGGAAGATATTAGATCCTTACCTTTCTTATTAATATATTATTTATGATTATATACTTATATAAACATAATTATATAATTATATATTATTATGATCTCTATTAGATCGTCTTCATTTATCAGATAGGAAACTTGAGGCACATAAACATTGAGACCTTTGTGAAGTGAGTGGGTGACATTGCTTCCTCTCCAGGGATCAGAGATGCACTTTGGGGTATCATTGGGCTGTTGGGAATGGTGGTACCTATAGAATCTTCCTTTGAGCACCTGCAGAGCCCCCCTGTACCCATACCAAGGCTGGGGACGTAAACTTTGTTCTTGTCTATATTAATCCCGAGTCTTGATTAAAAATGAGTCCTACGTTCCGAGGGCCCCATTGTGCTACATGGGGAGGAGGTATTGCAAATTGCACTCATTATTAGAAGTTACCCGGCAACATCTATACTAATTAAGTAGCGATAATTTCTTTAGCTATAATTTTAAAATGCTGGCAGGACTCCAGAGCTCTCTGTCTGCCTGTGAACAGACACAAATGGGTGGACGAGAACGAGTTTTCAATTCCAAGCACTTCAAATCTTACCTTTAAAGCTGCTCGCTGAGAGCTGGAACAGTGGCTCAGTAGTTAAGAGTGTCTAACGCTCTTGCAGAGGACCTAAGTTCAGTTCTTAGCACCCATGCTGGGTAGTTCATAACCACCTGTAACCCCAGCTCCAGAGGATCCAATGCCTTTTCTGGCCTCCCCAGGCAACTGCATTTATGTCTATACACCCCTGCATATATACTCATAAACATAGTTAAAAATGATAACGTTAAAAAAACCTGCCTGCTAATATTATGAGTCACTTTCTTTTCCCTTTCTTAAAAATATTTAATTAAATGTGTGCGCAATACCTGCAGAAGCCAGAAGAGGGCATCAGATCCCTGGAACTGGAGTTACAGGTGTTTATGAGTTACCATATGGGTGCTGGGACTAGAACCCTGGTCCTCTGCAAGAACAGCCAGTTATAAGCGCTAAGCTGTCGCTCCAGCCATTTCTTTTCCTTTTGCTTAGCTCACACTACTCTCAGGATAAATGGAGCATAGTATAGTTTACAAACAAGAGTCAGAATACTTTCAGAACTTACAGTGCTCATATTGTGTGTATGTGTGTGGGGTGCTTTGGTATACATATGTGTTCATGTAAGCGGGTCTATGGGTATGTGCATTTGTGTGCACATGTATGTGGAGGTGAGAGATCACCAGATGTCTTCCTCAATTGTTTTACATCTTATTTTTTGACACAGACCATCTTACAGAACTTGGAGCTCATTGATTCAGCTAGACTGGCTCTCTGCTGAGTTCTAGGAATCTGGCTGTCTTCTCCTTCTGACTCTACAATTACATCTGCACTCTATCTTTATGTAGGTCCAGGAGATTCGAACTCAGCTCCTTGTGCTTTCACAGCAAGCATTTTACCCACTGATTCATCTCCTCAGCTCCAGTGCTCATGTTTGCGATGCATTAGAAAAAACTTCTTAAAATTACTATTCTTAAATAAGAAGCTACTACATCTGGTGTCATTTGGAGACTACAAACAGACACCACCTACTGCTCTCATAGCTGTGCACTGCCAGCCTATTCACGGACAGTGTCCTACTGAATGCCGTGCAAGGGGCTTCAGGGAGGTACAGGGCAACTTACAGAGGTCAAGTTACTTCTACCTCTCAGCAAGAAAGTGACAAGCTGGGACAGGAACCAGGCATCCAACTGGAAGGCCACTCTGTTCCATACTTGAATGTGAAGGATGTCATGCACAAATGCATGTAAAGAGATAAACCATGCTCTGTGAGACCCAGGCTGCCACAGTACTACAGAGAACATTGGTGTAGCTCCACTCATCCACCTATTTTCATCCACTGACTCAGCTGCTTGAGTATGTCTGACTCTGTGCTGCACAGTGTCTGTGATGGTTTGTATATGCTTGGCCCAGAGAGTGGCACTATTAGGAGGTGTGGCTTGTTGGAGTAGGTGTGTCACTGTGGGCGTGGGCTTTAAGACCCTCACCCTAGCTGCCTGGAAGTCAGCATTCTGCCAGCAGCCTTCAGATGAAGATGAAGAACTCTCAGCCCTTCTTGCACCATGCCTGCCTGGATGCTGCCATGTTCCTGCCTTGATGATAATGGACTGAACCTCTGACTCTGGAAGCCAGCCCCAAGTAAATGTTGTCCTTATAAGAATTGCCTTGGTCATGGTATCTGTTCACAGCAGTAAAACCCTAACTAAAAGAGTGCCTAAAGTGGGGCAAGTGGTGAGCAGCTGTGGGTGCCTGCCATCCTTGCATGCACAGTTCTTTTCTTGGCAGTGCTCTTAACCCATTTGTTACTAGCTGCAAAGGCCCCTGGGACTAGAAAGTAATGCTCACTACCAACTTTTCCACTGCAGAATACTGCCTTAGGAAGACTGCCTAGGGAAGTCTGAGTAAGTGTCCACCTTTATAATCCAAACTTCCTGGAAGTTCCCTCCCCCATTTCCCCCCTCCCCCATTTCCCCTCTCCCCCCCCCCCCCCCATGGGATTGCTGTTCTCAGATCTCCCATAGTCCTGAGGTTGATAAACTGAGCACTTGGAAATAGCCCAGGCTTAGCTGCAAATTAAAGAGTCATAACTTGGCCCTTCCAACCCAGGGCACATCCACTGTGGATTTAGAGGCATTCTGTTGAGGATTTGGCTGCCAAGAGCTAGAGTTCTTCCTTCAGCACAGCTAGGTTTACAGCTGCCAGGCTCTGCTGGGTACAGCGGTTGGGGCAGGGCTGCCCTTCAGGCTGCAGGCAGCAGATGAGAAAAAACACTGCCATTGCCCCTTCTGAATAAAGGACAGCATGAGTCTATTCATGGAGGACAGAAAGGAGGAGCCAGGACCTTTTGCAATGTTTACAAAAGCTCACTACAGACAATCATGGAGCTTCTTCATGACTGACCACTGTGCTTTCCCTAATCTGAGAACTCTCCAGTGGTAATTGCTCCCCAGAACACTTCAGCACCTCCAAGAGGTTCAGAGCATCAGCACATGGTCTATAATGAAGGCATTTTCTCCAGGGCCAGGCCTGACTGAGCAGGTGTAACAGCCCCCAGTCTGTGAAGCCTGCCTGAACTGCAGGAGTGGGATGCATTCTAGGTTCAGGCAGCAATGCTGGAAAGCCTCTGGAGAAGTGATTCAGGAGTGGACAGATTTGAGTGGCTATCAAAAAATGGAAAAACATCCCAGATACACCCCCACACTAGATTATCTTGCAAAGAGAGTCCTGGCAGTCTCCCAGTGCTCCTGCCTCTCTTTCTGTGAGCTTTTCTTTAGCACAGTAAGTGACCAAGTCCCTTCTTTGGAAGCAAATTCTTAAAGCCAACATTTCTTAAGCCTTTTCAAGTTCTGAATACCACCCTATCACCTTTTCCTGTGTCTGTTCTGCCTGCAGAGTGTGCGTGCACACACATCCACACCTAGCCCTACACTCACACACATGAGCACCCACACGGAGGCTTCTCTTTAATACAGAGCAGCTATCACAGATCCCAAGCTGACAGGAAGGTAACAGAAGTCCTGTCTTTATCCTGTTGTCCCTTCCAGCCTTTGCAAACAATAACACAGTAGGGCGCATATGACTGTGAACTGCAGATCCAGCTAGAGGCTCACAAGTGCAGGGACGCTTCCATTATCCACAGCTCCCAGGGAAGTTGTAGATCCTGAACAGCAGTTTCTTATCCCTGGACACTGTCACCTGTGGACACTGACTGTGGATGTCTCTGAATACTGCTGCTCTGTATTTCTGGACAGCAATCTCCATAAATTCTAGCAGAATTCTTAGAGTACACCATGGGAGCAGCTAAGCCATTGGGTGGAGAGTCAAGAGGTTGTAATGCTTTCTTGGCTTTGTATGGTAAAAAGACTGAGGCTTACAGATAAACTTACTTAAAGGAATCATCACGTACAATGAAGCCTGGTATTTATTCTCAGTGGGAAGGCTGATTTAATAAATACCAGAAGCATTTCACAGGTAAGCCAGTGTCTGTGTTGCTTAGCCACACAGCAGCACCATTAGCAATTTAAAAACAGTCTGAACCTATGCAAAACAGTCAAAAGGATGCAGTCTTCAGCCATAAGCAGTATGCTTTAAAAAAAAAAAAAGTAGAGGAAAACAGCAATTCAGCTCAGGAAAACCACAACGAAACAAAACAAAACAAAAACCAACAAAACCCAAATAAACAGCAACAAAAAAACTTCCCTTTCCAGTGTGAGAATTTCAAATCATGGCTCAGTCCACTTCCTGTTGGACAGTTCCTAAACAGCCTGCAACATTTTTCTCTTAGTCCAAAGATGTTTGTTTGTCCAAAATGTTGAGGTTCTCCTCTTAGCTTAATGGATATTTGGATCGTTTTGTTTGTTTGTTTGAGACGGGGTTTCTCTGTGTAGCTTTGGTTGTCCTGGAACTCACTCTGTAGACCACAGATTTGCCTGCCTTTGCTATCCAAGGGCTAGGATAAAAGTGTGTGTCACCACTGCCTGACTGACAACTGGCTCTTACATTTTGAGCTCAAGAGAAATTGCTTACGTGTTAGATAGCAATCTATGGAAACAAGAAGGTACCAATAGGCACGCCTTATCTGCATTGTGCTGAGTACCCGACGGCTACATAGATGTTGTGGTTTTTCAGACGGCAGCTTGAGCTTCTGCGCACATAGGAAATAGAACTGCAATGACATTTCTGAGTCACTGAGTGTCAATTTTAGAGAGTAAATTAAAAATGGTTGGAAAATGTGTATGTCTCACAATGTAAAGCAGTGATGGAAGGAACATTCTGGAAATCCCCTTTCCCATCGGTATTGCACGTCTATGGAATACCTCTCCAGCACCAGAGGCTGCTGGCCTATAACATGAGGGTCCCCGAGCAGGCCATGGATGCACAAGGTACCATATTATTTACGCAGGCATTCCTTCCCATTGTCATTTTTCTTGAAGGTTGTTGGCTGCTGGCATTTGTACTGTCACCAGAAACCAAGGCTGGTTGTGATGGTGCATGCCTGTAAGTCTAGGAGACAGAGGTCAGCCTGGTTTACATAGTATGTTCCAGGCCAGTAAGTGATCTATAATGAGACTCTGTCTTAAAGTGAAGCCATAGCAAAAATCCAGCAGGAAGCATTTACAAAAGAAGAGTATTTCTTGAAATAAATACTTGAAAGTAAATTCATTGCTCAGAGCATCTGTAGTAGTCAGGGTTCTTCAGAATTACAGAACTTATGGAATGGCTCTGTATATTAAGGGAATTTATTGCAATGTCTGCCGTTAAACGAACCCAACTATGGGCAGGTGTGAATGGGAAGTCCAAGAATCTAGTAGTAGTTCAGACCTAAGAGGCTAGTTGGTTCAGCTGGTCTTCTGTAGAAGCTGGAATCCTGAAGAAGTAGATTCCAACAGATGGGCTGGCAAGTAAGTACAAGCAGGTGAACAGAGAGTCTTTCTTCTCCCGTTGTCCTTAAGTAGGCCTTCAGCAGAAGGTGTGGCCAAGATTAAAAGTGTGTACCACCACACCTGGATTTGGAACTTGCTCTGTTCCAGGCTGCCCTTGAACTCAGAGATCTGCTTGCCTCAGTCTCCTGAGTTTAAAGGTATGTACTACCTTGCCTGAGTCTAAGCTTTTCATGACCACTATGCCTCAAGGTCTGGATCAAAAGTGTGTCACCCCATGTCAAGATTCAGGTCAGAAACCTGTATCTTCCAGACTCAAGATCTGGATCACAGGTGTGCCCTTCATTTCTAGATTGTAGCTCATTCCAGACGTAGTCAAGTTGACAATCAGGACTAGTCATTACAGCATCACACTGATTTTAAAAAAAGTTGTAATAAACGATGGCATAAGAAAAAATGCAGGGCCATCCTGGTGAACAGTATCCCTGGTAGTTAGAAGCCTTCTGCTCACCAAACATAGAGAGGAGTGGACCTCAAGAGGGCCCCACACCCAGGCCGAGGTGGATTCACAGCCCACAGGGACTGAGAAAGCACAATGAGAGATCTCTGTCTTGGGCTTCCCTTGGGGTTTTGATTCAGCTCTTCAATGCAAGTCAGTGCTCACCAGTTCACTTTCAAAGGACTTTCTCTGACACAAGCTCACTGAACCAAAACATGAAATGAAGAAGCCACAGGCCCAGACTGTCCTAGTCACATGAGTTAGCATTTCTTCTTGAACGTGGTCCAGAGATATTCCCTTCTACTGTAACACACACTCACTCACACACACACACACACACACACACACACACCCACACACACAAATCAAGATTATGCTTTTAACAGATGCTTGAGCAGATAATAGATGGCAGTGAAGTATCGTGGGTTTGAGGCACCTTGCCAAAACTGAAACTCTCCATCCATTGACTAACGGCTCCCACTCCCCTCAGCTTAGAAGACACTTCTGTTTCAGACGTGACCTTGGAGAGATAACTTCTCATATCAAAATCATCTCTTACCTCTCTCACAGCACATCCTAAAATAAAAAGTGAAATCAGCTCTCAGTTTGACTTCTCATCCTGTTATCTGGAAGCCTGAAGCTCCCATAGCTGCCTAGTCTTGAGGAAAGTCCCCTTCCCCTGTGATGGAGTGGACCATTCTTCAGATAGGGTCTTTACTTCAGATTCCACAAGTAAACTCAGATTTCATCAAATCTCTGGGAACACACAACTTCATAAAGAAACCGTGCTTCTGCATCCCAGGGCAGTAGTGCAGGCACACCTCAAGTATAGAGAGTCCTAACAAAGCATCAGGCCCTACAAGGGGAAGAGGGGTACCTCTACAGCTGCACTTCATCCTTTTAGGAGAGCTGTTGAAGTATCCTACATTTTATATTTTGAAAGACTATTACTGTTCTTATCTAGGCACTCATTTTAATTTTACTCCGAGAATCTGAAGTGCTGTGCACTGAGTGTTTTCCATGGGCCGAGGTCACATTGCATATTTATGTGTTCTCTTTCCTTTGGCTCAATAGTATTTCTGCCTCCAATGAGAAAACGTCCAAAGTCTCAAATGGCCACATAGGACAACAGGGGTTGTCCAGAGTCATTCTATGTAGCAAGGCCAGGGACCAGGCTTCTAATAGCCAGGGACAACCTTGCAGATGGAATGCCTTAGGTACTTGCTCCTCAGCTGCCAAATTGCCGTCTTGCTTTCCTCCATGGCTTATATTATCACATGAGTTGTCTGTAAATCCATTTATTTTCTCGAAATTTTCTTGCCCATTCGTTTTCTGCCCATAAAGAAAGTCTGAAGCAATCACTGAAAACCACCGCTACTGCAAACCGCCAACGCTGCTGATTGCGAAGGGATCTGAGATCTCTTTTATTCCCGAAGGGGGCCATTATTTCCACTGGTTGCCATGGTGATGGCTGCAGTATTGCTGCTGTGTGTTCAGTTTGCAATCGCAGTCACATCGCACACTTAAATCAAACCATTCGCCTCACATGGTACAGGCTTTTCCGAAAACAAACAATTCGTCATGTACAACATCATTAAATGGACTCTTAGCTCTATCCCACAGTGTTGAAGGGCTGCTCAGAGGACCACATGTGTGCATGCTGGCATAAATGTGATGGATACAGTGGGACTTGGAAAAGGACATAACATCTTAAAATGTATCAACTTAGTCCCTGCATTAAATGGTTAGGGAAAACATTTTTACCACTATTGATAATGTGCAAAATAGTTTTTAAACAGGAGAAATAATGAAGGAAGAAAGAAGAGATACATGTTTTCTTGTCGGAAAGTCTGCATTATTCACTCAGATCTAGTTTTATTCCTGTTGCTGTGATAAAACACTCTGACCAAAAGCATCTGAGAAGAGGAAAAGCCTTATTAGGCTTACACTTCCAAGTTACAATTCCATCACTAAGGGCAAGTTAAGGCAGAAACTCAAGCAGCTAGTCACATCACATCTACAGTCAACAGCAGAGAAGAACAAACACTCCCATGCTGCCTGCTTATTGCCTTTGCTCAGATAGCTTTCTCTCCTCTTACACAATTCAGAACCCAGCCTAGGGAATGGTGCCACCCACAATAGCCTGGGTTTTCCTACGACAATTAAAAATCAAGACAATCCCCATAGACATGCTCACAGGCCAAATTTAATCTAGGCAGTCCCTCAATGGAGGCTCTCTTCTCAAGTGATTTTTAAGCTGTGGCAAGTTATTATTAAAACTAACTACCACACGCTCTTCAATGAATAAGCATGGTTTTCCCATTGCACATGCATGCATACACACACACACACACACACACACACACACACAGTACTTAGTCTATGTCTGAGAACTCTACCTTAAGAAATATAGGTTATTGAAGTATTGAAGTTCTCTGCCTTCAGTGTTCTGGCTTCCCGAGATGAGCCACTCAAAGTCCGAAGTGGACTTGAGCTCCAGGATGGTGATCCTCTGATGGTCTAACCCATGGATTCAGCTTTTGAGTAGAGTGCTGATGTCTTAGCCCAGCAGCAGCTGCAGAAGGCCAGGGAACCTGCCTTGAGAGTGGCCACTGCAAGCTTCCCTTTACTCTTCCTGCCAATCAGGGCGCTCAGGGCAGCTGTCAGCTTCCTTCAGTAGGGGGGTGTTATTAAAAAGGGAGAAAAGGGAGAAATACCCTGGATATTAGTGGCTGCTATTTATAAAAAGCCGGTAATTATGAGGCTGGACCCCAACAAAGAAAACATTAAATCTATGTTTCTATGTTTGACAGAAATTAAGTTAATCCAAGTTTGAATCATTTTCGTTGCGGGATCTCTCTCTCTCTCTCTCTCTCTCTCTCTCTCTCTCTCTCTCTCCTCTCCCGTTCATTTTTACTTTGTTTCCCTCACATCCTCTTCCCGAGTCTCCTCCCCATGGCATGACTGAAGGCTGAGAAGTTTTGTTCTTTTAATGACACAAAGAAAACATTGTCCACATAGGAAGGAATGCTGTGGGAACCTCAGATGCAGGCTGCCATCATAAATGGACACGCTTCTTACAATACCCACCTTAAAAAGAAATGAGGTTTGTGACATTTACAGTAATTCACAGCAGCCTGGCCATGTTAGCCCTGCGCCTGAGTGCAGAGCCAACCCCCTTCCTCCTCCTTAGAAGTGTTTTCTTGAGCACAGCTTCTGTCAGAGAAGGAGACTGAGAACAGGAGTGAACAGTTAGGTTGTGGGCTGGATGGTCAGGAGTTGATTGAGCCATCCCCTGATGCAGAGGTGCAAAGAGGGCAAAAGGAAGCTATAGGCATATATACTCAGAAGCAGACCTTAGACTGATAGAACATTGTTGGAAATGAGCGATCTGACCTAATGAGGCTGGAGAGATGGCTTAGTGAGTAAAGTACTTGTGCAAGAGGGAGGACCTGAGTTCGAATCCCAGTGCCCATGTAGAAAGACCAAATGTAGCGCTGATCTGTAACTCTAGTGCTTGGATCTACAGGCTCCCTGACCAGCCAGTCTAGCTGAAATGGTGAGCTGTAGGTTCAGTGAGAAACATTGCCAAAAGGAAGGAAGGAAGGAAGGAAAGAAGGAAGGAAGGAAGGAAGGAGAAAGAAGAAAGAAATAGAAGAAGACCCTCAATGTCCAAAACTGGCTACCACACAAGCATCTTCCGCACAGGCATCTGCACACAAATGGAGAGAGAGAGAGAGAGAGAGAGAGAGAGAGAGAGAGAGAGAGAGAG
>JADRCH010000138.1:2508983-2565635 GCA_019843965.1 Rhynchomys soricoides | reverse complement strand
AGAGAGAGAGAGAGAGAGAGAGAGAGAGAGAGAGAGAGAGAGAGAGTGCTCTGTCCAGACAGCCCATCATGACTAAAGGATAGACAAACACAGCAGGCCTAAACAGTGGGATGTGTTCCCGTGATAGCATCACACCATAGGACAGAGAAGTAGGCATATGCCCTAGGCCTTGGGTATTGGATGTGATGGACAGAGAAGTCCTTTCCAGAAACAGGTAAGAAATCAGGGGTCATTCGACTCTAATGCAAAGGACATATGCTCTTGTTTCTACCACCCCATGGATGAGCACACAACAAGCTGATCACAGCTCACCCCCAGTGCTGGCTCCAGAGGAATGTGATCATGAAGCTCGTCTAGAGGCCTAAGGCTCTGAACTGTTGCTTTGAAATCCATTCTAAATCTGTTATCTTTTGAGTTTGTGTTTTGCAGGTAAAATGGGCTGTGTCGGACATCCCATGAACTTGGTGTCTTGACCCATACCCTTTCCACATTGTGCCACACTCTCCTGGGTTCATCTTCCACAGTCTGCCTCTCTCCTAACTGCCGTGCAGAAGACAGGGCTCAGGCACAGTAAAGTGGAGGTTGTATGGCCTCCCTCCTCCTGCCAAGTCCAAGGTCTGAGAGTACCCTGATGCCTGAGGGAGTATGATATCTGATATCAGAGAGGTAAAGTAAGCAACACTGATTAGGACGGGTCCAGGGGGGGACACAGAAGAAAAGAAAGGACCTTTTCTTCTGTGCCCTTTGATCAAGTGACCCCGAATTTGACGCGTCTGGCTCATTCACCATGAGTGTTGCCCTGGGCTGAGTAAAGAATGCCCTCTCCCCATGCCCATCTGTTCATTTGTTCGCATAGTCACAGAT
Organism: Rhynchomys soricoides; assembly: GCA_019843965.1. Taxonomy (NCBI): domain Eukaryota; kingdom Metazoa; phylum Chordata; class Mammalia; order Rodentia; family Muridae; genus Rhynchomys; species Rhynchomys soricoides. Next base: position 2,564,771 of record JADRCH010000138.1, on the reverse strand, counting down.
TAGTTTTCAAGCCTTCTCAGATCTGCTAGGTGCTGGGCAAGTCCTGGGGACACCAAGACAATGAGTTCATTCACCAGTGATGGCCTTGCAGCCTCATGTCACAGTCAGATGGGATAAAATAGATGTTCCTCTGCCCTGGGCTGTGATCCGACCAAGCATGATTTAAGTTATGAGTCACATATTATAGAAAATGTGGGTTGAGCAGGAAATGGGAAATAGGAAAATAAGTCCTGCCTTCAGCAGGACTGCTGGTTCTGTGTCAGTGGGCCAGTGCCCATCCTGGGTTTGCCTTCTCCCTCCCTGTGATACTTTGTTCTCTTTCAGCAATGACCTTCAAGGAGGGAGACCTATAACTGTTGGGCTGAGGACTTCAATCACCCCCAGTATATCTTAGACCCCCCCCCCCCCATAGGACTCTGTCCTTCACCAAATCTAGGCTGGAAGCAGTGGGATGTCCATTGCTTTAATTCTCGTGGCTACTGGCTTTCCAACTAAAATACAAAAATGTATTGCAAGGACACAGCTGTATGCATGGCAGACACATTCAGAAAGTGCACTGGAGCCCAACTAAATCACAAATCTCATCTCTAAACCCTAAGAGGTTTAGGAGGTCAGCGCACTTGGGGTGAAAGATGGAGGCTGCTGTCTACATGACTGTTGCAAATGCCTGGAACAGAGGCATGGCTCTCTGACCAGGGATTTGGGTTGTGGAAGAGAACCTCCTGTCAGTGCTGGCTGGTTTTCTAATCATCTCTTGGGCTTGTGGTACAGATCTAGATGCAGTTATGGTTCTGCGGTTCCTAGGCTTTTGAGGAGGACCTCGGGTTTCCAACTCGGAGTTTGGTTCCCCGATGAAGAGGTGCTTGGGTTTTAGATACAGGTAGATCAGCATCCAAAACCCAAGAGGAAGGAGCAGAAATAAGAATAGAAAGAAGGCTGTTGCTCCAGCTCGCTGTCTCTCTGTTAGTGTATACTATGTCTCCTGGGCTCCAGTGGGCCCAGGAGAGTCAGGCACAGCCACCTGTCTCCTCTGTTCTGCACTAGCACCTTCTGAGCCTGGGCTCTAGATGTCAGGTTAAGAATAGATTGGTGTATTGGAGGAGGGGAGTGGATGGGGTGCGGCTCAAGAACAGAACTCTTGCCTAGGGTGTATTAGGCCCTGGTTTCAATCTCTTGCACCAAATAAACAAAAGGCAGCTCATTTTCAAAGCAGGACACCCTCAGCTGCTGCCTTTGTAGTTTTAGGGAATCTTTACTTGTAACAAGGCTGCTTTCTGGAGCACTGCTTCCCCTGAAGTTTAGCTGTCCCATGTCTTCGATTGTCTTCCGAATAACATTTACTCTGGGCTTCTTACAAATCTTTAGTGTGCGTGCATGTCTATGTGCTTGTGTGTATATGTGTGTATGTAGTGCAAGTGTGCATGTGTGTGTAGTGAGTATGGGTATAGTGTGTGCATGTGTAGTGTGTGTGCATGTGTAGTGTGTGTGTGTGTGTGTGTGTGTGTGTGTGTGTGTGTAGGTCAGAGGACAAACAAGTTGAAGGAGTTACCTCCTTTAATCCGGTCGAACTGAACTCCCTTTACTAAGCTTGAGGCAAGTGCCTTTACCTGCTGTGTCATCTCACTGGCCCTCATTCTTGCAACTGCCACTTTTTCTTCATGACCTTCCCCATCTAGCAGGCCACTCACCCTGCTCCTTGCTGCTGCCTCTGTGAGCCATTTGATGGCTGCGTTTATCACTCTTCTGGATTCCCAAGTCCACAGGTTTCACTGTAAACTACGATACTAGGATCTCACTGAGTTGGTTATAAGGGAAAGCTGGGACCACTTATTCAGCAGGCCTCCTGCACACTGCTCAGGCCAGCGAGGAGAGTTTCCTCATAAGGTCAGGGTGGTCCACATGTTGGTATCTCCTATAGGAGCTGCACTTGATGAGAGTTTGGCAAGAGAGGGGACCAAAGAGAATAGGGGGTCTGGGGGATCGGTGTATTTCTGGTGCTGATTTTGACGAAGGTCATGACCTAGCTGAGCAGACAGAAGTCATGTGGCATGAATAACAGACACGAAGAAAGACGTATAACAATGAGACAAGTGATGTTCTGGCCAGGCTTTCCAATAGGGATACCTAGCATGAGACTTTCCAAGGGTCTCAAGATTAACGCTAAAAACCCTGAAAACTCTTCTTAAAATTACAGAGCTCTGGAAAACACTGTGATAAAGGAAATGGTTTGACTGTTTAAGAGGCAATCTCCTCTTTGGAACATCACAGCACACAACTGTCATTTCCCAGGACAGGTTAAATGCCATCCCTTCAGGGACATGGCTGGGTTCCTTTGTCTCCATAGCTGAGCACCACATTGCTCGGTTGATATCAAGAATAATGTTTTAAAGGAAATATGACTTAATACTCAGCTTAACAGGAGGAAAACACACGGCCACGGACAGTGAATCACTCATTAAAAATTAAATCAATCCGCCCACAACAGGAAACAGCATAAGAGAATGTCAGAGCTGGCTTCATATTGGAAGGAAGCCAAAATAGGTTTGTGAACTAGAAATTCCTGGGACTGACAGTGGGCATGAGGAATCTCTAATGTCTCAAAGACATATACTTTTCAAGCTGGCCTCTGCCAAACTTCCCAAGTGTGGGTGAGGCAATATTGGGGTGTCCATGGTTTCTAAGTATATTAACTGGCATTTGCAGTGAACCACACCCACAAGTGAAATAAACCACCTCGCGGCTCCCAGAAGGATTCCGTAGACTGTATCTGAGAGCAGTGGAGAGCCATCCTCTTGTTCTGCATCTTTGGGGATAAAACCTCAAGCCTCCAGCACATTGGATACATGCTTGTGCTTGACCATCTAGCTACAGCCTGGGCCCACTTTGTAAAGTCAAAGGTCACTGAACCCCAATGTTTGTTTTTTCTTGTTGCCTGTTAGCAACAGAATGAGAAGAATACTGACTGCTTTTCAAATAAGTTTTCCATTAACAAAACCTTCCTATGGTGCCTTTTTATTTTATGTTTTTTGAGCAGATTGAGAGCAAATAGAAGTGGGCAGAGAGGACGGTCTCAGGACAGCTGCTGTCAAAACAGAGATTATCGTCACAAAGATAATAATTTGCAAACCCAGTAGGGCCTAACCTCACAGGTCATCCCATGGGTTGATACACAACAGTCATTATCTGCTGGGGACCTCTGTCATTAGCTCAAATCCAGCGATCATAGAGTTTTGTCTTGATGAGACCTTTGTAAAAATCCTTATCCAGTCCTTCATATCTTAGACAAGGAAGATGTAACTCAGAGGTGAAGGAACACATCCAAGTCGTTTGGCTTTTCTCAAACAGAACCATCAGATTACCAAGTTACTGGTCTTTACTGGCTTACCATCTGTCTCTATCCAGGTCTCCTTTAAACTCCTGCACAAAATTCACATACAGTCTTTCTAGAGCAAGGCCTCAGACACTAGCCTTGTAAACTAAATTAGACCTAGGATCTAACACTGTTTGTGTGTGTGTGTGTGTGTGTGTGTGTGTGTGTGTGTGTACATGTACATTTAGGGTATGTGTGGAAACCAGAAGCTGATAGTGACAAGTGTCTCCCTTACATTTTTTTTTTTTTTGAGGCTGAGTCTATCACCGAACCTGTGGTTCACTGATTTATCTAGACCGGCTGGCCAGCGAGGCTCAGGAGTCATCTTGTCTCCAAATCCCTGGTACTTGGGTTATGGTGTGTGCCATTAAGCCCAGCTTTTTATGTAAGTGCAAAGGATAGGAACTCAGTAGGTACTTTACTAAGTTGTCTCCCAGGCCTTCCAGAGAACTTTTTTTAAAACCATATACAACTATGAGCCAGCAGGAAATACTGATAAACTTTCAGTGAGGGAGTGGACATGCTGTGCTGGAAGGAAACCCAGTGAGGGTGTGAAAAGAGATTGGAGGACTGAGTTTGCTTAGCAGATAACATGCGGAAATCTCTGGGAACCCTGTCCAAGATTAACTTGGTGGTCATGAGGTTGTTCTGAAGGACAACAATTCACCCGCCAGCCATGTGCACGGCCACAGAGCGCTGTGATTTTTTGGCGTGCTCTGTGGGCTTGTCCAGCTGTAAAATAATACTTTTCAAAGTAGAGTCTCTTCTTTCAGCATGTACAACCTCATCTTGGGTGATGGGCAGGAGAGCTGACCGGCATTTAAGGAAGAAAAGACTCTGTCAGTTAGAGGGACACTGGGGAGGATTTGTTGGTTTTCTTTAGTGGATTTCAAACAACTCTATCAAGTCTGTCTATTAGTCTGCTATAGGGAATGGCACACAGTTCATGTTCAAGGTAACATCTGTAGGGACTGGAGAAAGGGCTCAGTGGTTAAGACATATGCTGTTCTTACAGAGGACCTGGAGAGTTCCAAGCACCCGTGTCAGATGTCTCAGAACTGACTGTAGTCTCTGCCACCCTTGGTACCTGAACTCATATGTGTACACACACACACACAGAGAGAGAGAGAGAGAGAGAGAGAGAGAGAGAGAGAGAGAGAGAGATGCAAGCTATAATGTTACCAGGTTGCTAGCCCCCACAGATCTTACTGCCTGTCCTGTTGACTGGGTCTGTTCTCCCCTCCCCCCCATCGTGTGTGTGTGTGTGTGTGTGTGTGTGTGTGTGTGTGTGTGTGTGATGTGTGATGTGTGTACTAATGCAGGACCAGAGGCCAAAAAAGAAGGGTCCTGCTCTATCTCTCTGCCTTACTCCGGAGACAGTCCCTCTTTGGATGTGGAACCAGGCTACGGCCGGCACACTGTAGGGATCCTCCTGTCTCTGCCTGCATAGTGCTGGGGTTACTGGGGTTACAGATATGTGACTATATCTGACCTTTTACATTGTAAATGGGGATTTGCACTCAAGTCTTCAAACTTTCACAGCAAGGGCACTCACTCATTTACTGTCTCTCTGGCCTCTGGTTCTGATTTTTAATCTTCCATAATAAATTTTGAACATGCTTTATAAACTGTCAAGCATCCTATATTGGATGCATCTTACAATAAATGAAATTTGTGCTTTAAGCATAAGGTATTTAAATCATTTAGCAAAACAGGAAACAGACCAAGCCCTGCTCTCCAAATATCATTACCATCAACATCAGAATGTTGTTCCTCAGAACCACACGGTGATATGACAGCCAGCTTTAACAGACACACATCTCAACATCTCTCTTTGTACCTTAGTCCAGTCTTGAACTCACAGCCATCCTCCTGTCTCAGTCTCCCAAATTCTGGTACTCCAGGCATAAGCCTCCCTGCCTCATTTATCTGCACCATTTCTCGTAGATCAACCTGTGGCATTGTCTAGAATCACCAACATGTTCTTAAAAGTTGCTGAGAACCGACTAGCCCTGACCACAAACCAGCCCAAAACCCAATCTTTCCTCCTGCATTTGCCTATTTCTGTTAAGCCGTGCAGAGAACCCATGATGTGAAGCCTCTTTGCTCAGCAATTCCATGGGGATCCTTCGCCTAACATGTTAAGTACCTTCTATTGAACTTTACATCATACTGGGTTCTAGAAAGTTGGTTTAGATTGGCAGGTTTTGCTACTCTGTTGCTTGATGTCTCAACTGCCATGGGACATACTCTTGTTGGTAGAGATGCCATTGAGAACAAGTTCCCCACTATGTATCTGTCCTTGCATTTGGTACCTGACCTTGCTCTTAAGTCAGAAGTCAGTGGGTCTGAGAAATCTCCTTGTAACACAATGGGACAATTATACTTCTTGTCTGTATTGTGCATGATGCCACCCTCCAAGCAACTGCTGCTGCTGCCCTGTGGTTGCTCACACCATCTGTTTCTCTCATTTAAGCTGGACAGACAGGAAAACCTCACAAGGCAAGGGGGATTGGCTCTCGCACTAAAGACATATGTCTTGAAAACCTGGCTCATGCCCTGCTTCAGGTACCTCCTCCTCCTTTCTTAGTAGGGCCACTTTTAATTACTTCTCAATCCCAAAGAACGATATTAAGAGGGCACTCCTGATGATAAAATGCCTAGTTGATAATAGGTGAAAATTGTTCAGGTCACTAGAAAGAACAACTTCACCTTTGATTCCTGGTGGTCTGATGGCCCTTCAGACCCCTCTAGGTTCAGACAGCAGCTCCTTGCTGGGCCCAGTGAGTGGCTGGCAGTTTGGGCTGTTGTGGGACCAAACTGGCTCTGGGACAAACCCAGGTTTCCTGCACAAGGCTGGACAAAGTTAGCAGAGATGCTTGCCAATTTGCGTTTAGTGAAAGCCTTGATAATATTCTTTAACCTAATTTTGGGCACTGTAGAAATTATATGATAAGCAAGCATGACAGAAATCTAAAAAAATGACAAGAAAGGCTCCCCTTGGGTCCCCTCTTTACCTCTTGTCCAACTGGGATGATGCATGGCAGCCATCCTGGCCCTGGGGAATCCATGTTTCTCTGTCAGCTGAAATGGATTTTGAGATGAATGTCAAGGTCTGCCTCGGGTGCGGTGACGAGACAGGAGTTTATATGGAAAACCCAAGTTCCTTTTTCTCTTCAGGTGGAAAGAGTGACTGATGGGGATTGCCTGCCTCTGTGTGTGACAATAGACTTCCTACCAGACTCCTCTGGGAAGCACTTCTAGAGAAAAGGTGGAAGCTCCCTAGGGTTTGAGACTGGAAGGCCATGAGTCACCCTCAGTTCCCAGAGTGCATTCCAGACCTCCACAGGCTTTCAGGGGTCAGCAGTGGAAGGAACCTTTCATTGCTTCCAGAATCTCTACTAATCTGAGAGGAAGCTCAGGGAGCCAGGAGCTCATGGAAAGCCCAAGCGCATGCAAAGAGCTCACAGAAGGTCCCAGCCTCACACCCTCCAGAGCTGCACCTCTTCCTGTGCTATGCTTACTTGCTCTTGCTCCTTCCTGTGATTCCAAAGGCTAGTGCAGGGCGTGCAGCTCCTGCTCTGCCTACTAAACTCACCCCAGACTTCCACTTAAGGGTGCCCCACCTCAAAGACCAGGGGCAGGAACTACTATTTGAAAAGTCAGATTATTGTCTTGCTTTCCTGGTCATTCATACCAACATCACCAAAAAAAAAAAAAAAAAAAAAAAAAAACAAAAAAAAAAAAAAAAAAAAAAAAAAAAAAAAAAAAACAAAAAAAAAAAAACATTGACTCAGAGGAGAAAATGAAACACACTTTGAAGGTGCAAAGGGCGGAGCCATAGGTCAGTGCTGGTGAGCTGGTGAACGACCAGCTGCTATTTGATATCAGCACTTTCGTTCAGTTTTTATCTCTTTGGTATTTCCATGAGCCAAAGTGAGACCATCATTTAACAGCATTATTTGCTTTTTCTTGGCCAAGGCCACCCTTAGGTTTTAAAGTGGAGATGCTCCTCCAGTCTGGAGAATATATTTAAACCTTAATTATCTGTCTTCCATAAATTCCTTACTCTCACATTTCATTGCATTAGATTCTGGACCACCGGAACCCACTCAGCTGTGACACTCTCCAGATGACAGACCTTTGGCCACTGATGAGCATGACAGACCTACTTCCACAAGTCCACTGTTTGTCTTTTGTGTGCGAGCTTGTGGTGTGTGTGTGTGTGTGTGTGTGTGTGTGTGTGTGTGCTCCTGTGAAGAGGCCAGGCATCCACATCAGATGCTTTTCTCTATTGCTATCTGACTTATATTTGAGATACTCTTTCTGACTAAATCAGGAGCTCACTAATTTGCCCAGGGCAGCTGACCGGTGAGTCCCACAGATTGGGCTTGTCTCTACCTCCCTAGGATTCCAACTGTGTACCTCCACGACCAGCTGTTTACATATTTGTTGGGAATTGAACTCAGCTTTTCATACTTGCATAGCAAGAACTTTATTAAGTTTATTGTTAAATGCAAAATTAAAAGGACTGACTCCTGCTTTAAAGACTTACCAGACAAAAGAGAATAATTTTGACTCTTTCAAATAATTTTGAAAGCCAATGTTAATATAGTTATTTTTAAATGAAAATTCAAAATGATGCCAGTAAACTGAAGGCCTTTTGACATACAGTATGGTGCCTACACATGACCAAGGCCCAATTCTATGACTTTAGAAGTTGGACACAGCTGCCTTGATTCTGTGATGATATTAAGATGGGAGCAGCAGTGGTCATAGTAGCTGGGTTTTTTGAATTTTGCTTGGGTATATCTCCCTTAAATATCCCCATCCTCCTGAAATCCTGAAGCTCTGTGCCTAAGTCTCCAATGTTTGCCAACGGAAACCAAACAAGCCAGAGAATCTTGCCTACAGCCCAGGAGGCAGAGTCTCAGTGAAGGCAGAATAGGTTATCTTGTCCACTCCTCAAATATGGCTCATGTCAAAGAGAATGAATTCAAACGTGTGTGCATGTGTGCATGTGCATGTGTGTGTGTGCCTTTTGCTGGCACATGTGGAGGCTAAATGCTGACATTGGGATGTCTTCATCAAACGCATTATCATTTGAATCGAGGTCTCTCATTGCACTTGGAGTGTGATTGGTGTTCTGCTACACTGGCTGGCCAATCAGCCCTCAGGATTCTCCTGTCCTGTCCACTCCTGGCACTGTAGTTGCAGGCACTCACTTCTGTTTTTGGCTTTTTCTGTACGTGCTGGGGGGGGGGGTTGGAACTCAGGTTCTCAAGTGTGTGCAGAAGACACTTTACCACAGAGCCATCTCCAAGTCCCATATTTTTAAAGCCAGGAACTGAGTGGCTGACTAAAGCAGAATGGACACAGAGTCAACGATCAGGGCCACAAAGATTGGAGCTGCTGTCTGGATATCACAGATCTATATGGGAACCATAGGCACACAGAAGTCAGTTTAGCATTGCTGGGTTTAAAACATGGCCCTAGGGAGGAGAATCTGAGGCCAGGTTAGCAGATGTTGTCACAGGATCACTCATTTGGACATGTTGTCTGCTGGATCACTGCTGGGCATCAGGGCAGTGGACCAAGAGGCTCGGAAATGCTAGAATGGGAGGAAGGAAGGCTGGCCCTGGACAAGCCAGCCCAGAGTGAAGTGCCAAGGAGTACAAAGGTCACATGCTCAGAACCAACCAGAATCTTCATCCTGTGTTTCAAAAGATAAATCCATGGGGCCTAACCTTGAATACTTCACTCCAGCATGATAAGCATATTAAAAACAAAACAAAATGCTCAAATCCAGTGTCATGTTTCAAGTGCATTCACACCAGCATGCACAAACCAACACCCCTGGCTTCTGTTCCAAGACAATAGGGATTGCTGACTTGCAATTAAAGCATTATACACACAAACGGTTCTAATGAGCCTCCCCTTTGTTCCTACTGTCTCCATTTACCAAAGCAGAGCTGATTGCCACTCATAATAGAGGATATCTAACAACTATGCAACAGATAACAGGATCATAAAACTCAGAAAGGATAAACAAAGGCTTCCTTTTCCTTAACTTGATAAATTCTGGATTATCATTATCCCACTTTGCCAAAATAGAGAACCAGCAATCCAAGTAACCCACTTTTGATAAAAATCAGGCAAAGCTGCACCTACTTACGTTCCAAAGGAAAAATACCAATGAAGGACTCCTTGCTTTAACAGAGAAGGCCAGCCAGGCCAAAGGACCAATCTAACAACCTTACAATCTGGAACACAGTAAAAGTTTATTGTTCTTGTTTTTATTTTGTTATTTGAGACAGGGTCTCATGTAGACCAGGCTAGCCTTTAACTCCAGACTTCTTGCCTCTACCTCCCAAGTCCTGGGCTTACAGCCATGTGGCAGGATGCCCCAGTAGTAAAGATATTTCAAAGATGGCTATGCCTTTGGAAATGGGACTTCCCACTTGGCACTCTGGTGATGCCCATTAAGCGCAACATATCAGCTGAGCATTCTCCTCTCCTCTTGTGACCACACTGCAGCCATTTTTAAACTCAGATTCTGTGGGGCTTGGTGGACTGTGCCCTAAACCTCAATACTTAGGAGGCAGAGGCAGGAGGATCATATGAATTTGAGGCTAACCTAGTCTATGTAGTGAGTTTAGGCCAGCCAGACCTCCAGTCTCAACAAGCAAGCAAACAAGCAAAACAAAACTCTTTGACTACCCTCTCTCCCTTTCTTCTGAAAAGGGGAACAGCATTAAGTTGATTTAAATGTTCTTGGAAAAGGCTGTGAAGGGGGTGATGGTGGTATAGGCCTGGAATCTCGTCTTTAGGAAATGCCAAAGCAGAAGGACCATGAGTTTGAGGCCCGCTTTGGCAACATAGTGAGAGCTTGTCTGAAACAAGACAAACAAGATGTGGACCATAATGTTTAAAGTTGTAATTTCTTACAGGCATCAAAGAAGTAGAGTTTGGCTGTTACCTGGACCCCGATAGTGTACAACACAAGATTTCACGACACTGATGCATCTTTACCAAAGGTGCCTTTCAGAAAAGCATCCTCTTAGCAGCTCCACTCCCCCACCCCCCCATGGCAGCAGATCCACTTATGAGAAGGAATCCCCGTCAGGCCATCATGTGCCGATGTGCACCCGAATGGGTGTTGCATGTGTGTCATTGAGATAAGGATGTAAAAGAAACAAGACAGAGAAAGAAAAGCACGTGGGAACTGCTCGCAACAATATGTCTCAGGACATTGAGTGGCTAAGCTATATTTCAAATACACGGAGGGACAAAATAATAATAACGAGACGTGTGACGTGAGCCATTGAGTAAGTTAAGGCACTGGATTCCAATGTCACCCTCTGACCATATGGCCTATTTCTCAACAAGATAAGCCTTATATAACAATTAAATCCCAGGTATTCTAAGCTAACCAATCATGCATTAGGAACAATTTTTAGAAAAGTATGTACTCACCAAGGGAAAATGAGGGCTATAGTCTGAAAGAGAAAGAAGAAAAAAGAACATTAGTTTGCTGGTGGCAACGTTGGTCTCTCACTTGGGTCTCCTATTTCCAACAGCGCTAGTTGCTGACATCCTTTTCAGGGTCTTCTGGAGACTGCTTGATCTTGATGGTAATTTCTTTTTGCTACATGCATAGGCTTTCAACACCTATGTCCTATACCAATCCTTCTTGTGTTTCCTGGCAGCCAATTGAGGGTGGAATGTGGTTCCCCAGGGTCTGAAGTGTTTGACACCCAGTCCTGAGGACCTGACCTCAATAGGTTGCTGTCCCTAGTAAGGGGTTTAAAGGTCCCACCCGAAGTAGTCCCCACACCTTCCCTGGAGTTGGCCATTCAAGCAAGAGGTACCTTTTCACTCCACACCCCTGGTGTCTTCTGTCTAGCTTGAGTCATGTGTTCTTCCCATAAAAAAGAATTATTAAGATATAATTTATGTATATTAGATTTGCCCACTCAGAATGTACAATTTAGTGGTTTCTAGTATACTCGGGTATTTAGTAATCCTCATTAAAATCTAATGTTAGAGGCTAGAGAGATGGCTCAGCCAACAGCTTGTTGCTCTTGCAGAGGAGTAAGGTTCGCTCCCCAGCACCGACATGATTCACAACTCTCTGTAACTCTAGTCAAAGGATATGTCTTCTGGTTTCCCCAGGTTCAACACACATGTGGCTCATACACAAGCATACTGCGCAGGTAAAACACTCTATACACACTGAAATAAAACTAATTTTAAAAAGACTTACAAATCTAATATAAGATCATTTTCATCATCCAAAAAGAAAACACATACCCACGAGTTTGCTGCAACACACTATGGCCTCTGTCTGGCCTCCGACAACCACTCAGCTACTTTCTGTGGATTTTCCTATCCTGTCATTGTGTAGAAATAGACTCATAGGATATATGGCTTTTCGATGAGATTCTTTCATTGAAAATAATGTTTCCACATCCTGTCTATCCCATAAAATGCTCTAGCACTTCACTTGCTTTTACTAACAAATATTTCACACACACACACACACACACACACACACACACACACACCCCCCACAGTCTGTTTATCCATCCACCAGCTGATGGACACAACTCTCTGTTCCTGTTGGTGAAGCAGGCAACCTCACATGAGGCTTATCAGACTTCCATCTGCCTGTGGCTGGAGATTTGGCCAGGCTTCGATTACTCACTTAAACAGCTAAAGAGTAGGATCAGTTTTCAGTTGTCTCTATTTTAAAATAGCTGGCTCATTCCATGCTGCTTTCCAGATTGCTTGTGATGATAGTCCTGGCAAGGTTAGTTACTTTAAAACGAATTTAACAATATCTCTGCAGTACAAATTATAACAAGTGATTATAAATTATTATCTAGCTACAAATTTAGACGTTAACTCATGAAATAGTCTTAAAGCTACAGAAGCAGAAAACTAATTCAGGTAACTAAGAAATGTTAAAGCTTCTTGGGAAAACCTGTACTCATTATTCTTCTAATGGCACAAAGAATGTCTGCTTTGGCCATTAATATGTAACATTGCTCTGGGAATCTTAGCCAATGGAATAAAGCAAGGAAAAAAAATACAAGACATGGGAACTAAAAAGGAGACATATAAAGTGCATTTCTGTGGTGGTATAATAGTCTCTGTAGAGAATCCTAGAGAATAAACAAGCCCCTATGGCTAAGACTTGCACTTAGCTCACAGAAGAAAGACAGCTCAAGGATAGCAACAACTTTACACAGGCTAACAAAATGCTGTTGAGGGAGCAATTGTAATCCTATACTTAGGGAAACCGACAGTCTCAGCATCACACATGCATTTATTAACAACAAACCAACAGCATTCACGATCTATTTGTTACATCTGACACTGTGTGTTATCATGTCATTCCTTAGGGAAGGAATCAAAAATAATGAAGAGGCAGCATGTTGAGTCACATAGAGTTACAAAGGGTTCGCAGCATGCCACAAGGCCCCATGTAACATAACGCCCAAGCCCAAGGCAGACGTGCACTGAGTGTTGGGCAGAATGTGGTAAATGTGGATAGGTACAGTGTCTTCTGTAAAACAGTTTATTATTAAACCTCACCCCTTTCACTTACCCCAGAATACCCAGAGATGATGCTGACAAGAGTGCTTTCGTGGAGTCAGGCAATGGGAAAAGCCAAGGTGGACAACTGCCTCCACATTCCCAGGGTAATTGACAAGAATGCTAAAAACTACCTTCCACTGCTACACTGACTCCTTTCAATATGACGTAAAGCCCAGTAATACACAGAGACTTCTGAGACAGGACTACAGCTGGAGGCACAAGGCTGGGTCAAACCAGACTAAAACCACAAAGGAAAAAAACTAGTTTGGTGTGGAAGCATGGGCTGTTTTGTCAATAGCTAGATAAACAACCAAAAATACAAACGATAACTCAAAACTGAACTTTGAAGTGATGTGTGTGTGTGTGTGTGTGTGTGTGTGTGTGTGTGTGTGTGTTTTAACAAAACTTGATACCTCAGAACTTCAGGTAGTTGAATGGGCTGAGCATTCTTTGTCTGTGCTTCATGCATGACCGAATAACTATCTGTTCCCCCAAGAACAGAACCACAGCAATCCGCCCTCCCCAAAATAGGCTCTAAAATAAACCTTTACCAACTAGACATGTCCCTTAGCCCGAGGCCTTGTAGACAGTCCTTATTATGCTGAGCAAGACCTCTAAAACTTTACATGAAACATTTAAAACCTGAGGGTTGAGGTGGCAACTGATGTGGGCAATTTGTTCAACATCCTTCCACAAATTAGAAACTTCCTGCTCTTATCTTGAAAGCCAGAATCCTCCAAAAAGGGGAAGGAGGGAGGAGGAGGTGGGGAGCTAAGGGACCGTTTCTGTTGTTTCTCCCCCTCTGCACCTCACAGCTACCCTATGAGGCAGGGGGGTTCCCTAAAGATGGGGACCCTGCAGCTGATTATGTGAGGAAGTGGGGATGTAGGATGCTCTTCCAGCCTACTACTCTTGGCTCCATCTCCTGGCCTTTTACTCATGGTTTGGGGTGGTAGCTCTGTCCTCTTAGGGAAGCTGTAATCCTTCAGGGCAGCGACCGTCTTCTCTCTCTAAGTTCCTAGTGTCCAGGGCGCTGTTTGCCACAGCCTGGAATGACATTCTGCTACAGGCAGATTTATTCTTCCAAATTCCTCCCAGTTCACTGTTTGCTTGTTTGTTTGTTTTCAGTCTAGAAATGCCTGGAAAGAGCCAGACAGGCCACATCCCTCCTGTGGGGAAGGATAAGTCTTTGAGAGAGGAAGAGCTGGGGTTGATGCTGCCTGAGTACATAGCCACATCCATTCAGAACAGAGAGGGAGGAAACCTGGCTTTCCCTGGGAAAGAGGCTGGTGACAGCATCAGAAAAGGGGAAATCCACCCTGAGGAAAGCCTGAGGGCAGGCAAGGTCAGGCCCAGGAAGAGCACTCCCAAAGGAAGTGACAGCAGCTAGGCTTGGCCCTGATGGTTCCCAAGATAGAAGGACCCAGCAAATGGAGTTACTGTGTAGCCAAGCTTCTTAAGAAAGACAATCTGTAGTGTTGGAAGTCCTCGGAACTGCTCTGGCTAAAGATAAAGTTACAGTTGCTGTTGAGGTGGACAGAGCTAGCCAACCATTCTGGGCTCAGACAAAAACAAAACATATTTCCATGCACCAGTGGCCCACGTGCATCTCTGGCAATCCCGTGGGCAGCATTTTGCGGCCTGTGGCTTATCTATCTACAGACTTTTCTTTTGAATGGGCAATAAGATTTTAAAAGTTGTGGAAGAGCCTGCATTTATTTTAAAACTCTTGCACACATTTTTCATATGCATGGAGTATCTGAGATGTGAACATTTTTATGACAGTTGAAGATTCCATAAAGCAAAAGGCACACAAAACTCTATGTGGGGAAATACCAGGGACATTGGCCTTGAACAAATCTTACTGTGAATAATCAGACCTGGCCAAGTTCCTCCATTCTGGCTGCCTTCTCTTGAGATTCTGGTTTTCCCAGAAGGCACTGGTAAATGATTCAAGACCACTGGGGGGAGCAAGAATTGCTATCCACTGTCAGCCGTAGTAACCCTCAAGCCCAATCACTATACCCATGAATGTACAGACTAGCTAAGCAGCAGGCCACTGCTAGAAATAGATTAGTAACCAAGGCCCTATCAAAAGAACCGCAGACAATGGGGGAATGGCTGTGCCCCAGCCATGCCTCAAGCTGGCCTGCATTCCATCAGACAGCCACACTATGCTGCCAGGGGGTGTGGAGTGCTGAGAGCATGTCATGTTTCCCAATCATTGAGGCTGCAGATTGCACAGATCTCACACTGCCAAGTCTCACAGTTTTCTTGTTTACCTTGTAGATACCAGCAAAGTTGCTATTTCTCCATCTTCTGAGGCACAGAAGAACAGGGAAGAGTGGCTGAATATAGAAGAGGGAAGTCTCCCCACACAAAGGAGTGTGGTAAGATGTTCCGCTGCCTATCTCATAGGTTCAAGCTGCCCAGACAAGGAGGAGAACCTTTGCAATGGTGTCACCAAGGTAACACCATCTCACTATCCATTTATCAACCAAACAGACTAGCACGTTTCCTAAATGTTAGACAATTTCGAGCAATTATTCCCAGGCAAGACACCTGCTTGCTCTCCACCCAAGTACATAAGACACTTCCATAACTGCTCACTCTGGGGTGCCCTCTTTGCATATTAGTAAGCTAGGGGAACTCTTGTTTGCAAGCACAGGCCCGGTGTTTTCCATATTGCTATACCTGTCTACAGCGTTGTGATTACCCTGGAATTTAGGAGCATGGCAGTTCAGATCTATTCTCTTCAGAGGCAAGGATGCTATCAGCTTCAGGCGAATGCTAATGATTTGTTCATATCTTGGTGCAGGGCGCTCACACTTTTCTGGTAGTGATATAGCGACATTCATTATCCCGACTTGGGCCTGTGTTGTTGTTGATTGTTGGTTTTCCCCTTTTATATCTTTTCCCCCAGGAGCTGCTTCCTGTGGGCTCCTGTCCTTGAAGGTAGAACAGTGTGAACAGCCTTGTCAAGCTCCTTGGAGAGGCATCATAACAAGGGCCACTTCAGCCTCTCAGGATTCCCATGGGGAATCCTTTACTAGAGCTGCTCTGTAGACAGAGAAACTGAGGCCCAGACATAAAGTCACTTCCTACAAAGAGTCCCACTGCTGAGCAGGGCAGTGGCTCCAGAGCTGGTTTACAGGGCTTGCTGCCTCCTTGGACTTGTCCTGGACAGAGCTGGCTGCATGAGGTCATTAGAAACAGAAGGACACTCTGTCTGGTCTGTCAGTGCTTGCTCATGCCCCAAGATCACCTAGACTGAGGCTGCTCACCTTGGGATTTGCCTCCTGACCATACCACACACAGTTAGGGCACGGCGCCGAGAACCAACCCCATCACCTCTCAAATCGACCAATTTTACTTCCAATAGTGCAGAACTGAGCCCCGGGTCTTGCAGGGAGATTCCAAGCATGATGATGTGGATGTGACTTAGGAAGACAGGACCAGTGAAGCTTCCTTGTTTTTCCTTAGAAGGTGCGTCCCCACCAACTCTGCCGACTTTGAAAGGACCCAAAGTGTAAAGAATGGAAACCTCCTCTAGGTGGAGACATGTGCTTGTCTCCTCCTTTAAGGGTTAATGCAGTGGGGACAGGCCCGGGAAGGTGGGTTCACGGGTGTTAGACAATGCATTTTTCCTTCCCATAATCCCTACCTTCCAGAGCAGTCTCTAGGAGTGGCTAAGGGGTTTGGCTAGGTCTTTTGGCTTTTCTGAGGTCTAACTCTGAAAGGTGTAACTGTTTCTTTTTCTTTTGGATGCTGGCTAGAGCCTAAGTATATTTCCTAACTCCCTAAGGCTTTGGATTTCCTGGATTCTTTTTGAAAACGCCTTCTCTATTGTGTGCCTGTTTGCCACCAGGTGGCTGACCTGCTACTTTATCCCAAACTGTATTGGGTTTTTTTGGGGGGGGGGGGGGTTTTTTTTTTTTTTTTTTTTTTGCTCCGATTCTCCATTCTCCTCCTCTCTTCCAGCAGCTGCAAGATTTACAGCTTGCTAGCCCTGAGGTTTTCCTTTTAAAGGCCAATAAATTGTCCCTGAGCTTCCATTTGAATCTGTTCTTTGTCCTCTAGCTTCTAGGATTCTTAACTTCTTTTATTAATGAGACTAAGAACCCCAAGAGGGGACCCATATTTTCCGGGTAGTATATGATGGCTCCCCAAGATCCTCAGCAGCAATTCTTTCCTGCCTTTTAATTCTTTAATTGGCAGAGGAAACAAACCTGTCCCTGCACCCTTAGATAGCATCCAAAGGACTAAAGACAGTTTCAGAATTTAAAAATAATCCATTAACACCAATTCTACAAACAATGGCCCTATTTTCTCTGCAGCAGTAGACAAGTGAACACTTCTCATCCAGATGCCCCATGGGTCCTTGGGCTAACCCTCGCAGCTTCATTGGATATCCACCACTTGCTTCCACAAGGGAGTCATTTGTCAATTAGTTCCTTTCCCCCTACTCCCAGGTTTGAGTGACACACCTATGACCAAGCTTGCTTCACTAGCCACGCTCCATTAAATAGGGCCTCAGTCCCCTACGCTCCCGTCCCCTGCAGCTGCCCATGGACTTCTTGCTTCCTGGATGTTAGTTCCTGTCTCTCTCTTTTCCCTTACCCACGATGCCAGGTAAGAGTGGGAAACAGAGCAGAGCTCAGCTATCTCCCATGGTTGTGCGAGCCAAGGCCCTTCCCACACTGGTCTCTCCGTTGACAGCTTGCAGGCTCTGTTTTTCTGCCCCATAGTCCCCAACATCTTTACCCCAAGAAAAACATCAGATACAATTTACTCTTTTCTCTGCTACTTTCTGCATGTGTACTGATATTGCTGTGTGGGATAAAAATGACCCCAAGACAATTTAACATTCATAGATACACTAGGAATCAGCCAACTGAAGTGTGCTTTTCAGCTTGCTGCCTAGGACACATGTGCATGGAGAGGTGCTTCATAAAGGACTCAAAGAGCTGACTTCTTCTAGTGAAACTAGTGAGATGGTGCTTGCCCCAGGAAAACTGTCCATGGCCTCTGCTTCCCTTACAACCTTAAAGACTGGTCTCATGCTTAAGCGTTTCTCTAAAACCATGCTGCAGGCTGGGCAGAATGGATCAGCAGTAGAGTACATCCAGGCCTCAGTGGTCACCCTGAGCTAAACTGGATGTCTTCCCTAAGTGACGGATTGGGGCAGATAAGAAGAGTATAACATGTAGGTCCCTATCAGGGAAGGAAGATGTCACAGTGATGGCCTCTAAAGGCCCCCACTCACAGGAAAGACAGAACCCTGTGCTCTGAGCACACCACCATGTCTGGATTTCCTCATGCTGTGCTGTCACCCAAACCTGCCAGATTCCTCTCTCCTGCCACTTCTCTTGATCTCATCTGTGTCCTCCAGACTTCCCGGATCCCCCGCTCCTGGAACTCTTATCTCTTTAACACACACACATTCTCTCTCTCTCTCTCCCTTTCTCTCTCTCTCTCTCTCTCTCTCTCTCTTTCTCTCTCTGTATGTGTGTGTATGTGTGTATATGTGTGTATGTGTGTATGTATGTGTGTGTATGTGTGTGTATGTGTGTTTGTGTATGTGTGTATGTGTGCATATGTGTGTGTATGTGTGTGTTTATATATGTGTGAGTGTGTGGTTTTATTTTCCAACAGCACCTCCCTAGCATCATCTTGCCATAAGACGGTGAATAGCAAGAAAGCCATCTTTATCACAGTAATAGCCACCCTGTATGGGGAAGATGAACCACACTTTATAGGTGGCAAGAATGAGAGGCAGCTATTTACTGACAGAGAGGTCTTGGTTGGTTTGGGAATCTCTGAGCAGGAACTGCAACCGCCAGAATCTGTCAGTGTCTAACCACTTCTGAGTGTGTACTAGTTGCTCAGAGCATCCTAGAGGATGGATGGATAAAATATCTAGGCTGGTATTTAACACCTACTGGACTCCTGCTGTGTAATAGTGACAGGCCAACTGGTAAGGATTGAGTAGTTAAGACAACAACAACAAAAACCATGCACAGACCCTCATGGTCTTAAGTCTAAAAGAAATGCTTACAGATGTCACTGTTATGTGGCATTGGACACTAGAAGGTGGCAAGCCCAGGGTGGGGAATGACACTGAAGCTCAGCACCTAGGTTACCTTGCACCTGGCAGGCTCCTGCTTCAGAGGCACAGGGACCTGATTAGTGTGGGCTGCACAGCATCCCTCATAGATGTGCAGGGATATTACTCAGGGACTGAGATAAGACATCCATGTCATAAGAAAAGGGGAAGGCATCCTGAACTTACCTAGAGCAGTTTGTAAGACATTTCTGAGAAAGTTTTTGACAATGATGAAACCACTTAAGAGGAAGATCTGCCAATCTAGTAGTCATTTAGCAAGAGCACCCTCAAATATTTTGCTGTAGTGATCTTCCAACTCCCATTTGACTCAAGTCATGGAACTAGTCCATTGTAAAATTCACAGAACTGAGTCTCTTGTTAAGAGAGGGAGAGAAAGACCAGAAGGCCTAGTGAACGTCAGCTGCATCGTTTGGAGGAAAAGTTGTGCTTCTCTGCTTAAACAGTTCCTAATGAAATATATGTTTCTAGAGGATTTACAAACCATGGTGCTGTGAGCAAATGCATCTCCAGCCTTGATGGGTGTTG
Organism: Rhynchomys soricoides; assembly: GCA_019843965.1. NCBI lineage: Eukaryota > Metazoa > Chordata > Mammalia > Rodentia > Muridae > Rhynchomys > Rhynchomys soricoides. Next base: position 2,545,146 of record JADRCH010000138.1, on the reverse strand, counting down.
CACAGGACATGCACCTAAAACCCCCAACCCTACTGAGAAAGTTCTGTGAACTCAGCAGGAATCCTTCCTCCTCCTCCACAGAAGAGAACACTGCTGTATTCATCAGACAACAAAAACTGCATTATGACAAAAGTATGCACTGCTCCACACCAGAACTATACACTGCAATGCAAGGGAAGAGTTTTACTGAATTATGCCTCCATCACCTAGAAAGATCAGTTGCCCTCTTCCTTGGCCAGGCAGTACTGCCATAATTTCAAAGAAAATAGTCTTCTTTAAACCAGAAAATCATCTCACATGTGCATGAGCTGCTGGTTGCACAGCTGGTAATTCTGAGCCTTGGCAGAAAGCAAAGATGTCAGAGGTCAGGCAGAGTTGGGCTGCTGTGTGCCTGGCTTTCGATTGTCTGGGAGTCCTTTTATGGTCCCTAGTCTGAGGGAACAAGGATGGAGCAGCAAGAACCAGTCTTGCCCACAGACACAGGGAAGGCTGGGGCCCAGAGCAGAGGGCCTGACTACTCCACAGTCTCTACCTAAGGTCACTGAGGCAGCTTTGCTCTGACAACCCAATAAGACAGTGTTGTGGAAGTAAATTCAGGATCTGAGTGATGAGGCCCAGAGATGGAAAGAAGAGTGCTTATACCCACAGGTGGCCTGGGCAAGGCCAGGTAGCACATTTACTGGACGATCTAGACTTCTATTGGGTATGTTCAGCGTGTAGCTCATGGGCTTCATGCTGCCATGGAGAACTGTGAACAGTGCAGGACCACCAACTTCGCTTAAACTTCAAAGGTTTTTGCAAGTTTGTGGAACTCATCTGTGCAGTTCTATGGTAATGCCCCACACAGATGTCAAAATACTGGGCATACCACTTTTATCCAGTATTCTACCTGATCTCTTAACAAATTGGAGGTGACTTGCTTGAGTAAGAGAACAAGCCAGAATCCATATCCAGCCCAGGATAAATGGAAAGTCTCCAATCTTCTTTGTCTGGTTTCTCTGTGTAGCCCTAGCTGTCTTGGAATTCATTCTATACACTAGGCTGGCCTCGAACTCAGAGACCAGCCTGCCTCTGCTTCTCAAATGCTAGTATTAAAGGTGTGTGCTACTACTGCTCAGCAAAAGCCCCTAATCTTAGGAAGAACCTACCAGACCTTTGGGGCCAGGCCAGGAACCAGTTCCTGAGAGACAAAGTGTGGTGGGAGGACTCCTTTCCAGGCAGAGCCAGGGGAAGTGGTCAGTACCCAGCAGACAGAGGAAGGGCTCTGGCCATGACACTTCCCTCCCCATAATGCTCTGTGGTCAGACCCCACCACATCCTTAAGAGGCCATCTACCAGTGGTACCCCTGATGAAAACAAACAAGTGTTACTCCCAAGTCATCAAAGACTCAAGACCAAATTCCAGAAAAGTCCTCTGCAGAATCTACAGTGGCTTAGAGTCCAAGCTGGGTCTCCAAACTGGTGAAATTCTGAAAGTTGAATTTGGGCAACTGCATAAAGTCCAGTGCTATGCCTAAGGATGGCTGAGTGGTGTCAGAGAGTGCTAATGGACACAGTTCCCTGACCATCTGCAGAAACTTACCTGATTTGAGCAAGCATTGCCTGGCTGGGATCTTGAGCCACTACAAAGTTGAGAGCGCCATTTTCTACTACACATTTCTTGTGCTTGGGAGTCTCCCCCTGAGCCACACTGACAGGCACAGTGTCTCTGTATCAGTAGTTTTGCTGTCTGAGGTATCAGTTAGTCAACTGTGGTTGACTAACAGCACATAGAAATTTCCAGAAATAAAGACTCCATACATTTTAAATGTTTCACCCTTCTGAGAGTTAGGAAATCTCTTGCTATCCTGTCAGGGGCTTGAATCACATCTTTGCCCAGATTATCTTTGCTGTGTGCAATAGCCACCCATTGGCCACTTAGTAGCTACTTCCCTTGGAGGATTGACTCTTATTTTAATGATCAGATCCCATAGTGAGAGTGGCATTTTAAATCACAGTATGTTGTTGAAATCATTATATTTTATTATTAGCTATGGTTGTAAATCTCTTATTATGCCCATTTAAAAAGTGAACTTCATCATAGATGTGGATGCATAGGAACAAAACCCATAGTATCTGTGGGTCGTGGTGATTATCCAAGCTTTCAAACATTCTCTGGGAGGTCTTAGGATGTATCCCCAAGGGAAAGGGGGTGTGGTGTCTAACATGCATCACAGGACTAGATGGGAGTTTGCCATGACCATCCTCACCTAAGCACTCATTCTACCTAGACACTGATATCTCAGGCATTGAAACCATGACAGCTGCATGACCTGGACACCATGCACCAGGCTCTTGTTCTTCATGACTGCATCATGTGCCAAACACCAGGTAGGTATCATCTCACTGGTCACTTGTTATGGAATGTAGAGCTGAGAAAGACTTTCTCCAACTTAAAAAGGAAACTCCCATTGTATGGATGGTGTCCCCAGTGGGTATGTCAAACTTTGTCCTGACCATCTATCCCCACACTGGTCTGTGCCCACAGACTTGGATGCGAGTGCTAGAAGTTAACTAGTGTTGTCAGTTTGTGAGTGTCACATAAGTACAGCAAATACTCATGACCAATGAAGTCCACACTCATGTCAAGGTCCTGCTTAATACTTCAATTCAGTAAGTTATAAGCAGGACCTCTGTGGGTGACACAAGACACAGAGTTTTAAGTTTCTGAGTGTAGATGGAGACACCTCTAAGGTTCTGGTAGAGATATAGGACAGGGTGATGACCACAGAAAATTCTGCAACATGAGGTCACTACAACCACACACAGAAGTTCATCCAACCTCAGTTCTAGGTGAACTGTACAGGGGGTGGGGTCATGGACCAGTGGGTAAAGTACACAAGGACCTGAATGCACATCCTCAGAATCCATGTAAAAACCAAGCACAGCAATGTGTTTGTAACTCCAGCACTGAGGAGCAGGACATAGAAGGGTCCTTGGAGCTCACTGGCCAAGCAGTTTATCTGAATCAGTAAGCTCCAGGGTCAAAGGGAAACCCTGTCTCAAAATATAAGACAGAGAGGGAGTGAGGAAGACAAGCAGTTTCACTTTTGACCTCTACATGCATACCTGTACACACACATATACACACATCCACATGAACAAATGCATACACCACACACCCAAAACACATACACACACAAATACTTATACCATACAGCCAACACACACACACACACACACACACACACACACACACACAAATGTGCATGCCATACATCCCCCAGACACACACACACAAATGCATATCTCACACATCCAGGATACACACAGGTGCATATACCATGCTCCCACCAAGACACACATACATACAAATGCATATACCACACATCCAACATATACACAGAAGCATATATCACACATCTAGCACACACACATAGAAAGGGAGAGACAGACAGGTGCACGTGCGCGCATACACACACACACACACACACACACACACACACACACACACACACAAAGAGCTTCTCCAATAGATGTTCCTCACAAATAGGACTATTACCCACCTAAGAACAAAGGGACAATACCAAGTTGTTTTTGTGAATGTAGTCATGTACTGGCTAGTTTTGTATGTCAATTTGACACAAGTTGAATTTATCACATAGAAAGGAGCTTCAGTTGAGAAAATGCCTCTTTGAGATCCAGGTGTAAGGCATTTTCTCAATTAATGATCAAGGGCAGAGGGGCCCCTTGTGGGTGGTACCATCTGTGGGCTGGTAGTCTTGGGTTCTATAAGAAAGCAGCCTGAGCAAGCCAAGGGAAGCAAGCCAGTAAGTTACATCCCTCAATGGCCTCTGCATCAGTTCCTGCTACCAGACCTGCTTGAGTTCCAGTCTTGACTTCCTTTGGTGATGAACAGCAGCATAGTAGTGTAAGCTCAGTAAACCCTTTCCTCCCCAACTTGCATCTTGGTCATGATGTTTGTGCAGGAATAGAAACCCTGACTAAGACAAATTGGTACCAGGAGTGGGGTATTCCTGTGACAACCTAACCATGTTTTTGGGAGGATTGTGGAAGGACTTTGGAACTTTGGGCTGCTCTGTGGGATGTTGTATAGGAGCTTGGAAGATAATGTTAAGAACCGTGCAGAAGATGGAGGCCTGGCTTGTGAAATTTCAGAGGGAGATTAAAGACTCTTATCAGGGCCATTGCTAGTTTGATTTAAGATTCTGTGGTTTTGGTTAGATGGGGCTGAAGAAATCAGCTGTGATTTACAAGATACCAGAACTACTAAAGCAAAACCATTGCATTACTGGGACTATTGATGCTGGTTAGCTGGAGCTGGGAAATTGGTGGTGATTGGGAAGAGACCAGCATCAATGAGATGAAATCTTCTGAGAAGTGTTTTCTGAGAGCACAGAGGCTGTGTTCCAGAGATAGCCAAGGTTGTACCTTGTGCTGTGGCAAGACTTGGTAATGTGTAAGAGTCACCCAGGTGGTACTGGTTTTGGAGGCATGAGGAGTTGTGAAGAGCAGCTGAGGCCTGGGCACTTTGAGAGTCCGTGGAAGGCCATTGGTGAAGGTGCAAGCTCAGCTTCGATTCACAGCCAAGGACTGAAGGGGTCATGCAAAGGAGTTGAGGCTCAGGCAGTTTGAGAGGCCAAAGAAGGCCATTGGTAAAGGTGCAGCCTCAATTGCAATTGACAGCCCAGGACTGAAGGGGTCATGCCAAGGAGGTGAGGCTTGGCTCCATGAAGAGAGTCTATGAGAGGCTGTTGGTAAACCTCCTTGCAGCGGAAGACAGCAGTATTTTGGAGATGCCAGTACCATGAGATGACCACCAAGAACAGCAGCAGCAGTGGAGTACAGGCATCTGGAGCCTAGAAGACAAGATGTGTGCTACAAGGATAGAGCTGGAGAAGTGACTCAAGCCCTTGGAGGAATCCAGAAGATAGTGAGTGGATCCCAGACATTGGATGGTTTGAGTTCGATTTTGCTTTTGATTGTGACTGTGGCCTGATATTTTTCCCTTTTGAAGAAAGTATTTTAGTGGAGCCCACAGTTAAGAGACTTTAAATTTTTCAAAGACTTTGAATTTTAAGAGATTGAATGTTTAAAGGGGACTGAAATGTTAATATGTAAGAATTTGCAAAGATAGCGGGACTTTTAAAGTTATTTAGATCTTGGGGGTGAATAAGAAAGTAAGGGTCAAGGTTTACTGGTGATGTGTTTGTGAGGCAAGTTGGCAAGGGGTCAATTGTACTGGCTAGTTTTTGTGTCAACTTGACACAAACTGGAGTTATCACAGAGAAAGGAGCTTCAGTTGAGAAAATGCCTCTTTGAGATCCAGGTGTAAGGCATTTTCTCAATTAGTGATCAAGGGCAGAGGGGCCCCTTGTGGGTGGTACCATCTGTGGGCTGATAGTCTTGGGTTCTATAAGAAAGCAGGCTGAGCAAGCCAGTAAGTTATATCCCTCGATGGCCTCTGCATCAGCTCCTGCTTCCAGATCTGCTTGAGTTCCAATCCTGACTTCCTTTGGTGATGAAAAGCAGCATGGAAGTGTAAGCTCAATAAACCCTTTCCTCCTCAACTTGCATCTTTGTCATGATGTTTGTGCAGGAATAGAAACCCTGACTAAGACAAGTCACAATGAGGGTCTGCACATTTCTAGCAAATTCAGTTCAAAGTAAGGGGACTGGAAGAAGAGTCAAAACCAGAAGCTTTGGATTTGGAAGAGTGCGGTTTTGTAAGCAGTGCTCAGCCATTCTTCCAGTTGGGGTGTGGTATGTCATTGATGCACCAGCAGCTTCCTATCACCTATCTACTCTACTTGTGGCATTTGAGGAGCTGCTCTAGCTAAGGACAAATGGGCAGGATGTGTACTGCTGTTGTTGGTGATGGAGAAGTTAGCCCCCTGGGACAGGTGATATGAGAGGAGAGATGGGCTGACCTCAGAGAGCAGATACTCAGTCTGGGTGGATTAGACTGTGTGAATGGAATGCTTAGCTTGTAGCTGTGCTTCTGACTAATTCTGAAAACACCAACCAACCCCCATAGTGTTGTGGGCAAGGCAAGAATCCTCAAAGCAACTGCCACTGGCTAGCTTCTGGGACCGAGAGTGCCTCTGGAGACACCCAGAAGCCCAGTTCCAGAAAGCCCCAGTGGGGTGAGGTGTCGCTCTGTGGTTTCTCACTTTTTGCTTCTCCTGGTGGAGGCCTGTATTTGTCAGAGGGAAACACTCGCTCTCTTATGCTAGTGTGTGTGTGTGTGTGTGTGTGTGTGTGTGTGTGCGCGCGCGCGCTTGCACGCGTATACACATATTGCATTTATATGTGTGAGAGTGTATATGTTGTGTGTGCATATATGTGTATGGAGTGTGTATGCATATGGTATATGTGTATGTGTGCATGTGGTATGCATGTACATATGCCAGCATGTGTGAGAATGTGCATGTTGTATGTGTATATAATATGTGTGTATGTGTACATGTATGTGTGCATATGGTGTGCATGTTCAATGTGCCTGCATGTATGAAAGTGTGCACGTTGTGTGTGCGTATAGTATGTGTGTATGTGGTATGTGTGACTGTTGTGTATGTGTATGCATATGTGTATATATGGTATGCATGTGATATACATGTGTCTACATGTGTGTATTTACCTGAGCTGTGGGAAGTGCACCCGGAACTCGGTTCTCACAACAGGGTCAGGGTTAGGGTTAGGGTTAAGGTTTGTGTTTGTGTATGTGCACTCACCCATTTGTGTTTTGAATTCCTCTATAAAAAAGGCATACGATTTCAGTTCACCTTTTGCACATTTGATTTGAAATTGCAAATAAAGCCAAATTTGGGGCTTTCTAGGCAAGGAGAGAGAAAGAGACACCCTCACCTCCCAATGCCAGCATCCCTGGAAGGAAAGCTCCTGGCTCTGCCTCCCCTGGCCAACAGCCCTGGGAACAAAGCCATGATGCTCTGGAATCCAGTCTTTCATAAAGTGTTGAGGCCTGTGTTAGCAGCTACCTCAGGTCTCAGCCCAGTGCAGCTGTGATTTCCAGCACAAATGACCTCAGAGTGACCCTCTCCTTCATAGACCCCAATGAAAACAGTGCAGATTGCCCAGGTCTCCTGCCTCACCTAAATCTTCCAAGGTTCTAGAGACTCAGTTCTCAACCTGTGGGTTGGATTGAGATCCCTTGAGGGGGTCTAATATCAGATTTCCTGCATATCAAATATTTTCATTATGATTCATAAAGGTAGCAAAATTACAATTATGAAGTAGCAACAAAATAATTTTGTGGTTGGGGGGGTCACTGCAACATGAAGAACTGTATTAAAGGGTTGCAGCATTAGGAAGGCTAAGAACCATTGCCCTAGGGCATTTCTATGAGCCCTGTACTCACTGAGTCCCACAGTAAATGGAGCCATCAAATAGTATAGACAGTGCCCTCCCTCTCAGAATCTCTCTCTCCCTGTCCCTGTCTCTCTCCCTCACCCTCTCCCTCTCCTTCTCTTACTCCCTCTCCCTCCCTCATTCCCTCCCTTCCTCCCTTCTTCCTTTCCTCCCTCCCTCCCTCTCCTCTCTCTCTGCATGTTATTATTGTAAAGCAATAAAAGGTGAAAAGATGGGCTAGCCCAGCACAGTCTTGACTCCATTAGCCTTCCAATTTGAGTATCACAGTATCAAATCTCAGGTTAGTAGCTTTCATCAAAGGACTGCAGCAAGCTTGCTGTGGAGTTGCAAAGGAGATATATTGTCTTTTTAGTGAGAGAACGAGAGGATAAGAATTATGGTTGCCAATCCTAACTGCTTACAGAATAAAAGTTGTCTTGGACCATAGTATGTAGTGCCAGCAAAATGCTTGCATTTCCTGAAAGACTAGGAACATTCTTTCACCAGGACTAGAACTATATAAGCCCTTGTTTCACTTCAGCCAGGAAGCTCAGGACCCAACTTAAGCATTGCAGTCTTCTCTCATCTCCAGGGAAAGGGACCCAGAGCTTGCTGACAGTCCAAACCTGCCTGGTGCTTCCATAGAAGTGTTTCAATTTAATGCTCTCAGCCACCCAGCTACTTTTATCATAACTTCATGGGTTATGTCACAGTGGAAAGAAGCCAGGAGCAAGTTGGGGAGGCAGCATCTAACCCCAAATCCACTTAGACTATGAATGATACAACTGGGTTTTCTTTCTCTAAAGTGCCTAGTGGGGGAGAACACAAATCGCCTAAGTAACAGCCAGCAGGATAGAAGCTGGGCTCATGGGGTTGGCTCATGGTGGGGGTGGGGAAGGGCAGGGCGGGATTTCCTTCCCTAGCACTCACTATTGGCTTCAGGCATCAGAGGTGGGGCCCACAGGAAGAGTGGAGGAAAGTGCTTTAGTTGTGTAGAGTCAGGGCTGGAAGGTACCTCTCTGCTTTGGTGACTGTGCTTTCACTGGACATCATGTCTCTTATGGTGATTGCCACACAAGATGAATTATTTGTGTATGTATGTGCATGTGTGTGTATGCATCTATGTGGATGAGTTTGTGTGTGTGTGTGTGTGTGTGTGTGTGTGTGTGTGTGTGTGTGTTGGTTCATGTGCATGTGTATGCATATAGAGATCAGAGGCCAGTCTTGGCTGTCATTCTTCAGCTACCATCTGCCTTGTTTTCTTCTGAGACAAGGTCTCTTATTGATCTGGAACTTGCCAAGTGGATTATTCTGGCTGGCTTGTAATCCCAAGAGATCCACCCGTCTCCATGTTCCTGGCACTAGGATTATAAGCACATACCATGTTGTCTGGCTATATACATGGGTTCTGAGGACTGAACTCAGTTCCTTGTGCATGCAAGACATACCCTTTATCAACTGAGTCATTTCCTCCACAGCCCCAGACAATGGCTTCCTAAAATCGCCCCTGGTTCTCCAACAACTTGGGGTGGCATTGCTCACCATTGCTCTGTTTACTCAAGCTCAGAGCACAGATTAAGTGATGCCATTCTGAGTGCATAAGTATGAATTAGGATCTGTGTGGATTGGGAGTTTGAGAAGTCACCACTTTCGAGACCACCTTTCATACCACTCATACACATATGCACACACAGAGAGAGAGAGAGAGAGAGAGAGAGAGAGAGAGAGACATATTCATACATAGACTCACAAAGATACACATGCACACACAGGCTCAGAGAGAAACAAAGAGATTCAGACAGACACATACCCACAGAAACCCATATATTCAACACAAACATATGTAAATCACACACACATGCACATTCACACATACATATCACAAATACACATAACCACCTCCTCCTATGCCTGAGTTCTTGGGTGCCTGTGCCTTCTGGCCCCTATGATGAAAAGAGACTGTGTCAGGGCACTACCTGTTGGTGTGACACATAACTGTGTCTATACTAACGGTGACCACACACACATGCCCTGCTGGGATACAGCCAGGGAAAGTAATTTAAACCCATTGGAAAGCCATGTAATACCTTGCACATAGTAGGTGTTCAGTAAACATAAGAAGTACATCATATATGTAATTTCAAATGCAGGCAACCACTGATAGAAAGGGGGAAGGGATGGTAATTGCAGCAACAGGAGGCTTGGGGTAAGGCCTGGGCACCCTAACTTCTGTGGTCTGAGTGTTAGATCCACAGTGGCTTCCTGTCAAGTTTCCATGCATTTGTCTGCCCACAATTTTCTGTAAATGAGTTGTATTTAAATAATGTTTACACAAATTAATTTGAGTTGATATTTTGGTGTATTATAACCAGTATTTGCTTTTTTATTCTGCACATACCAGGAAACAAATGAACAAATTTGTTTAGTTCATCTTAAAACTCAGTTTCAAAATATGGCCAACTGAGAGTTATTGCTGTCATCATCCAGGTATGTGAACCTCCCTGCTGGGTGGCAGATGACCATCAGTGCCAAGAGACCTAATGGAACAGTGGCCCCTAATATCTCCCTAGAGTGTGTGCTGATTTGTTCTCAGAGCCTTATTTCTGATAGAGCAAGAGTTTTAGCTAGAGGCACAAACTGTGTGCCTGGAGATAGATTTCTGATCTAAATCATATTCACTTCTTAAAAAGAGGAATTCTGAATCACAAGTTTTCACCTCAAATGGAAGACTTGAGATGTAATTTCTGTTGGAAAGAGAGCTCCTCTCTCATCCACGATGGAGCTGGGTGTGCCATAACCACTAGGCTTTCATTCCTCCTCCTACCAGCACAAGAAGCCTAGGAAGGGGGCCCTACAGGCAGAAAACTGCCCACCCAAGTGTACCATCTGAGACCCTGGAGTTTCTACAGCTTCAGGAGTCAAATGAGGGTGCCTTCCTTCAGGGTGGTTGACATGTTTATTGAACATCAGCAGATCTACTCTTTTACAGCAAATCTGGAGCTGTCAACATGTGCACTGGAGCCACCTGCTCACTTGTGGGCACTGGTGACATTGCAGAGGCATCCAGGGTGCACTGAGGGACCAAGACACTTTATGGCAAGGTAAAGAAGCCAGAGGAGCTTGTGTAGATAGTGAAGAGACACAATCCCCAGGAGTCCAGGGCTGCCTGAGGCACCAATACTCTCAATGTCTGATGACCTGTGCAGGACAAGATGGAACACTGACAGGACCTTGATCCTGCAGAGCTCTGACACTGTCCACTGGGAGCTATGTTGACTGCACTCTAGGGTCCCCATACTTAGTGAAAATAAAGCCAGTGTCATCTTCTAATGATAAACCACTAAAATGCACTGCATACCCATGCTCAAGAATTAAACATAAGGGCTGGAGAGACAGCTCAGCTGTTAAATGCACTGGATGTTCTTGTAAAGGACCCAGGCTAAGTTTCCAGCACTCACATGGCAATCTGTAACTCCAGTTCCAGAGGATCCAACACCATCTTCTGGCCCCTACTAGCACCAGGCATGAACATGGCAGGCAAACACTCACACACAAAATATATTTAAGTCTTTGAAAAAAATCAACCATAAGCTGAATTAAAAATGGAACCATCTATGAGCTTGTGTTTTAACATAAGTTACACAAGAACAATAAAGGGAAACAGGTATTTCTTTCTCATAGAAAGAAACAATCACTTCCCATAATGGGCTGGCTGTCACCTTCGGCAAACACCAGGGATGGCATCGATGGAGCAAGATTCAAAAAGGCTCTTCAGCCCCTAGTGAAGTGGGCATGTACATTCCATGTTCTCCCCCTCCTCCAATTCCACAGGGTTGCCAATCAATTTAAGAACTGAAAATAGCCACAGACAGGGAAGGAAGAGATCGAGCTGGGTTGGTTACCATGGGAGTTACTAATGAGGTTCTTCTTCTGTCTTTTAAAGATTCTTGCTATCCTCGTGACATTTGGAATGATAAAATTAAGGAAGGCAGCATCTATTTCCTGCCATTTGATAGTCACAAAAATATCATCAAGGAACTTTTGAGTTAAAGATGCTTCTAAAGGAGCAGACACCACTTACAATAGCAGTGACACTCTTGTTAAGGAGTCTGACCTTGAGTAGACCTTTAGAGATCAAAGTGCATTCTCCAAAGGGTTCTGAGAAACTCTGGGAAAGGGACTCATAGGCCCAAATCCATCATCCATGGAGAATGGCTGGCTAGCTGGCTGGTCCCTGTCACTCACAGAGACAGCAGTATTGTGACCTTCCAGCAGAAGGTCAGTGTCCTGGAGCCTCTGGTCACTGTGTTCTACAAAGTTCCAGATAAACACAAGCCCTTGCCAAGAATGAAGTCCCATGGCCTCAGCTAGTGCAAAGATCTATTAAAAGAATCCTTACAGGGTTCAGAGAGATGGCTCAGTGGTTAACAGTGCTTGCTGCTCTTCCAGAGCACCTGAGTTTAATTCCCAGTACCCACACAGCAGCTCATGACTGTCTGTCATTTCAGTTTCAGTGTATCTGAAAAATTTCTCTAGTCTCCGTGGGCACCAGACACGGTCTGTATACCATTTGGTATACAGACATACACGCAAACAAAAAAAACTCATGTATATAATAAATAAATCATTAAAAAATTAGATTTTGTGTTCTCAAAGTCACAGTTTCATCTGCCATCAGCCTCAGCTCAGTGACAAGGATTTGTTAAGTTCTGTAGGATGTAAACTCCCTCATGGTATATGTGCCACGGATACCAGCTGATGGCACTGTCTTGGGAGTTGGTAGAAACTATAGAAGATTAGACCTGGCTAGAGGAAGTGTGCCACCTGGGGTGTGCCTCAGAATGGGATAGCTGGACATCCTACTCTCTACTACCTGTCCTCCACAAGGTGTGCAGCCCCCACCCCCCTATTCCTCCTGTCATCCCCTGGTGCATTCTCCCTGCCACAGATTGAGACTCATGAGTCACAGAGCCATGAGGCCACGGAGCCATAAGGACACAAAGCGATGGAGCCATGGACTATACCCTCCTAAACTGTAAGCAAAATAAACTTCCTCTCTTCTGAAATTATTCTCTCAAGTATTTCATTCACAGTGATTCGAAAGTAGCTCACGACTGCAGTCTAACACAACGCCTTTGGCTGTGAAGTAGATTGCCCAGGCAACGCTGTTTATTAATAAATCCCCTAAAATTTCAAACTGTCCACGGGTAGGCAAGGGATTAAAACAAATGAAGTGAAGACTTTCATTCACTCTTAGAGACAGCTAGAAACATCGCCTCTAGAAATACATTTCCTAGAAGTTTAATAATCCCCTGCTGGCTGAGGTGGGTCGTGCGCTGTCATTCTCTGGGTTCAACTGCAAACACGATCAGCTTTTCAGAGTGGGCTGCACAGCAAGGAGGTAGGAAGATTCCAGAAGGAAGAATGCGAAAGCCTTTAAATGACCCTGTCATGTGCTTTCAAAGTAACTGAGGATCTTTGCAAAGGATACGAGGGAGGAGACCTTGAAGAGGTGGCACTTGGATTTCCTTCCACAAGGGAGGGCAAAGCCAGGGTTTAGATGCAGGTAGCTCCAGACACATACACACACCCTACACCACTCCACCCCACTCTTTCCCTGACTAGGATATTTTTTTTCTGGATAGAATTGCCTAGGGTCTTGGTTTTTCCAAGAACCATAATAGCTATATTGGTACTAGGACTGTAAAGATACTCTGGAAGTCCATTGCAGACCACCCCAGCTTGTCATTTCCACACACACACACACATACACACACACACACACACACACTCCTACACGTGCACACACTCACACATGTTCACCGTCACATCCCACATTTGTATACCCTTGCACAGTTACGTATGCTCATTCATGCATTCACACGCATGCCTACACAGTTACACCTACACCCACACCCACTTACACGTTCACACTGCCACCCCTGTACACTCTTACCCACACATTCAAACTCTCTCTCTCTCTCTCTCTCTTTCTCTCTCTCTCTCTCTCTCTCTCTCTCTCTCTCTCTCTCTCTTCATCTCATATACCACACATACACACCTCTCACTCACAAAATGCCACCCCGGGTGAGATCAGACTCATCCATGTGATTAAGCATCCCAGGGTCAAAGGCATCTTTTCTGCCTCTGTGAGTCTGCCAGCTCCATTCTGTCATCCAAGTCAGATGCAGACAACTATTATTACTATCTTTAAACTGTATTTTACTCCTGTGTATGTGTGCATGCTCACACGAAAGTACCGGCACATGTTCAGATGGAGGCCAGACTTCAATGTGGACTGATTTTTCCCAATTACCCTCCACTTATTGGGCTAATCTAGCTATACAGCTTCCCCCAGGGAGCCTGTCTCCACCACCCATGGGCTGGAATTACAGGTGGGCATTTATTTATATGAGTGCCACCATCCAAATGCTGGTCCAGTCCTCAGCAGGTGCCTTTCCCACTGCAGGAGACTCATTTATCGGAGACATTGTACACTCATTTAAAAAGCCTTGCTGAGCACCTACTCTGTGTGGGGTTTTGCCTCAGGATGGACAAATCCTGAAGCTGGCTAATCATGTTATCATACTAGGAAATAATATTTACTTAGTCTTAGGAAAGATACCCCCTGTCCTGGCCAGCAGTCAGGGAAGGTTTCCTGCAGGAAGTGAGTACATTCAGACATTTCTGCTGCCATGTGACAGGTATAGCAAAGGAACCACATCCACCATAGCCTTAGGTGGTGCAGTTCACTCTGCCTCTGATTCACCCTACAGGAGGAAGGCCCAGGATATACAGATTAGCTGCCTGTTCCAATATATCTTGCCTCAGATGCCATCTGTAGCTTCCTCCACACCTGGTTCTCAGCTCTACATTTCCTCTCCATTGGTGTTTTGCAACCTGGGGCCCCAATTCTATCTTCCTCAAATTCATTGTCTTTAAGTTTCTAACACACTCTGCTGTCCCTTAGTCCTTGGATCCTGCTGATAGACAGCCTTTGTACACAGCTGGGCCTTATCATAGCCCAGGGCTTCTTGATGTAGCTACTGTGTTTTCAACAGGATAATCCTTTGTGTCCCCACCCCTGCCCTGCAGAGCCCTCAACATCAGGACACACATCATCTACCCCATCCTGTCCCCACCCCTGCCCTGCAGGTCTCTACTCAGCAAGACACACTCCAATCTACCCAACCCAACCTACAAGGGAGTTGGCCTCTTCCTCACTAGGGGATGCGACTGAGTGTCACCATCTGGTAGCAGAACCACTAATAACACGTGACTTGCCCCTCTGGTTAGGGTAACTTTTCTCACCTCACACAGTGATATGACAGTTTTAAGAAAGAGCTCCCTGGCCTGGCCTACCAAACCCCAAGGACATTCCATCTACATGGTCTGTCTACAGGGGTAGAATGGTTAGGCACCCAGACCTCTGTTCATCTTCCTCCCCCTACCAAATGACCACCCACTCCTAAGGGGCAGCTTCCTCTTTGACTCCTGGGCTGCAGTGAAGGAAAGAACCAAACCCTTCCTGTATCTCTCATCATTCAGTATTTAAAAACGTCCCAGTGATACACACAGGGCCACAGAGTCTTCCCATCAGCATCTCTGAGAAGCTGTTTTATGCCAAGAATTCCAGCAGGTTTCCTCCCCGCTCTCACCCACTCACCCACTCATCCATCCATGTCTGCCAAGCACCCACCACACACCTGGCCCTGCCAGAGTACAAGTGAGACAGCTCAGCTTCTCCCTAGTGCTGCTGATAGACTTGTAGGAGATGAGAGTAAATACATTAAGGCAAAATAAAAACAGCTCCGACATCTCTCATCCAAAATGCTTGGGGCCATAGATGTTCTAGCTTTTGTTCTTCCCCCAGAATTTCTGAAATATTTGTGTATATCTAATGAGTTAGCTTGGGGATAAACCGAAGACTAAGCATGAAATTCATTTATGTCTAACATATATGGAATACACAGCTATTTAGGTGCTTTTATACAATAGTGTGTGTGTGTGTGTGTGTGTGTGTGTGTGTGCACACACACAAAATGGTGTGCCCTGTGAGCCAGATGTCAGTTTCAGGTGTTAATTTCTCAGGAGCCTCAACCTTTTCTGTTGTTTGTTTGTTTGTTTGCTTGTTTGTTTTTTTGTTTGAGACAGGGTCTCTAGTCTGGAGCTTGCCAACTAGGCTAGTGATCCCTAGGGATCTTCCTATCTTGCCACCCTGGTGTGTGATTACAAGCATGGACCATCACACACAGCTTTTTATGTGGGTTCTGGAGACCAACTCAGGTTCTCAGGCTAACATGGCAAGTACTTTACTGGGTTTCCATCCAGTCGCAGAAGGCGCTTTTCATCAGTTTCGTTAGTGCACCTGCATTTTGACCGGGATGCTACATCATGTGAGTGTGCGTTATCCACCTAGAACATCTTGTCTGAATTCAGAATGTTGGAATTTTGGAGCATTTAGGGTTTTCAGGCAAGGGACACTTAAACTCTATAGACTACCAAGTTCAGTGATAGCTAGAAGGGACCCCGGTGATACCAGGGACAGAGAGAGTTACATTCACCACTGCAAAGGACAGCCATGTCCAATGGCTGCTGTAGCACCAGCCATGCCTGGTACCTGGAGCCTATGATGTTTAGGTATGGGCTGTTTACCTGCAGTATGGATCCCATACAAAACAGCCAGGACGATCCATCTCATCCTAAATGGCCAGCCACTTGGGATGCTATTGCTTGACCATTCAACAATAGTTGAGTGTCTGTCTTGGTGAATATACCAACACTCTTGTGCTCAGCAACATGGGTCAGTTTCAAGTTCAAGGCTATCCTGGAAGCCTCCAGGAGACTGTCAGTCCTTGACAGCCCTTTTTGTTGCCCAGTGGCAAAAAGAGAAGTCATCATCTGGGGAGGGAGGATTGCCAGCTGACAGTCCTTACCAGCCCTCACCCCACCATACCCAGCTACACCCCCAGAGAAGCCTGTAAAGATGCATTTTTAATTCTCCATGCTGGGAGCATTCCAAGCAGCTTCCCAACAAGCCAACACTGTTCTCATCTTACCTCTGCCAGCCCCCATCCAAAAAGAGGACACTGTCCTCAGTAACGATGCTAAATAATCAGATTGCAGCTGGGACATCTTGCTGAATGTCTAATGGTTTTCGTTTGTGAGGGATGAAGTAAGCACATCTGGGCCTCCAGAGAAGGCCACATGCGTGCGGGACATGTGGGGAAAAATGCTCTAGGCTCTTGGAAACCCATAGCTCTGCACTGAGATGGCAGCCCCTGGCTAGTCTGAATGTTCCCGGACAATCAGAGGAGAGAGGCTGCTGGGGATGGCTTGTGTCTGGGTAAGAAAAAGCCCCACAGTTTGGACAAGCTGGGATAAGCACCCAGGAAGAAAACCAGAACATACACAATGTCAAGTTTATTACTGAGCTAGCAGGTCCAAAGATGACTCCCTTCCACTCCAAGGGCTGCAGGAAGAGGGGTCTGGGGTACCCAGGAACTCCAGGTTTCCAGGGACCAGATGGAGTACAGAAGCAGACAGAAACTGAGGAAGCAAAGAGTCTGAGAAGCTGAGTGTCAAAGACCAGGTCAGATCCATGGGTTCAGGACAAAAATGTTACCAGAAGGATTATGGCCAAAGATGCTGATCAAGCAACTGGAAAGGGACAGCAAAGGCATCCTAGGTATGAACCATCTCACCGGGGAGCCAGTAGATGCTGCTTTCTCACTACTGCACCTTTCTGCAGTTGTCTATTGATGTCTGCAGTACACGGGTGCAGGGTGCAGAGCAGATAGAAGTCAAGAAGGCCTGCTTAGTCCTGCGATATACAGCATGTCAGATGCTATTGCCTGACTGTTCAGTGAAGGGACCCTGATTCTCCAGGCACCCACAAGCCTGCACAAGGAGTGGGTCCCCTTTCTGTCCTGCTTCTGTCAGTCACTAGCTTCCCTACCTCTCATTACATCTCATCTTGTCCGAATCAGTCAGAGCCTCCCAAGAGACAGCGTTCTCCAAAAGGACGGGCACCATTCCTACATCCTTTCATCCCCCGTACCAATGAGGACAGTCCCAACATATCAGCCTTTGAATGAATTAATAAATATAAGCGATACCATCGGTGGCCTGGCAAGCATGGTGCTCGACACTTTGTAGCATTATCCACCTATCCCTAGACCTCACAAGCAGCCAGGAAGGGTTGAGTTATTATTCACATCAGGAGGAAGATCTGTTGGCAGAGCCAGGACCACAGGAGCAGGTCTGACTCTACAGCTGTGCACTGTACCTGATGTCCCCAAAGCACATTCTGATACTAAAAAGAGAGTCATTTTAAATACCACCTTCCAAATAGTGGTGGGTTTGCACTTTTTTGCTTTGTTTTATCTTGGTTTTGTTTGTGATTCTCAACAGGGTTTCTCTGTGTAGCATTAGCCAGCCTGGAATTTGCTCTGTAGACCAGGCTAGCCTCAAACTCAGGGATTCAACTGCCTCTACCTTTCAAGTACTAGGATTAAAGGCATGCTCCACCACTGCCCTTCGCATTGGGTTTGCACTTTTAATCTGGTTGACAATTATTTAAGATGCAGAGAGGTGACTTCTGTCATACTCATTTCAACAATTTCTATAAGATAAAAATTAACAGTCTAAATAAATCAGATGTGTGATAACTATCCTTTATGTGTTTCTTGCTTCTTTGTTTTTTGTTTGTTTTATTGTTGTGTAAGATAGGGCCTCACCTTGTAGCTCAGGCTGGCCAGAAACTCACAACAATCTTCCTGCTTCAGCTCCAGAGTGCTGGGATGGAACCCAAGAGCTGTAATTCTATATTAAAAACAAAAGCCAAGCAGCTTGACAAAATGCACAGGAAGGTATGAGACAGGCACACCACCTTCTTGGGGCCAGGGTTATTCACAGCAAATAACTTGAGAAGGTAGCTACTGAAGAGTGAATGAGTAAGCAAGCAGATGACTAGTTAAGGTGTGAACTAGCAGCCTTTGAGCAAACACTCACTGTCCCCCAGCCCTCCTCAAGCCCTGATCTACAGCCAACCTAGAGTTCTGATCTTCACAATAGAGAATGTGACCCATGGAACAGAGGTATACTTATTAAAGAAAACAAATGAACAATTAACCTTGTGAAATGCAAAGCAGCATGCACAGATTAACAAACCTTTAATGAAAAGTTAAAATTCCCCATAATGTCTCCCAAATGATGGAAGAAGAGGGTCCACTTCATGATTCCTGAGGCCAGTGTCATACGAACAGACCAAGACATTTCAAGGAAACTATAAGCCAGTGTCTCCCAAGATCAGAAATGTGGAATTCTCAGCAAAATGTTAGCAAGTTGAATCCAACAATGAGAAAGAACTTGGCACACCTGAGCAGGACTCAGCCCAGGTACAAAAGCTTGGCTCTGCATTTTAAAGACAATGAGTACAATTCATCATATGTATATGCCGGGCTAAAGAAGAAAAACCACAAGGTCCTCGAAGAACATCTGACAGAATCATGACTGACCCACGATGAAAACCCCCAGGAAAGGGGCAGAGGAACACCCTCAAACTGAAGAGGCTCACACACAAAGCCCCTAAACTTGACTTCATGCTTGATGCTGACAAATGAGATGTTTGCCTGTGAGAAAATAGATGTTTGCCTATGAAAACAGGAACAAGATAATAATGCCCTGTGTCTTACTACTCCATCTCAACATCATACCAAAAATTCTAGTTACTGCAAGGAGAGGGAGAATTCAAAGCTATAAAAAATGTAGAAAATTGAAACAATTAATTAACCAATGAGTTTTCTAAAATGTACATAATTGTTGCAAGATTTTTAGCATATAAAGTAAATATAATTTCCATTATTTAAAATATATATGTGTGTATATATATACATATATATATATATATATATGTATATATATATCGGAAGTAAACAAGTGATTTTTGAAAATAAAAAACACAGTACTATTGACATTTAGCATCCCAAATTTAAACATCCACAAGTAAGTTTAAAGGTGTGCATAAGATCGCTATGAAAGTCCGGACACTTTACTAAAGGTCAAGGGCTCAGCAAGCAGACAGGTGTCATGAATAAGGAAACGTAAAAGTGTCAGGTCTTGGAGTCAGTGAAATCTCAATCAAAACTTCCAGCAAATCACTCTGTGGGAAATAGTCATACAACACAGAACTCTGTATCTTAACCCATTTGGTCGACCAGTGAGCGATGTTCAGAAGCCTTCACAGTTGGCAACCAACAGCACCGTTCCTCTCCAGTAGATTTTAATCTTCCCGGACAACGCTTTATCTGCACTAAGCACCAACTCGCCTCTCTTCCTTCCATCCTCTGACACCACCATAGTCCACTTTCTTTCTTCACAGTCGATGGGGGACTTCGTATAAGTAAAATCATACTGTCTGTGGCCTACTTATTTGTCTTACTGCCCAGCTTCACCACAGCCTTGGTTGTGAACACACTACACATGTGCACTTTGTCCTGAACACGCCATTACACCACACAGTGCCAATGGATGTTCCCCGAAAGACCCTGGCTCGGATTAGAGACTAGTATATCTTAGAGGCTGCAGGATTTTTACCAGACACGCAAAAGTTTTTACTGTTAGAGACACATAATGGTCCAATGACAGAAAACAAAAATGTTTAATATTTTCCCGTGGTCACTGCTCAACCTGTAAATAATATCTTTGGATTGTTTTGCATTAGAATGCTTGAATTTAAAAACTGCTTTCGGAATTACTGATAGAAGTTTTACTTGAGAAAATTGTTCAATGATTTTTATTTATTTTTTTTTAACTTTTGACTAAAAGAGAACACTTCCAAAATGGGTCTAAACACATTTCTACATTTATGCAAAGTGGCTGTACTGGCTAGTTTTACGTCAATGCTATACAAGTTAAAGTCATCCGAGAGGAGAAAAATCTCAGTTAAGAAAATGCCTCTATCAGATCAGGCTGCAGGCAAGCCTGTAGCCATTCTCTTAATTAGTGATTGATGAAGGAGGCCCAGCCCATTGTCAGTGGTGCCATCCCTGGGCTGGAGGTAGCCATAGGGAGCAAGCCACTAAGCCGCACCCCTCCATGGCCTCTGCATCAGCTCCTGCCTCCAGGTTCCTATCCTGCTTGAGTTCCTGCTCTCAAAGCTTTGATGATGAACTGTGATATGGAACTTCAGGAGAAATTAACTCTTTCCTCCTCAAGTTGCTCTTTGTCACTGTGTTTCATCAGAGCAATAATAACACTGACTAAAACAGTGACATTCTCAGCATTAGCAATTATGAAATAAAAATGTCAATCAGCTCCATAAAGCACTTCAGAAGCTCCTGTCTTGAATCAAATATTCAGCCGGGATTGAATTCCCTATGCAAAAACAAACAAGCACACAGCCTCATTAGCATGCAAATCCACTTTCATCTCTTAAAAAACTGTGAAAGTAAAGTATGCCAAAGCATTATTTTAGAATGAAATTCATTATGACTTACTACCAGTAAATGTTTGGTGTGGGGCTTAGTTAGGGTCTCTATTCCTGTGATAAAACACCATGACCAATCCAACTCACGGAAAGTTTATTTGGAGCTTGCGGTTCCAGGGAGCTGGGATAATAACCGTGAGGATAGTGGAAGGCAGATGTAGTGGTTAGAGCAGGAAGCTGAAGGCTCAGATCATCTGCGAGCAGGAGGCTGAGAGAGCGGACTTGACATGGCAAGTACGGCCTGCCAACAGTAACATACTTCCTCCAGCCAGGCCACACCTCCTAAGTCTCTCCAAACAGTACTAACGGGGGACCAAGCATTCAAATGCCAGAGACGGTGGGGGACATTTGTCATTCACACCACCAGAATTTATAATATAGTGGTTTTGATGTTGTCAACTTGACAGAATCTAGAAATAGGTAGATGGCTCTATGGGCCTATTTGTAAGGGATTACTGGATATTTTTTAAATATATTAATTTAATTTTATGCTATATGTGCCTGAGTGTATGTATGTGCTCCGTGTGTAGGTCCTTGGAGGTCAGAAGAGGTTATCACATCCCTGGGAACTAGAGTTACAGGTAGTTGTGAGCTGCCCCATGTGGGTGTCATAAATCAAATTCTTATCTTCTAGAAGAGCAGTGAGTGTTCTGACTGAAGAGCCATCTTTCCAGACCCTTGAGGGATTATCTTGGTAGTGTTGATGGAGGTGAGAAGATAGCATCACCCCTAGGCTGGGATTTAGATTATCCCAGTGGAGAATGGAGCTGAGCAGCACCATGCACCCATGGCTGTTTCCTATCTATGGGTGCCATGTGAACAGGTGGCTCAAGCTTCTACTGCTCTGCCTTCCCCAGACACGATGGACCCTACCTTGGGACTAAGAGCCAAAATAAACCCTTTCTAAATTGTTGCCAAGGTATTTTATCACCGTGACAGAAAAAGCAACTAAGATACCCATGCACCAAGGGTGAACTAACATTTCTAAGGTGCAAGGTGACAGAAGCTGAAAGTTTCAGAAGCCTGTCTTTGTAGCCCTAGTACAATAATGTCTTCAAGGTTTCTCCTGTAGGACTTTTTTTAATGACTGGATAGTATTCCATTCCAAGTTTATGACACGCAATGTTTGTTTTTAATTCTAAAGACACAGGTCAGACTGAATGCCCTCAAAGGCATAGATTTAGTTTATGTTTCATTATGTTTTGTTTTTGTTTTGTAAATGAAGAGTGTCATGTAATGTAAGGGAATTTTTTTTAAAAAAAAAATCCACATTAGGCTGCCTGGGGCACAGAGCCCACAGCCTCCTGGTTTCTCCTGCATTCTTCCAGCCTGATGATTTTAACTAGCTCTGATTGATGGCAGATGGGGCACCATCCCTTGGTCTTCCTTGCTTTAAATCCCTTCCTGGACTTCCCAGGTCTCTCCATTCCTCTTCATGTGCATTACTCTGACACATGATCCCTAGCTTCAAGGCACGGTGAGGGCACTCTAAGTGCTCCTGATTGGTCTGCCGGAGACTTGGCCTGCATCTCCTGTGATGCTGACCTACTTTCTCTGGGTGAGATGATATAAAAAGCCACTCAGCTTTTCAGAGACACGTCTGCGTTTTGCCTGTTTTCTTCTGCTTTTCCCTACGGGCTACAGTCTGTGCTAATGAAATCAACGTGTGCCCACATTCTGTATGGTGCCTCTGAACTTGGTCTACGAGGGTAGGGTGGGATGGGGGCTGGAAGGACCAGTCCTTACCTGTCCTCTAGTCTGTCAATCACCTGGCCCTGGGCCCTGGGCAAAGGGTCTAAGGCCTGTGTTTACTTGCTAGGATGACAGAACCTTCCAGATGGGGATGTGACTTATGGTTTCAGCAAGACAGAAGATGGAGAAGCTGTTTACTGACGGGGCAGGAATGAATATCTGGAGTCAGAGAAAAATAAACCCAAGAATGGACAAACACATAGCTGGGAGGTGGATATCTACCTGTCTGCCAGGAAATCTGTGCTGTTAGCTTACCTGGTAGAAATTTCACATAAACTTTTTAGATTCCTGGCTTTTCTAAAAAAACAAGGGGGTGGTATCATTTTGTGTCCATAGAGGGTGGCCCCAAGCAGGGCATACAGTGGCTAGGCATGCCCCATCCTTCTTAGCTAAGGCCTACGTGGCTCTGCTGTCTGTTAATGGCTCCACCTTGGCAATTATTTCTGTGATCTCTTCTGAGGCTCCAGTGTCATGGCCCAATATAGGGTGGACATTCCTTAAGCACATGCTGTCCCTGTGAATGCCAACTGTCAACTGTCCAAGCCCCCAGCAGGAGGGAGGAGCAGGTAGGGTAAGCTGGTAGCAAATCTCATTAGATGCTGGCATGTTTATTGTTTGGGGGACTGGCTTTCTGTGACACTGACTGACCTTGACCTCAGATCTCCCAGAGCCTTCTCCTTTCCACACAAGGACAGACCAACCCACCAACCCACTTTATCTATCCCATCCTGCCCTGCCTACATATAGGTGGTACTTTATTCTGCAGTTAAGTCTCTAGGACATAACCCCACTTTGGTCAGGGATATGCCTCTGGCTTACCTTCTCAGTCTGTTCTGAACATGTTCTAGGGTACCCCACTCCTTTGTCTGGCACCTAAGCACTTGCTGTGCTCCTGAATGTCAGGGAAAGGCTGTTAGATACCAGGGGCACAGGAGAGGTAGCACAGTCAGGTATACGTGGGATACAGAGAAGTAAACCGTGAAGTCAACCATGGGTCTTAATACCAGAGCAATTAACTATGCAGGAGTTTACTCTATCTCCCAACAGGAAGATATCCACCTAGGGCTCATCTGTGTCTCCCAGGCCTCTAGCACAGGGAGAGAATATGTTTCTTGCTGGGGAAGCAGGTGGAATTTCACTCAGGGAAAGAGGGAAGATTACCTCCTTGAAATTGAGGCTTAAATGGGTATGCATGCAAGATGGGGCATCCTAGGCTTCCAGAAATGCACAGTATGTAGATAAGGTCCACCAAGAGGGCTTAAATCTTGTGGTTCCTTAGGAACCTCCCACAGACTCACAGATTTGCATGCTTAGTCCCCAATTTGAAAGGATTAGGAGGTGTGGCTCCTTGGAATAGATGAGGCCTTGGAGGAGGTGAGTTGCTGGGAGTGAGCTTTGAGGTTTCAAATGCCCATGCCAGGCTGAGGCCAAGGCCCACTCCTCCTTCTCCTTCTCCCTCTCCCTCTCCCCCTCCCCCTCCACACCTCTCCCCCTTTCTCTGTGCCTCCTGCTGCTTGTGTATCAGTTCCTGCTCCAGTGCCATGCCCATCTGTTCCCCACCATGATGATAATGGACTAACCCTCTAAAACTTTATATAAGCAAGCCCCCAATTAAATGCTTTGTTTCTAAAGAGTTGCTTTGGTCATGGTGTCTCTTCACAGCAATAGAACAATAACTAAGACAGAGTGTGCCTTGCCACAAACAGGCTAGGTCGACTGAATCCATGTGTCGGGCTGGCCAGGAGCTTCCAGACCATCGCATCAAAGAATGCCAAGGTCAGACCAGGTTCTTAGGCCAGTTTAAGACTGTGGAGGAGAATTTTAAGGTCAGTGGGTTCCACAGGGACTCAGGTGGGCAGAGATGGAGAATGCAAACAGAGTCAGGTGGGGTTGTCTTGGGGCTGACGGCCTAAGGCAATTCAGCATCCATCCCAATCACAGATTCCAGTCATTGACATGTTCACTGGCTGCTTAAGAACCCTGGTAAACTGTACTCAGTTGAGCAGTGTGCTGTAATTTCTCCTGACAATGAGGAAATCCATGTTTACATTTCAGCATGTTTTCTTTTTTCCTGCAATAACAAGACCTTAAATGTGGAGTCCTAGTTAGAGAACCACAGGTCACATTCATGTCTTCCAAAGTGGAGGGTTAACAGATGTTAACCTTCAGAAAACTGGGAATTTCTTTAAGATAGAGAATAATGAAAAACTAAATGTCCCGATGGTAAATTCTTTAATTGTGGGTAGATACATTCCTTTTTTATGACTGAGAGGGAAAAGTTCTGAAGTCATATCTTATAGAAAAAAAGCTATCATATAAGCCATAAACAAATGGCTCATCCCATGACACATCTAGAAGGACATATCTATAAAAGGATTTTGCTGGCACTTTGTGCTATTTGATTACAATGACCGACCAGTGTGTACTGGCCCACAGCCTTTGTTCAGAAAGGCATTTGTGAAATTTTGCTCAAAGGGAGGGAAAACCTTCTCATGGCAGCCAGTCTTTGCAGGCCGAGTTCCTGACATTCTCCAAGGAAGAGCTGATAACAAAATAGTAATCGAATTGAACATGGAACACCCTGACATTTTTCAGGGTCCAGCCAGAGAGACTTTGGGACTCCTGATGAGATCTGCTGTACTATTGGTTCACTGTCCCAGCTTTTATTAGCAATCCCAAGCAGTTGTGTAGCATGGATGCTACCTAACCAATGTGCACTCTGCACATGTTGCAGAAAACAAGGACATTAAGGGCTTCAGACATAGTTCAGTTAAGTGCCTGTCCTGTAAACATGGAGACCTGAGTTAAAGCTGGATATAGTAGTGTGTACCTATAACCTGAGCACTAGTTAGAAGCAGGGACGGTGGAGGTAGGAGGACCCCTCGGTCAGTCAGCAGAGGCAAATCAGTGAGTTTTAGGTTAAGTGAGAGACTCCAGCTCAAGAGATAAGGTGGAGGGTGACTGAGGAAGACACCGGATGTTGAACTCTGGCTTCTACACATATAAGCATATATTACACACACACACACACACACACACACACTCACATAAAGAGGCACACATATGCACACACACGGCACCAAGGCACACAAAGAGGTAAGCAAACCAACATGCCGTACCTTCAAGCTATATTAAATCATATTATATTATAATTATTATATTAGTATATATGCTTACTTTTTAGTGTCTACTTAATTAACAATTAGCATCACTACTGAGCAGAGCTTCAGGTCTGTGAAATCCTGTTTGGGCTTAAGGTCCGCTTGCCCAGATCCTTCACAATCATCTCATCCAGGGATCTTCTCCTTACATCAGCTCCTTTCACAATCGAGCCCCCAAATGGGTCCTAAACAGCCAGCTCTTCCCAAAGCCAGTTGTGGCAGAGCTCAAGCCTCCAGTTATCCGGGCTGTCCCTGTCATGGGGTAAAACATGGAATAAAAGCCTCTCGTTTCTCTCTGAGGATATTTGAGAAGGTACTACCCACTTCATCTTTTAATGTCTTTATTAAAACATATAAGTCAGAAGTTATAGCACAGACATGCGCATGTATGTGAGTGCGCAAACACACGGCAAACAGCTCATTTTAAAAGCACAAGCTAGGACATGTCCCCTTTTCTTTCTCCTTTAGAGATATTTATTCCACCTGGATCACAGACAACCCTGAGGGCTTCTGTTTCCTCATCTGCAAAGTGCCTCCTGCCAGTGTGGCTAATTGCTTGTTCTTCTCTGCATGAAAAAAAAAAAATTGCAGGATTCTTATATGTTCCATTCATGGCTTAATTTGGGAGAATGGTGTGACTCACTTGATCCTCCATCTTTCTGAGGGGAGCCAGCTGTTCAGGGTGACGGACAAGAGCTGGAATTCTATGATTCACGATAGGCAGCTAGCTCTCCTTTTCTTCTGATGGTGCAGACTTTTAAAAGGCCCCATCATGTGGATAGATTCATACTAACTTCTATGCTTAAGACTGGAACGCCATCAGTAAAAGATACAGCTGGGAGTCCAGCTCTACCTTCCCCTCTGCTTTGCTCACCAGTCAAGTTTCTTAGAGATAAAAATATCAGTTAGGCCTACAAAAGGTTGGGATCACCCATCGAGCGTGGAGAGATACAGGTCTTGAGTGTGAGACCTCAATACCCACAGTGATTCTTAAGCTACCTCATCGTGCCAAGAATCCTTAATGATACCATTTAAAGAAAGACAGCAACAGGCACTGGGTCTTAGCTGTACTATACAGAAAGTAGGATTCCATAGAGTGTCTGCCCAGGTCGTGGTTCACAGCCATGAGTCAGGATGATTGGAGGTGGAGGAGGTGTCATGATGTTCATGGGGCCCAGGTTTCAGAATCAACTCTTCCCTCACCCAGATGGCTACAGTTATGATATCCTGGACATCACACAGCCCCATGTTCCCTCCTAGGATTACTACAAAAGTGAAATCAGAGGAATATGGTCAGATGCACAGATTCAAGAGTAATTCTAAACAGAGAACACCTAGGATGCTGCCTACAATCCCAACCAAGACCGCTGAGCACTATGTAGGCTCAGTACAGGTGGATGGTTCTTAGGACCCTGGGACTCTGAGTCAGAATGGTAAGTGAGGAGTCCTGATCAAAGCCAGGCCAATATATAAACTTCCCACAGTTAATTCAATACCATTAGCATTTCATAAAAGCTGAAACTGTGTCAAGCAAGCGCCAAGGATTCTTTTGTTTTAAAGGCAATGTCCAAACCCATGCCCATTTAGGAGCTAGTCTAGACACAGTCTAGCATGGGGTCATGTCATCTGCTGAGATGGAGTACTTTTTCTTTGCTTGTGGGTGTTCAAAATATAAGAAAACAAACAGTATCATAACCACTCACATGATGGGATAGTTTGCAAGCAGAAGATTTGAGGGCAAGGCTGATGGTGCAAGTCTTCGATCCTAGCATTCAGGAGGCTAAGGTAGGTAGGTTGAAAGTTCAAGGTTAGTCTGTGCTACAAAATGAGTTCAAGGCCAACCTGAGTAACTCAGGGTGACCTTGTCTCAAAATAAAAAGTAAAATAAAGACTAGGAATGTAGCTCACTGGGGAAGAGTGCTTGCCCAGTATATACAAGTCCCTGAGTGGGTTCCACCCTCAGCAAAACACACACACACACACACACACACACACACACTCGCACACATGCACACACACGCACACACACGCACACGCACGCACATGCACGCATGCACACACACACGCACACACACGCACATGCACATGCACACACACACGCACACGCATGCATACACACATGCATACACACATACTAGCAGTCATGCAGGCACACACACATGTGCTTAGGTTCAATGGTAAGTGAATGGCTAGTCTACAGTTTTGGGAATTGCCTCTTTGATACCAAACGAGAGGTCTTAAAGGCAAGTATGCCAGTCCCTCAGAAACTGCAAACCTCAGCCTTTCAGGCCACCACCACCAGACATCAAGAGAGGCACCTGGGCAGGTTTAGAACCTGTACTTATTGCTCTCCAAATAGTAGCCCTTCCGGAAGTTTCTGCCTTAGCAACGGTCCTGGACAGACTCTCAGAATATCTAACTGCACTGTTGCCCCTAGGTGGAGCCTAGAGGAGACCTACATCCGCATGGAGGGGGTCAGCAGGACTTGCAGGTGGCTAAAAGCAGAACAGAGCAGAGAAGCTGCTCTCATGGAGACAGGGGCCCACCAGGGAAATGAGTGTCTCCTGGTGTAACACTGGGAGTGAAGGGCAGGACTGTAGGTACCCGATGCCACCATGGGCTGGAAGGACAGAGTGGCTGGGGACACAGTAAACACACTTAAGAGAAAGGACTGGAAAACCAGGAAGCCTCCTGCCTCAGGAAGCAGATTCAAGCTTGGGCCATGCACCTGCCTGCAGAGATCTCACACAAGGTCAGTACTGAGCTGTCTTTGGGACCCCAAAGTTCTGCTTTCTTCAAGGCCCAGCTGCTTTTTACCTGGGAGCCAGGGCCACTTTTGGTTCATAGGATTAGGGAGAAGCAAGGCAGCCTAGGCAGAATGTGAAGGCTGATGGATAAGGAAGGATCAAAGATACCCCAAGGTCCAGGCACTCAGAGGGAACTGCTGGGGGGTGGGGAGCACACCATCAGTCATGTGTCCTAGTGCCAGCCTCTCCTTGGAAACTGAAAGAAAGAGAGGCAGACAGATGGCTAGTGACTGATTGCATAGTCTGCAAATGCCACAGAGGTACATGGTTGGGAAGGAGACAGGGGCAGTGTTGGAGAGAGGCGGGGGTGAGTGAGAAATGCTCTGTGAGTATGGAATATTTACTGGGGGCTCCAGGCACCAGCAGCTCCCTCCCCACAAGGCTAAAACAAAAAGAATCTTACAGGCACTGCCCCAGACACCAAAGAGTTAGAGGACCCCAACTCCTAGGGCCAACAGTCCAAGGCTAGAGAGATGACTATTCTCTTTCAGAAGTCTCTTCAGTCCTAAGGCTGACTCCATTCAAGCACAGAGGAAGGAAAGCATGGCCTTGATGTCTAGGATCTAAATACTCAATAGAGCACTGGCCCAAAGTGACAGACTTACAGAAGGAGGTCCGTTTACCTATACAGCAATCCTGACTTCCTGTCTCCTGTCAGGCTCCAAGCTTCCTAAGCTAGGTTTGAACCAGGCTGACCATCTAAGGCTGGGAATGTAAAGCCATAATTTTAAAGATGGACACATCTATGGAGAAGATGAACATATCCATGGAGAAGACAGCCTTTTAATTATCAAAGGGCATGTCCCAAAGTCAGAGGTGTAGCTCTCTTGATAAAGTAAATAAAAGTCCTGACACTTTCAGGATGAGAGAAAAGCCAACTGTCTTGGCTCACAGCTGTTCTCTCAGCACTCTGAGCGTGAAGGCAAGAAGATCAAGAGACAAGGTTACCATCGGCTACACAGTGAGCTGGGGGTGGGCCTAGGCTCTGTAAGACCTTGCCAAGAGTGCCCCCTTCACATGACAACACTCACACTCGGGATCTTGGCTGGCAAGCATAAAATGCATGTTTGTGACTTGGGGGATGATCTTCTAGCAAGGCCAGCACATCCTTGGTGAACTTATTCCCAAGCTGAGAAAAAGAAGTGACACTCTGGCCTCTCTTCTTTTAGTTCCAAGATGCCCCTAGTACACAGCCTTTATCTCCAAAGTCCCCTCTACTTGCAAACATCTGAGTGTTTCTCAAACAAAACTGAGTTAACTGCTAGAGGGTGAGGGCTAAGCAGTGAGATGTGTGAGGGGTGTGTTGTGTGTGTGTGTGTGTGTGTGTGTGTGTGCGCTCAGGCAACACAACTGGCAAGTGTCTAGGACTATGTAAGCTACACAGCATGTTCTTAAACATCCCTTCATTAAAGTCCAGATTATTGTTGGTGGGCTGAGGATGTAGCTTATCTGGTAGAATAAGACTACATAAAGCCCTAGGCTTAATAGTCAGTATCTTGTAAACCAGGCATGGTGGTGTATGCCTGTAATCCCCGTACTCAGGAGATTAAGGCAAGAGGATCAGGGGTTCAAGGTCATTCTTGTTAGCAGATCAAGTTTAAAGCTATCCTGGGCAACACAAGATCCTGTATCAAGAAACATAACTCGTTTTCTCTATTACTCATGATGGGAATACTTCAGTTTAAGAAATCCTAGTGGCCTATACTGGAGAGTCAAGGGGCTTAAGAGAGGAGTTGGAGTCAAGACCCTCTGATCCGTAACCTCAAGTTCTCGTCTGTACATGAGGGGATATTGGTCTATCCCATCTAAGGAGGATCACTCCCAGGACAGCACGAAGAGAATAATGATATGTACTTGAATTCACTAACTGCCAAGGCACCTCAGATGTATTTTTGATGGCAGAACTAAGTAGCTGCTTAATATTAAATTGGGATCATGTTTACAAGGAAACCCCTAGGAAACTTCAAACACACAGTGGGTTGTATCTCACCCCCCAAACCCCCCACTACACTAGACTTCTCCCAGAGTTGAACGGGGCTCACGGTGTGAGCAGTTCCCAACTTCTACACAGAATTCATAGTATGCTGCAATGTTTTCAAGAAAGATAAAATCACCCTAATTTATGTAAAGAGTATTCCTGAAGATATGCATAATGCATTCCACGAGGTTCAGGCACCAAGCGTGTAAACACCACAGAATGATCACAGCACATATTGACTCGGAGAGGAAACAAATCCCTCTGCAGCAGGCAGGCAGGCAGGAGAACCTTGGATTTTGTCATGTTTTTGCTGTTTATGTGGGTAAGACGCGGGGGTAGGGGTGGGGGAAGTGGTAGGCAGAATTCTAAAAATGTCCCCCAGATGTCCACCCTTCCATTTATTTTTTTCTTCATCAAGTACTGATTTAGGGATTGCTCGGAAGGGACCCTGAAGATGGAATGCTGTTTGCTAATAAGGTGGCTATAAAACAGGGAGATTGTTCTCGGTTACCTGAGTGGATCAAATGCCATGAGACAAGTCCTTGAAAGCAGACGGAGGGGCTGGTGAGGTCCGTCAGCAGATGACGGCACACATGGTCAAGACTCACACCCTAAGTTCTATCCCCAGGACCTCGTAGTGGGAAGGAGAGAATCAACCACAACATCTACACATGCACCCCACATGTGTGTTTCTCTTTCCCCACAGCCACACAACAAATAAGTACATGTGATAAACTATTTTTTAAAAAGCAGAGGAGGAACAAATGAGCCAGAGACAGGAGGCAGAAGGGGATCAGAGAGACAGGGGACCAGGAGAGAAATTCCCCAATCCATGGCCAGATTTAAAATGCCAATGAGCAGGAACATGAGGAGAGGGCCCGATGACAGCCGTCTGGAAAGTGAGAGCCTCCATCTTTCAACCACAAGGAACTGAATTATGCCAGCTGAGTCCAATGAGAATCCTCCTAGAAAACACAGCCCAGGGACACAGCAACTTCATCCTTCAAGTAGAAGGAAGTAGAGAAGCAACCAGGAGCAGAAGCCATGCTCTGGGTTCTGACCCACAGCGCCTAAGGGATGAAGAAATTGGTATTGCCTGAACTCACCAAGTGTGCTCATTTGTCACAGCCCACCATAAACATCTGGTGAGGGCAGGACAGGAAGGTGAGTTAGACTCAAGTGTGAACTGGTGAAAGAGTCTTGCTCCACCCACCCCCAAGGACTCAAATTTAACCTGGAACTTCTTTATGA
Organism: Rhynchomys soricoides; assembly: GCA_019843965.1. Classification (NCBI taxonomy): domain Eukaryota; kingdom Metazoa; phylum Chordata; class Mammalia; order Rodentia; family Muridae; genus Rhynchomys; species Rhynchomys soricoides. The sequence continues at coordinate 2,513,340 of JADRCH010000138.1, read as the reverse complement.
GGCTCGTCATGCACCTGTACAAGTGCAGCCAGCTCTGCTGTGTACACCTGCAGGATTGGAATCTATCTTATATGCTTAGCTGCAAACCACGAGCTCCTGACACATCTATGTTTGGCCACAATATGCTAAATATAAAATGAAGAGTGTCTCTATCAGTCAGAAAATCTCACTGTGAAGTAACAATTAAATCATAGCATGTTAATGCTCAATATATACATTGCGTTTGCTTCGTTCTTAATTTTCTAAAAAGATTTGCTTATTTTTATTTTATGTGTATGAGTGTTTACCCGCATGTGCAGACCAGCACTATGCACATCCAGTGCACATGAGGTAAGAAGAAGGCATTGAATGCTCTAGAACTGTAGTTATGGACAGTTGTGTGGCCTTGTGGGTGCTGGGGACTGAACCCAGGTCCTTGCCAAGAGCAGCCAGTGTTCCTAACTGCTGAGCCATTGCTCCAGTCCCTCCATTTGTTTTGTTTTAAAAAACTGGAAAAGAATGGTAAATACATGGTTTTGATGAGCTGAAATTAAAATATTACATCCCAGTCATCTATGTCTTCCATCCCATAATAGAAGAACCAGAAAGCAACATGATGACATTTAATATAGTAGCACTTTATGATTCCTCAAGACGTAGCCATTGAAAATGGTGCTACAATCCAACTCACTGGTTCAGTTGTCACTATGTCAAAATGTATCTGCTCATGTAAGAGTCCATGACAGATTTTTTTAAAAACTCATCTCAGGGGCTAAAAATCGTTTTGCTAGGAGATAAATTCTCACAGGGAAGCCATGCCGAGAAAGCAGAATAAGGCAGAAAAATACACCAGGCCCACAGTGCTGGTTTTGATAATAATGGTAAACCACATGCTTGCATGCTCACCGTTGCATTAAGAAACGGCTCCCAATTCAAGGTATCAGTGTCAGTTTTCTGGACAGTATTAGTTCACTGTTTTTACCAGACAGGGAGATCCAGAAGGATTTCACTATTTGAGTTCAAACAAACAAACACGGCTATAGAATATCCTAAGTCAAAGTAACACGGCCTTCCCATTCACTGCGTAGGACAGAGCCAAGCCGAGGCTCCAGCCTTGAGGGCAAAGGCTTGACTTCACCATTTACATTCACAGAACAGGATCGAACAATGAACTGGGCATACTCCATCACTGTCAAGCACTGCTGCAAGAGCATATGAGGCAACATGAGCAGGGTACCAGCACAAAAGGAAAAACAGAAATGAAGGGATTTTAAGCCTAGTGTCTTTCAAAGGTTCTTAATCTTTTAAAGGTTTGTTTTATGTGTATGTGTGAGCTTCCACATGTAGCTAAATGCACCATGTACATACCTGGTGCCAGCAGAGGTCAGAAGAAGGTGTCAGATCCCCTGGAACTGGAGTTACCGATGGTTGTAAGCCAGCATGTATGTACTGGGAACAGAACATGGCTCCTCCAAAGGAGGAGCCAATGCTGTTAGCCTCTGAGCCATTGGCTTGGCCCCATGGATTTCTTCATCATTTGGGTGTCATGCATTCCTTTTGCCATTCTGTAAAGCTTATCATCAGAACAATGCTTTGAATAATAAGAAATACAATCTATAGGGTCAGGAAGCCCATTAGAAAAAAAGGCCAGAGATAGGAAGGAGCACCACTAGGGAAACCACTAGGGAAAACACAAATACAGACTGCCCTGAAATCCTTCCACCCACCGGAGGAGGAGGGCAGGAGTCCACAAAGGAAAAGTGATCTTTAGCTGCTGGCACACATGCTTTCTAGCTTCCTTTCTGTTGCTGTAATAAAACACTCAAGACTGAAAGCAACTTAAGAGAGGAAAGAGCGTGATTTGGCTTACACTTTCAAGGTCACAGTCTATCCCTGGGGATGTCAAGGCAGGAACTCAAGCAGGAACTTGAAGCTAGAACTGATGGGGAACACTGCTTGCTTGCTCATTCAGGAGCTCATACTTTGCCTGCTCCTGCACACTTCCCAGGACCACCTGTGCAGGGAATGGCGCTGCTCCCAGTGGGCTGGGTTCTCTTAATTACTGATAAACATAATCCCACTACAGACATGCCCACAGGCCAAGCAAACTGTCTTAGTTAGGGTTTTACTGCTGTGAACAGACACCATGACCAAGGCAAGTCTTATAAGGACAACATTTAATTGGGACTGGCTTAAAGGTTCAGAGGTTCAGTCCATTATCATCAAGGTAGGAGCATGGCAGCATCCAGGCAGGCATGGTGCAGGAACTTTCAGTTCTACATCTTCATCTGAAGGCTGCTGGTGGAAGACTGACTTCTAGGCAGCCAGGACAAGAGTATTAAAGCCCACACTCAGAGTGACACACCTACTCCAACAAGGCCACACCTCCTAATAGTGCCACTCCCTGGGCTGAGCATATACAAACCATCACATTGACCTGACCTACGGAATCCCACGATTGTGTCATCTCCTCTCAGATGACTCTAGGCTGTGTCAAACTAACACAGTTAAGGCCAACTAAGACGGATCAGAGGCACAGAAACCTCATGCAGTTCTGGTGGGAAGGTAAATGGTATGTCCCCTAGGGATAACAGTTCGGAGGGTTCTTCTCCTCCCATCTCCCACCCCTCAAGACAGGATTTCATTGTTTAGTTGTGGCTGTCCTGGAACTCATTCGGTAGACCAGACTGACCTTGAACTCGGAGATCTGCCTGTCCCTGCCTTTTGAGGGCTGGGGTTAAAGGCGTGTGCCACTACCTTATTTAAACATGAGAACTTTAAAGCTCATCCTTATTCATCCATCAGAAATGAAAACCCATGTCTACACACATCTCTATGTTCACATTAGAGCCACCCTACTCACTACATGCTCGCAAATGGCAACAATCCAGATGTCTCCAATTGGGAAACGCACAAAGGGGGAACAGCTACACTGTGGAATGTCACTCAGCAATGAAGTGGAATGAGCTACTGGTACACATAGATTGGGTCAGAAACCCTTGTACTAAGTGAGGAAAGCCAGACAAAAGGCTGTATATATACAAAGTGAGTCCCTTTTTCTGCAGTTACAAGAAAGGCAGGGCGACAGGGCTGGAGATTCCCCAGTGACTGCCGGGGTAGGGGTGGGTTTGGAGGGTCTGATTAAACAAGAGAGAAGTTTGAGGTGATAAAATATGTCATGAGTCAGCAGAGGCTACACAACTCTACATATTCTTTTCAAAACTCATGAAGTTGTACAGCAAAAAGAGGGGCTTATACTGTGAACAAACTCAAAAGGAGGTTTCTAAAAAAGAACAGAAAGTACATGAACTTTTTTTTTTTGTATCTTTAGTGAGGAAACAAAGACTCAAATATCGACCCCAATCTGAGTTACAAGCTCTTTGAAGTCCGTCCTCACACACATCCTCAGCCTGACATGTTTGCATTGTGAGGAGTGAGGTCCCTCTGCTCCATAAAGCTCTGGGCATGAGTGTCCTTGTGACTTCTCAGGGCCACTTGCTGAGGCTGTAGCCACAACAGTTCTACCCAGGCCCAGCAGAAACTGGGGGCAAGTCTTTCAAGGGACCCTATAGAAATACATGTCTGAATAGCAGATTGTCTAGGGCAATGACCATGATTTTCAGACTTTTGTGTCCCTTGCCCACAAAGGGGCACTCAATAGTAACTTTATTATTATTATATTAATTATTACTATTTTTTGAAATCTCTCCCTTCTCTGATCTCTAAAGTAAAATTTTTACCTACTTTTCATTGAACTCATACTTCCAAGTAACACTGCATTGCATTAATATTAAAGATTTGGGTAATAATCTAGATGTATAAAGAGATTTATAAGTTTATTATTTGCACAGCACACATCATGGAGGAAATTAATCTGAAAAAATTGCAGTTGACAGAAGCAAATTGCATATGTAGCCATGAATGCAAATCACCTTCTAATTTCATTTTACAATGCACATTAAGCTCCCTTTCCCCAAATACAAGGCTTTAATGGGGTTGACTGCGCTAATACCAGGCTTCATTTCCCTTTTAACAACGAGTAGCACACGTGTAATTTAAAAGCGTGAACAGAGAGTAATGTAACTGGGCTCACATCTGCTGAGGTACTAACACGTGTGAACAAGCTGAGCACATAAGTCCACTCACAGCTACTTCTCTATGTAACAGGCATGTCCCTCTGCATAGCCTCACAGCTAATTTTTGTACAAAAGCTGATTTATTGATGTCTTAACCTCTGAGATATTTGTTCGGTGTTTTGCTCAGCTATAGGAGTTGGTTGATGATGGTTGGTTGTGGTGGCTCACTACCATAAGCTATGCCAAAGAGGCAGAGGCAGGGGCAGGGGCAGGGGCAGGGGCAGGGGCAGGGGCAGGGGCAG
>JADRCH010000138.1:2467963-2508973 GCA_019843965.1 Rhynchomys soricoides | reverse complement strand
GCCAGAGCCAGAGCCAGAGCCAGAGCCAGAGCCAGTGCCAGAGCCAGTGCCAGTGCCAGAGCCAGAGCCAGAGCCAGAGCCAGTGCCAGAGCCAGAGACAGAGGCAGGATCACGAACTGGACAGCCTAGCTTATGTCTTGGGACTACAGAGATGGCTTAGCAGTTAAGAGTGCTTTGGCAAAAGACCCACATGGTGGCTCACAGCTACCTGTAAGCCCAGATCCAGGGATACGATGCCCTCCTCTAGCCTCCTTGGGTATTAGGCACCCATGGTATGCATATAAACACGAGGACAAGACACTCACACAGAGAGACAAAAATCAATAGTTTTTTTTCAAAATTATCACTGGCTAAAGAAAACGGGGATGGGAGTGAGGACAGAGTTAGGCTGAGAAGGACCAGAGAGACAGCTCAGCAGGTAAGGGTATTTGCTACCAGAACTGATGATGACTGCAGTTTGATTCTTGGAACTTACATGGGAAAGGAGAAAACAACTCTTGTAAGTTGCCCTCTGACCTCCACACACACAAGCACACACACATACCTACCCCACCACCACCACCAGCACCACCAGCACCACCACCACCAGCACCACCACAACTATACAAAGGAGAATGCTATGTTTTGATGTGACATCATTAATGCAGCCCCAGTCTATCAAACACTGTGGTTTCTAAAATGCAAAAAAATCCCCTTTTGAAGGGAGGTGTGCATTCAAAGTAAACTCCTCCAAGTTCCTGCCCACAACAAGACACTTTCTCTTTGATCTCTCTGCACAGCAGCTGGGCTCAGGGTGACAGACAGGTGTCCTGCTTAGCCCAGAACAGAACAGTAAATTTGCCACACTGCCACTGGACAGAGAAAAACCATTGAGGATGTGAAAAAGAGGAAATGGGCTTTGGCACTGAAAACTTTCCCCACAGGAGGAAGGCCCTATTGATACAACTGGTGCCCATGTATGCATCTTTAAAACAATCCAAGAACCACTGAATACACATCAAATTTCCTTCTCCTCCTTTCCACTCAGAAATTTTAAACACCAGAAGAAACAGACACAGGCCTGTCAATAGCCAAGATTTACTGAAAGAGGGTGCAGGCCTGGAACCAGGGTCTGGAAGACAGCTACATAAACAAATCACAGACTTGTCAGTCAAAGGAATGGTACAATTTATCAGTTAAAAGAATGCTCAGAAGCACATGAGATAGGCTGGAGAGACACGTGAAAGAAAGCAAATAGTGAGATTTGAAGGGCTGAGAATTACTTGCTTTAATCATCTCTGAAGTGTGTCTGAACCAGACATCTGAAGGCCACCACAGATGCGGGATATGAGTTGATCGAGAAAACCAATCAAGATGGAGGCCACTCCAAGTCAATACTCTCTAGCAGATTTGAAAGGAGCATCCATTGTCTTAGCTAAACAATGGTGGCACTCTCTGTATCTTATGTCTAAAAAAAATGTAAACCATGGAGAAAGCCATGTAAGAAGGAGAAGGTTTTAGATCACCACAGGCAACTGTAGCCAATAATAAAGATCCCTCTGTTGTGCAGGGGGAAAGAGAGATTGTTTTTCTCCTAAAAGTTCAATCGATTCAGGGAGTGACTCACTCTATGCTCACCCTGCAGTCAGTCATCTCATTCTGCTCTGAATGACTGAGGCAACCCATCCCCAAGTGTGATACTCCATATGTTCCTCAAGCATGTGTTTAATTGCAAGATGTAAATGTCTCTGAAACACATTCATGATAACAGAAAATGGGACAGAAGCTATGTGGGACCCCGGGCTGCCCCTAGGACACCTTGACATCTCAGTAGTGACTTCAGGTCTCTCAAGATGCTCTGGTTTGGGAGCGGCTGAATTTGACATTGATTCCCAGGATTACCACTCTCAGGTTGCAACTTACTGTATGTCTAACAGTCAGTTCTGCTATGCATCAAAAGGGCTGGTAGCTCACACACATTTAATTAAATGTCAGAATTTGTAACTATGGTACTGGGAATCTACTGGATGCCCAGTGGGTAGGGGGCACTTTGCTGCAATGAGTAGGTTCTAGTATTTTTGAAGAGCCCACCCTCAGGAAATACAAGCCAGTATTTCATCTAACACCAGCACATGACAATTGTGCATTCAGGTGCCAGAGAACAAAGCACCAAATGAGCCTCATCCTCATCAAGAAATATGCTAAGGGACTCAAGCGGACCCTTCCTTAAAGAGCTCTGAGACTGTGGGGCATGCTCTACACTATTTTTTGACATAGTTACTTGTGACTTCAGAGTGTTCCCCTCTCCCCCTCCTTCCCCTTTCTTTCTCCATCTATTGCCCCCGCCCCTTCCCTCCCTCCTTCTTGCCTCCTTGGATAATGGCAGCAGCCTCCCAGCTCATGTCCCTGTCTAGCTCCTCACCTCTTAGTCCTCCTTTTGTGGTAGCCTCAGGACTACTCTAGACCCACGGAGCCTGTGGCTAGTCCCCATGGTAGAGCCCAGCATCTCAGCCTGCTCCTCTCCTGGGAAAGGTTGAAAGCAATTCCAGAACAGAAAGAGATTTCTATCTCTGCCACATATGATTGAAGAGATCTGAAAAGAAACCCTGAACAGAAGAAACACTTCATGCTGAAAGGGAATGCTCAAGTATGTCTTGCCAGGTATAAGAAAGATGCCTACCTCTTCCTCATTCACGGGCACCTATGCTTAGCTCTTAATGGGTCTCACATTTAAATAGCCTTGTAAGTAACTGAATAAAGTAAACCCAAACCCTTTAAAAAAAATTTTGCTAACAACCTCTACATTCTTCATTCTTCCCAAAGACACTTACGCATTGGGAAAAGCATTTCCCCCCCTCTCACGGCATGGGATATGGCAAGCTGATACTATGCACTTGAGTTCCTTACCGTGGGTGAAAGAAACATAAGATCCATTACTCTGCCTGGAGAAAAACTGCTTCATGGAGTTCTAATCTTAAAAAAAAAAGTTAAAGTGTATTTGTTCTCTAAAAGAATTAGCTCCTTTCCAGAAGGGTTGTCTACCATGTCTAAGGGTATGCCATGCCCGTGCACATAAGGAATCATGAAATTTATTAATATAGCACAGACTACAATGTAGCTGAAAGAATACTTAAGCTCAGTGCAGAACAGACAGGGGGAGGTTTTCTCTTTTGTAGGCAGTGCTGAACAGCCTGAACTCTCCTCCAGTTTCAGGAAGAGATCGTCTGTACAATGGGTGAACAAAAATGCTTTCTTCCCAGAGTGGGGGTCTCCCTGTCCTCTTGGACCTTTCATGAGACTAGCATCAGAGCAGGTGACAAAGACTCCAATATTTTCTGCCCTAGCATTGAAATCTTAGGTGGGTTCTGGGATGTTCTAAGCAATTTTAAGAGGTGATATGGTAAATGTCTGCTGGCCTTAGCGGCTGAGGACTATAGACCACATCCTTACTAGAAACTTCCTGTGGCCTGATCTTGACTGAAGCGCAAGCTGTGGCTTCTTGGACCCCTGTTTATTTTCTGAGCCTTGTTTGCTAGCTTCAGTGTTGGTTCTGAGAGCTGTCCAGAAGCATTCTGTGAAGTTTCTTTTCTCGCTATGCTAACCATAGTCACACTGAGTCATGCATTGCCAAGAGCCCAGATTCATGCATCCAGAATTTAACGTAAGAAGTCCTTGTTAATACGTTCATTTTGGAAGGGGCTGGCTACTCTTTCATGCCTGAATATGGCTAACTTGAGTCAACAAGAGTAAATCCCAGAAAAGGCAGGATGTGACTTCAGAGGCTAGATCCTAAAGACATGGTGCCCAGCTTCTTGCTTTCTTGTGGATCCTGCTCTCTGGGAGGAAGGCAGTTGTTGGTCATTGTCTTGGTTAGGTTTCCTTTGCTGCAATAAAACATGATGACCAAAGATAACTTGAGGAGGAAAGGGTTTATTTTTACCTTACATTTTAAAGTCCACTGAAAGGAAGTCATGGCAGGAACTCAACATAGGACCCTGGAGGCAGGAATTGAAGCAAAGGCCGTGGGAGAATGCTGCTTACGGGCTTGCTCCCCAAGGCTTGTTCAGCTTGCTTTCTTATACACAGGACCACCAGCCCAGGGGGATTACTCACCCAGTGAGCTGGGCCCTCCGACATTGATCATTAATCAAGAAAATGCCCTACATACTTGCACAGGCACTCTGATAGAGGCATTTTCTCAATTGAGGTTCCTCTTCCTCTCTAGCTTGTGTCAAGCTGATAAGATCTAACCAGGACAGCCATCAAGACCTTAGAATGGTGTCTGCATGCAGGAGGTAAGTAAGTAAGACCACTGTGCACACCCAACATCAGCTTGCCAGCTACGGAAGGAGACCTATGGCCCCACCCACGCCTTCAGCTGAGATGGGATAAATTTGCCAGTAGCACTCTAGAATACAGAAAAGTAGAGACATGCTGGAGATCACACAAGCATATCTAGTAGTCGGGTATGTGTGCTTCCATGTCTCTCTCCTAAGCACTATCCACTTTCCCAATGCCTCTGCTTAAGGCAGAAAAGGTATGGTTGTCCCAGGTTCTCTTGCTTTGCTGTTTGCCAAAATGATCACTGTTGACCCAGCTTAGCTACCGGTATTTGATGCTCATACTTTCTAGGTTTTAAAATTGTACATTAGCAAGCACAGGGCTGAAGTATCGAGTTCCATGGACCCATGCACACGTTTTTATGCTCTACAATTCAGGGGATGCTATTGAAAACTTGCCTGGATAGTCCTGCAAGTATTGTATGGCTTATAGGCATGTCCAAGCTGCTGCCTGAGGGCCACATGCATCTTAAGACATGCATGCATGAAGCACAACATATTTGTAGGTGACAACATTGCATTACAATGAGCAAAAGTTGGACATCCCAGTACAACAACAAATACTGCATAAACTGTGCTAAGAAAAGTGAGCAAAAATGGTAAAAATGTCTGCTGATCTCGTTTGCTTGATCTCATGTTGTCTTTGTGTATTGTGTGCATGTGTGTCCACATCCGTGGGTAGGTGTGTGCACCTACCCATCTGTACACATGTGGAACCCAGAGGTCAATGTCAGGAATCTTCCTCTAGCACTTCCCACTTATTTTTAAATTGCATTGATTGATGTATTATGTATATAATAAATTGCATTATTCACTTTTGCATACCTGTGTATGTGTGTTTCAAGGCCAGGGGACAACTTAAGAAAGTCAATTCTCTTCCTCTACCGTGTGGAGCCCAGGACTGAACTAAGGTCAGCAGATTTGGCATCAAGTACCTTGTGGATTGAATAAGAATGTCCCTCATAGGCTCATATGCTTGAGTGCTTGGTCCCTAGTTGCTGGGCTTTTAAGGGAGGATTAGGAAGTATGGTCTTGTTGAAGAAAGTGTGTCACTGGGTGGTGGGCTTTGAGCTTTCAAAAGCTCGTACCAGGCACAGTCTTCTTCTACCTCATGCTTGTGGATAAGATGTAAGCTCTCAGCTACTGCTCCAGCACTATGCCTGCCTGCTTGCCTGCCTGCCGCCATGCTTCCCACCATGATGATCATGGAATAACCTTCCCAATTCATTGTTTTCTTTTGTAAGTTGTCTTGGTAATGGTATCACTTCACAGCAATCGAATAGTAAGTAAGAGATACCTTTACCCAGTGATCTATCCTGCTGGACTTCCCCTATATGTTTTGGGGACAGAGTCTCTCACTAAACTTGGAGCTCTTAAATTAGACCAAACAGATAGGAAAGCAAGACCCTGTGACCATCCTGCCTCTATCTCCCTGCACTGGAGTTACAGACACATGCCACCATGTTCGACTTCTTACGTAGGTGATGGGGATTTGAACTCCAGCCCTGGTGCTTGCAGAGAAAGCACTTTAGCCACTGAGCCCCTCCCCAGCCTTTGTCTCAGGTCTCACTACAATCTTACCCTCCTTCCCTATCCTTCCTATTAAAAGCAGCCATGCCCATATTCCTATAACTGTCTCCACAGACTGCATAAACAAACTTGAAAGTCTGTCCTCACATGCTCCTTTAATTTGTACAGACACTCACTTTCCAAAGACATCTTCTGCCTGACACCGCAACTAAATCTATTTTCACGCATCTTGACACAGTGTTTAAACTCCACCCAAATGTGCCTTGTACTTGATATGGCTGTTTTCCAGTGTAAGCTTTCTACAGGGATGTCCCCTCCTGGAGGTAGACCCCACACCGTACCAACACTAATCTGACTGCCGGATACATTTTGATCTTATGGGGGATTCATTAGAAATCAGGCAATGGGAAACAAAGGCAAGCAACTGGCCCTCCCTTCTGAATGTTAGTCTTAAATTCCAGATTCATCTGAGATCCTGCAGAGAACAGAAGCATAAGTTGTATGTGATATGGACCCTCTGTGAAAGGAAAATGGAAAGGCTGGAAAACTGGCTTAGGTTAAAGTATTGGCCACATAAGCACGGAGACCTGAGTTTGAGCCACAGAACATTGGTAAAAATCAAAGGGTGGTAAATTATGCTTGTAAAGCCAGTACTGGAGAAGAGACAGGAGGATCCTGGGACTCCTCTGGCTAGCCAGTCTGACCAAAGCAGGGATTTTTGGGTCAACTGACACACCCTGCCTCAAAAAAAATTTGAGGGATGATATTAGATGTTGTCCTTTGACCTCACACGCGTGCCTACATGCACACACACACAGACATACACAGACACACACACACACACACACACACACACACACACACAATCCAACATGAGGTTACTTTGATAAGATTTTTTTCAAAGCAAAACTCTATGGATCCCTAAAATGAATTTAAAGTGATTTTCAAATCAGAAGCTGATTGGCAAAACATTTCATAATTGGGATTCTCCCCGACTCCTAGCAGGGAGCTAAAGATAGCTTTGCTTCCTGAGGCCTACGTCAGGGTGTTTCCACCATGCCCCTGCTCTGTGCCCCTTAGTTAAAGCCCAGTTCCAGGAAGGCCACCTGCTGTGCCCTCCACACAGGGTAAGGCCATCCCTGACACTAGACAACAACAGGGAGAAAACACTAAGCATTTTGGGGCTTTGCCATTACTCATGCCAAAGGAATGGCATGCCATTCCACGCCAGCTCAAGGACCCACTCTCCAGGACTCTGCCCCAGGGCAGGGGTGCTGGGAGGGAAAGCTACCAAAGGTTCCAGGCAGCCACAGCTGCCCATAGAGCTGCTGGCTCTGGGTCAGCACATTCACTTGGCCAACTCCAGTGTCCTCAGCCAGAGGCTAAGAAGCCCTAGCTGTGAGGTTCTGAGTGGGAAAACAGAGATGGAACAGTCAGGGAAGAAGGTGGAGAGAGGAGCCAGGGCAAGTGGCTATGGGGAAACCACCTACCTTGCTACCTGCTTTGGTCTCCTCTATACATGACAGGGAGAAACAGTGAGCAGGAGTACAGATCTCTCATGGCAAAATGGAGCTTTTTAAAAGCAAACCCAGGGCAGTCTTGCCATGTGTGGCTGAGGTAGTCTAGAGGCAGAGCTGGGACAACTACCCAGCCAAAATGCCAGAGATGGACCCTAATGAACAGTGCAGCTCTTATAATACATGGAAAAAAAGAAATCAGGGCACCTAGAAAGAGAGGTCTTCAGGTCCATGCAGATGGCCAAGGGCTTCAGCAGACCCAGTTCCTTCCTACAGGAGGTCCCAAAGCATGGCTGAGGTCCACAAGGCTAGCTACTTCGGGGACAGATCTTCATGGCATCCCAGAGGGCAGACAAATGTGAGAGCTAGATTCCACATCAACTGGGGAAAGCAGGACTGGGGTGTTTGCCCACCTGAGAGTGCAGCACAGAAGCCCCCTGCTTCTTGGGTGAACAGAATGAAGGAGAACTTGGCAAAGGTCTATGAGACTTCTCCATCACTCAGCTGCCCAGCACACCACTATCAGCGAGCTCAGTCCTGTAAAAAATCAGTTGTTTTTTGTTTTGTTTTTTTCAAAAAGTACCCTTGAAATTAGACCCTGCCACACCACAGACAATGTGTCCTGACTGGCTCTATTCAGCTGCTTCTCTCCAGTGCTTTCTTGATTAGGCAAAGGAGCACAGACACATAGCACTTTGGGATTGCCCACAGTGAACATCTCTCTGGGCTCAGTAGCTGTGCCCTCCAACCCTCCTCTAAAGTGAAAGAGTCTAACCTCATTCTTGGGACCCTGCAAAAGCCCCCAGAGTTCTAGCTCTGGCCATGTGTTGAGATTCCTATGGGAGCTTTGTTAAGCCTGCAAGTTCCTGTCCTTCCTTGAAAATCCACAGCGAGTGCCGGGGGACAGCGAAACACCCTGGAGACTCTAATTAACAACTCAACAGCTTCTTTCAGTCTGAATTTTTAAAATGACATGAAATCATAGGAAAAATAACCAAAATTCACTACACCGGTGCTCCTTTGACAATGTACAGATGGAGGGACGGGAATAGTCCTCCTCCGGCCACACTGTCATCTCCAGAGACTTCACTCTGAGTTCAGCTCTCCCAAGTCTGAGGGCAGTTCCCTATGCCTTCCCCACCGTATCAATGAACCACACCACCTGAGGAGAATGCAGACAGTGGGGTATCCTGAGGGAGCCATCTGTCATCCACTCTCACTCCACTGCTATGGGTTAGAGTGTAGCCCCTGAAGGTTCACCTGCCAGTGGGTGAAGCATATGGTTTGGATGGGGCTGATTCCATCCCTGATCACAAGGAGGACATGTGAGCTCAAGCCAAGAAAAAATATCAGTTAGCCCTGCACATGGAGAAAGCTTTGAAGAAGGCCCACTGTCCCAGCCTGGTCTTTTAGAGCAAGAAGGTTCTCATTGGGGTTAGTCTAGATTCAACTGTAGGTTGACTTCCTACTGGGATATGCTGTCTCCTTCTACAGGGTGGCCTGGAGGGGAGGCTGCTGGAAACCACTGACACCATGGACTGAGGTGAGAGGCCACAGAGCCTGGATGGCCATATGTGGGCTTGGGCCCGGCTGTTCTTGAACTCTCAGCTCCCTCAGCCAGGGAGTGAGCCTGGTCATGACCTGGAAAGAACTTGGCCATATATCACCCCTCACCTGCCTTGGCACTCTGACATAAAGCTGGTGACAGACTCTAGTTCTAATTAGCCAGGTGAGACTGTTGGGCAAACCCCTCATAAAGCAAAAGGTAGTAGGTGACTTCATTTGTTGATTGCCTGAAAAGGCTTGCACAGAAAGTGTGCTTCTCAGTATGTTAGGACATCTGCAGAAGGTGAGTGGCGAACAGAAGGACAACTGTCTTTCCTTTGCTATTTGAAGGTAACACCTTGAAGGACTGGTTCTTCAGTGTGTGATATAAATCCTAATATAGGTGTGAAAAGGAGCCCTCACCCTGCCTCACCTCAGTAGCTGAGGTGATATCACACACGTGCCTGCTGAGGCTGAGGCCCAGGAGAGAAGGCAGCTGCTATTATCAGGGATAGATTTCCCCATATGGCACTTTGTGCTGGTCCTCACTTAGCCAGATTTGGGGTTCGATTCTTGCTCCCCAAATTCTAGTCTGGGTAGAGCAGAGGGAGGTACTTGTCTGTGTGCACATTCACACCTCTACCAACTCTCTGGGAACCTAGCATTGAGGATGAAGAACAGAACCAACAGATTGAACTTTAAGTGAGACCCCAGAGAGATTCCACGCAGAGGCAGAGCACTCAAGCCCAGGGTCTCTCTTTCCGGTGGGTCCTGGCCCTGTTCTCAGGGAGTTTCTAGCTCTAACCATTGCATCCTAACCTAGTTAATAGAAACTTGTCACCCCATTGCCAGTATGCCCCCTAAGCCCATTACAGTTGAACAGTCAAACATTCTAGTGATGTTCTCAGAGCAATCTCCCTGGCATAGCCACCCTCTCCACCTTTCAGGTTAAAAAGCCAATTGGTAAATTGAGCCTGCCCACTCCAGCTCCCAAGATCCCAAGCCACAAGGAAAGGGTGCCATGCTTCAGCAGCTATCAATCCCTGTTACCCTGCAAATGGAAAAGAAGCTGAAGCTAAGCAAAGTAGCCAGGATCTATCTCATCGATCTCTGCCCAGCACAACCCTATCCATTCAGGATGTGCATTTGAATAAAACTAACAATAAATCATTTGCCAAACAAAGCGTACTGTGTTTGAGACACATCCCCTGGCTGCTGTTGAGACTCCTCTTGGAGGTAATATGCTGGGTGGGAAACATCCCCCAGGGAACAGGCTGAGCAACACTTGGGCAGAGCAGAGGAGGTAGAGGGTGGATACTGAGCATGGGGCTGCAGGGTCTCACCTTCAGATCCTGCCCAAGGATGCACCTCAGCTTTTCTCAGCCAGACTCAGGTTGGGCCTCATTTTCTGAGGCCCAACAGAATGAACGGTACTTCAGGTTCAGGAAGCAGGAGGTGAGGGATCAGTCTACCCAGTTCAGAATGGGAGGCAGACATTGAATTCCTGATCCTTGAAGTGTGCCATGGGGTCCCAGGTAAGTCTTATTTTTCTTGACTGCCTCTGGTGTCACACCCCATCTCTCAATAGGGAGATGGAGCACACCGCATCCTAGGCAGAGGAAGGCAGGAGGTGACCTTAGCTGTTGGCAAACAGATTCATATAGAAAGATCTATTTCTGGTGACGTTAAAACACACAAGGAAAGTCATTGAGAAAAATAACTACAGAGTGGTGTCTCTTTTTTTCTTCTTTTATTTGATAATGATGCCTTTTCAGGACTGCTTCATTAACATGCAGTGAATTCAAACTCATGCACCAGATGCTGGGCTATGTCTGTGTTTCAGACCTAGAGACTGTCCTGTGTGGATGGGCAGGCACCTAGGTAAAAATGATCTGGGAGAGCAAGGACTGAAGAAGAACCTAGAGGCATTGGTGCTGATCACCATGACTTTGGATAAGGGGGCCTTCAGAGAGCTTCCTATCTTCTGAAAGACAGAGGGAGTGCCTACATTTCTGTTCAGTCAGTTCTTGGGAAATGTACACTCATGCTCATTCCATAATCTCTTCTTGTGGGCTCCTTCCTTTTCCTGCTGTGCTGATTGTGTCTCTTTTCCATGTCTTGCAAGGTGAGAGCAGCCAGGGTGTTGTGAATGCCATGACACCCTCCTTCACGTCTTTCCCGGAAGTCTCATTCCTACCTCTAGACAGATTTCCTCCAATTTCAAAGGAAACTTAAAATGTACACTCCTGGATAGGTTGAGGTCCTTGGATGAAAGTCATGGATGCTAGGGCAAATGAAAATTTCAGGTTTGTCCCCTAGAGAGGTCAAAGTTCACGACTAGAAACTTTATGGGCCTATTCATAGCAGCTTTGCTTGTGGAAGCAGGCAGACGCCGTGACTCTGAGGAGCCTATGCCTCTGATAAGACAGGTTTTGCTGAATCTTAATGGGATGAACAGGTTAGCCCAGAGAGGCAGTTTTGAGTTAAGGGCTCTTTGCTTCTGTTGAACAGACCCAACTCCACCTAGGAGAGTCAAGTGCTTGTACTGCACACCCCACACCCCACAAACTGGCCTCATTCATGGCCTTTGAGCCTGCATCTGCTACAGGGACACTTGGTCACCTTAGCCAGAACCTCTAGGCCTTGGTTCTTAGGGTACCTCTGACTGGTGTCATGACATAGCCTACAGGCTGAGTCCCTAAACTAACCTATGCTCAGGGTCACACCTAGAGCCCTCAGCTCTTTCCTTAGTCTCCAGTCACACTGCAAACATAAACCAACACACTCAGCTTTATAACACCATTCAAGGCAAGCGTTTTACTTACTGAGTTATCCTCCTAGCCCCAAATCCCCAGGTTTCATGATAGGGGAGGTGTCATTCAAGACTCTCAAACCTATGAAAAGTAGTCCGCAAACACGTGTTTCTACAGAAGAAACTGCCAGCATGCTTCAGAATCTCCAAGGGAGGCACTGGTCCCTCAGGCAGGTCCAGACTCTTGGCTGGTGTCCCTGTGATTGCTAAGCCCCAAAGCACTGTCTTTTCCTATTCCTCTCTGACCCTGCTCCAGCTAGCCGCATCCAGACACCTGCTGATCCCCAGGCCAGAGAGGCCACTTCCTGCTGTGAGGCAAGATTACAGAAGCCTCTCTGTCTGAAATACTTCAGTCCTGTTGGCTGCCAAGAAAACATTCACACCCAAGCCTGCCCTCCTCAGTGAAGCCCTTCCAGTTCTCCACAAGCCCACTCCACCTGTTCTGTCCCACCTTTGCATTGGATCACCCCTATGCCTCCCTTGTGGCAGTAGCTTCCTTATCCCTGAGGACCTGGGACATCCATAGGACAGGCACTGTCATAAATGCAGTGTTAAGCATGCTGCCTGTATAGTCTAAGTATTCAGTAAAGATTTAAGCATTCCGTTTGTCTCTTCTTACAGACCATCAAACACTGCTAGCATTTTGGGGAAAACTCAGAAAGAGCCCTTGGAATATTTCTAGACTGCTAAGAAGAGGCCTAACTTGGTTCAGCATAGCACAAAATTATTAAATTTCTGATTCTTGCACTTTTATTTCACATTTGAGCCCAAGTTGGAGCTTTGCTTAAAAACAAAACAAAACAAAACAAAACAAAAACATGTTTTAAGTGAGTAGGCTGATGACATCATCGACAGAGGACTGCTATGTTAAAGCTTGCTATGTGGGCAAAAAGAAATATATTGAATTACTGATGTGCTTAATCAAGAGCCACTAGGAACTCAGGCAAAGAACACTCAGTCAACAGCTGCTGAAAGCTAAGGACAGAGTGACTGGCTGTGTCAGAGCACCCCCATCTAGCATGTAAGTGTCTTCTGTTCGTGTAGGCTGCTTTTAGGTCCAGCAAAACCACTCGACGAGGAAAGCGGTCCGGAACAAGGATTCCTTCCATTTGTAACAATGCACAATAATGTGGCTAGAGACCGGGAGGGTTTGCTTTTGTTTTATCTGTGAACGGCACAGTACAATCAGGACTATGGAGGAGTTTTATCTACGAAGCTAAATATTTTATGCTCTTTGAGAGAACATTTGCAAGCTTTGTGTTCATTAAAGGAAGAACCCTAAAGCAACGATTTGCTGGCCCAGACTGAGTGTCTGCATACCCTTGAATGCAACAGACAGGATGTATACCTTCTGGCTGCTTATTAAAACCACACTGACTGCCTCCCCTATAACTGGGAGAGGACTTCTACTTTGGAGGACTAAGGTTTGGGGCCTAGATTCTATGCCTGATGTAACCACGTGCCACCATACTTTCTAGAACCGTCTCAGGCCAGGCCCTCGTTCTAATCTTCTTCTGGGGTGTTCCCAAGATAAAAGACTCCACACGTCCTCTGAAAGATCACATGCAGGAATGGGAAACAGAAGCTTGGTCTCTGAGAGTCTAGCTCATTCCTTCATTGCCTAGAGCAACTGCTTCCCTCTTTCCCTCTCTCTTCTCCCTCAGCCTCTTCCCTCTTCTCCCTGTTTGTAGAAGATCAGGGTGAAGGGAAACTGGGGCAAAGGGAGAAAGATTGGAGAGAAACTTGGACAAGAAGTGCTCTCAGATGGACTTGTTTCCCTGGGGGCTCCCCTTGGGTCTCTAAGGGAGCTGAAAAACAGTCTAAGGTATTCTGTAGATAGAAGCACTTTAGCCATGGAAGAAGCTAAAGGCATTCCCACTTCTAATGACTCATGCCTTCTCCCCTCAAAACAACTAGCCCGTGATCCACAGTATGTTCTAGAACATATGACTGATATGAAACCGTTACAATGGTCCTCAACATGTGACCCTTTGGCAGAGATTACCCAATACTATTGAAAAACGAAAAAATTTACATTAAGATTTCCAAGAGTAGTAAAATAACAGGTATGAAGTAGCAATGAAAATAATTTTATGGTCAGGGGTCACCACAGCTGAGGAATTCTACTAAAGAGTTACAGCATTGGGAAGGTTGAGAAGCACTGGGCTAGGGCAAGGCCAGTGTGGGAAATTATGCCATGAGAAAAATGAACTGCTGGTATCCTCAAAGCCTGATCAGAGCCCTTGTCCATGTCTGCCTCCATGTGCCCTTCTCTATCCACAGGGAAGTGGACTGCCTCCAAGACTTAAAGATCAGCCTCTCCAGAAGAGACTTGGCCCTCCCTATGGGTGGAAATCCACCTGTGTGGGGAATCCCAATAACAGAACTAAATAAAAGCTGGTTCCCATGATGGAAATTTCAGACAGACAGGTGGAGACAAGGAGGGAGGCCTCTAGGCAGGGCATCAAATCCTGCAGGTGGGTGTCTAGCTTTGAGGCTGGCCTCTTTGAGCTGGAGAAGAAAGGGAGGCCAAAACTGGCAAAGCATCACAAGATACCCATGGCAGATAGAGCTCCCCACTTCCAGGCCCCACAGAGGGGGGCATCTTGCTCTCAGGACAGCACTTGGGCTTGTTGGCCCTGAGTCAAGGTCAAGGCTTTGTGTACAGAGAACACACAGCCCTCAGAGCAAACTGCTTAGAGGCTGGCTGGAGAGACTCAGCCTGGAAACTCCAGGTCCTTGGAGTGGGAGACAAAATAAATGACACATTCGAAAGGCCACTTGTCATAATATACTGCAATCAAGCATGTATCCAAACAAGATTCCAGAAAGCTAGTAGAGGGGAAAAAATGGAACTAATTTTCTTCTCAGTACAAATGGTGACTAATGTCCAGCTGGAAGTATCCAAATAGATCCAAGTCCTAAAAAAATTTTGTCTGATTCTTGACTAGAAACCCAGTACCTTCCTCCAAGGACATTGGGACAGAGATAGGGACACTCTCAAGCTCTTGGTTCAAGTGAAGAAGCCTCTAATTGATCTGCAAGCATAAGTCAAGTCTTTGTTCTTCATCCTGCTCCAGAACCTTTGTATGCAGGTCCATCTCCTATTCTAAAGACTGGAATCACCAGGCTGTGGGGATAGGGGTGCTTGCCATGAGTCTAACTACCTGAGTTCGGATCACCGGTACCCATGTAAAAAGCCAAGTGTGGTGGCATGTATCTGTAACCCAAAGACAGGGATATATAGAGACAAGGGGAACCTTGGGTCTCACTAGCCCAACAATCTAGACAAAACCGTGAGCTCCAAGCTGGTGAGAGGCCCTGACTTAATAAATAAGTCAGAGAGGGTTAGAGAGATGGCTCAGTGGCTAAGAGCACATGCTGCTCATGTATAAACCTGGGTTCAGTTCCTGGCACTCATTTGGCAGCTTGCAATCACCTTTAACTCCAGTTCCAGAGGATCTGATTCCACTGGGCATGTGGCAAGTATGTAGTGTGCATAAAACAGACATGGGCAAAATACTTATAATACACATAACATAAAATAAACTTCTTTTTAAAAGAAGATCATACCGGATGATCACATCCTTCTGACACTATATTTCACCTCAAAGTGCTTGCCCAGAGCCCCAGTTTGTGCTGTCTCCTTCAGGAAACAAAGACCTGTCTGTTGTATTGGTGGCTCTGTTCCAGGCAGGGTGACATGGCTGAAGGGCCCTCTGCGCTTGGCCTCCTACACCATTTCTGCACACACTCCCACACCAGTGCCTCTGCTTCCTGTGCCCGTGCATTCCTTCTCTTCATACCCCAACATCCTCGGTCCCGGGTACCCTGCAATAGTCTGGCCATCCCTGAGCAGATGCAGAATCACACATTTGCTGCAGGAGCTTGTGGCCACACTGTTATCCCCACACCGGACCATCTAAGGGATCAGTGTCTGTGCTGCCCACACTCAGGCCAGAGGCCCAAACAAACTTCCCAATCAATACACCACTTTTCACCCCAAACATCTGACTACAGCACAGCTAAGGACCAATTTTCAATTGAGTTTCCTTCCTCTTGATGGAGTTTCTATCTGTTTGGGGAGAGAAAAAAACACTCCCTACTGTTATCAGTACTTGATACCAATTCTGTGACAAGCTAGATTAAATGCATTCTTGGTTGTATTTAAAAATGATTTTAAAATAGGTGACCACTTTTCAAAACTACTTCATATAGCTTCTCCTTCATTGGGAATCAATATAAAAGGATATGTTAATTTGTTTTTCTGAATTACATGGCTAAGAGTTTTTTATTTCATAAGCTTCACCAAACCCTTTGAAGTATTTATTTATGTAGCTGAAAGAAAGAAACCCATATGTCTGGCAGAGAGCCAGACGCAGTGAGTACAGAGGCTGTGAACCACATCAAAAGTCCCTGTGTGGCACACCTGGATGGGGCGGACCCCCACCGGTGAGATTTGTGGAACTGCAACAGGACCTGAGAAAAGAAAAAGGGGGCTAGGCAGGCAATGCCCAAAGGAGGACCCTGCCAACCTGCATCCAGTATCAGCCCCCACCATCTGCCTCTCCTGGAGAACTAGAAACATTGTATATTCCTATCACCTTAGGTGTGGTTTATACATCCCAACCATCTGGAGGGCAGGTGGAATCTGATCAGAGAGCCTCCAGAGCAGTGGTCTGCAACCGACCTAGTGCTGTGACCTGTTCCTCATGTAGTGACCTCCCACCATAAAATTATTTTGTTGCTACTTCATAGCTACAGCTTTTGCTACTGTTAGGTATCCTACATATCTGATAAGCAGGATATCTGATATGCAACTCCAAAGGGGTTGCAACTCACAGGTTAGGAACCACTGTCCTAGCATCCAGAGAGGTTCAGAGATGTTCCAGAGCTGCCCTATTCTTTGGAGGAGAAGAGTTAAGCCCAGAGCATTTGGGGGCCATCCATAGTTTCATTGTTTTATGTTACGGTTGCAAGGCTGACCTTATGCCCCGATTCTGCATGCTTCCTTCTGGGCTACACTGCCTCTTGGTTCTGTGGTTGCCTCATCTCTGCTTGGCTTCACACCCAGCCTGGTTTAATTCAGGCCACAAGCCCAGGTTAATGTCCACAGCAAGTTGTCATTTTGCCTCACGGATCACTAACACCAGAGTCCGTGGTGCATGATGGAGAATACATTCACTCCTGGTGGACTGTAAGTGAAAGCATTATGAGATTAAATAGCTAAATTATGCAAAATTTACATAATCGTTCAGCTCACTGAGCAAAAATTAAAATTGCCTAATATGCCATGCCATATTGATCCCAGCTAGTCTTTCAGGTAGCACACAAAGAAAGTCTCTATCCACTAACATGATTCTGTTCACTTGCTGGACAACCTTAAGAGTCATTTCTCAGATTCCATCTACCTTTTTAGAAACAGTGTCTCTTGTTGGTCTGACTCACCAAATAGGCTAGGCTATCAAATCCAGCAAGTCCCGGAGATGCATCTGTTTCTGCCTCCCCAGAGCTGGGATTACAAGTGTACAGCTCCACACCTGGCATGTTGGATGTAGATTCTCGGTCTTAGACTTGGGTCCTTTTGCTTATAAGGCAAACACTTTTCCCATTGAGCCATCTCCCTGGGCCAATGTTGGTTTTTACTATGTATGATGTATATAACATTAGTATTTATGATATAGCATTAGGCATTTTAGGAAACATACCCGTATTCCTGAGTATTGATCACATGCTTTCTAATGTATATACATCCTCTGACCCCATCCCAGCAGCTATGCAAAGTAGCAAAGGTCAGTCCACTCCTGAGGAGTGAGCAGCACTGTCTGAACGTAAGTCATTTAAACAAGACCATACCAGAGCCAGGATTAGATTCCAAGTCTAAACGCAAAGTCCAAGGTCTCAGAGACATACCCTTTCTGGTGGAAGAGCTGAACTGTTAAAACCAATCAACTAGAACCCTAAAGCAGACTTGAACAAGTACTTTAGAATAGAGCCAAATGTTCTTCCATAGAACCAAGAGGAAGAGGGATTACTCTCTGGCAGAGGGTCCAGAGAGGTTTTGGGAAAGCTAAGTCACTTGACAAACTGAGCTGGAGGCTGAACAGGCTCCATGTCTAGAGAGTTGAGGGTCTTCAGAGAGACCAGGGCACATCGCTATTTGCTAGGAAACAGCAAGCCAACGATGACCTACATTGCACAGGGCTTTCTCGAGTGACTCTCAGGGACTAAGAGGCCCGACTCTCCTCTAACCCCTGCACTCCCTTCTGTTTTGGAACAGAGCCTTCCCAGGTGAAACTCAAACACCATGAAGGGGAAATGCATCAGAGAGGGAAGAGAACGCATGTAGTTCCTGTTTCTCTACTGCCCCAAACCTGCCTCCTTGGGGAGTCCTGTAGCATCTCTTTGATTCAGTATCCCTTAAGAACTGGCCCTGTATCTTCTTTATGGTCTGTCTCCTCTCCCCATGATCCAGTGTACATCAATAGACATCATAACAGATATCTATGGAAAGCATAGAGGCTCATTCACACAAACACACATGCTCCAGAAAACCTTACACATCAGTACATGTGCTCCAGAGAGCCTTACTTCATCACCAGCTTCTCTACCCAACAGCAGCCAGCAAGAGACTGTTTCCAAGCACTGAGCTCACAGTCCTGCCCTAACCTAAGCCCTTGTTCAGCATCTCCCCTTTTGGAAGCAGAAAGGAGGCTAGTGCATTCAGAGGGCAGAAGAAAGCATTAGGAGAAGGTGGGTGGGTTGTGGAGCTGGGGGGCAATGAAGGTTCCCCTTTGATTTGGGACATGTTAGGGGTGAGGTTGTTGCCCTAGAAGAAAATACCAGGTGCACTGCAGAACATGCCTCAGCCTACAAATTTGTCTCTGACCAGAAGGGGCGTGGTTTCAATAAATGTCCTCAGAGATGGAGCCATGAGGACCAAGGAGGGACAACCAGGCACAGAAGCCTGATTTGACCTACTGAAATGGATTCATGCCCCTTCCCATAGCTCCCTGCACTTCCTCCGGGTTAAAAGATTTGCATGCAGGAGTGCCTGGGGCTGAGGAGATCACTCCCAGGACAGTTTCAAGGGCAGTCTCAAGTCTTCCTCCAGGCTGATCTCAGAGATGGTAGGGCTGCTGACCCAGGAACACTGATGGGACAAGTGTCCCTCCACAGCAGGGACAAATGGGTTTCCAGGCTGGGAACCAATGGCCAGCTTTGTTCTAACCTTGCGACCAGACTGGGGCTCTAGGAAGCATCCAAGGACAACATCTCCCTTATGGAAACTCCAGGGCTGATTTGCCTGAGAGGTTCTGTATTATCAAATTCAGTTTATCCAATGACCTGGCCTTCCAATAAGACAAACAGCTGTTACCAATTTCTGAACAATTGTGTTGTGTTGGGGGTGGGGCGTGATGATGATCCACAGACAGCAGTAATTCCAAGAAACTAGCATCTGGGCCCCAACCGGGCATTCAGGAGACAGAAACCCTCTCCCTGACAATGTGGACCCCACCTTTTAGGCAAACCAACACCTGGCCTTTTGTTTCCCCAGGGCCTTGAACTTGCAATGAGAGACCCATCCTCCTATTGTCCATGTCCTGAAAGCTGAGGGACCTCGGCAACAACCAGCAACCCACTGTTTCATACCCTCTTTGGCTTAGTCCCTCAGCTTTGGAAAAACATCCCCGCTCTTACTCCCCAGCTCCACTTTAACTAAGCATAGGTTTTTATGTTGTAGGAAAATAAAAGCATAAACAGCGTTGCAAAGGTGTCTAGGCACCTTGGGTCATGAGGCACTTAGGTGCAAGGACATTACTGACCGGGCAAGAGACACAGTCATTTCTAGAACACATGAGCACCCTTTGCTGGTCTTCCTTCAAACTCTCTGACACAGACAAGGCTCCATTTTACTTCCTGTAGTTTCTGAGGTTCCAACACTTACAGAGTCTTTGTAACTCAATATAAACTGCAGGCATCACACTCTAACCTCTCTAGAATACTTCATGACTGGAAGGAATTTAGGTCAGATCCAGTCCTTAGTCCTCAGATTTGGCTCTACCTCATTACCCTGTGGGTCTCCAAGTCTTTCCCAGATGGTCCCAGGATACACCAAGATGGGTACCATTGGCCTTTGGCTCCAGGACCTCCCCAGGTCCCCCCTCCCCCGGAATGCAATTCCTGGCGTCAGATCTGAGCTACCTACCAGGTTTCCCTACCTCGACCCTGAATCCCCAACTGACGCCTGCCTGGGAAGGCACGGGGCCCTAGACCGGTCGCCAGCATCCCCCGCAGCGCCCTCGCTGCACCGGGAGTTGGCGTAACTCGAGTCACTTTCTGGAAAAGCTCCAGTCTCAAGCCCTGAGCGCGCAGCCCCCAACACACCGGTTGGCAACCCCCCCCCCCCCGTTTCCACTGCGTTCACACACGTCCCCGGGTTGCTGTCCTCTTCCCACGGTCGCCACTCGCAGACACACGCCCTCTGGGTAGCTAGCTGTTCACTGAGAGAGCTGCCAAGGTGGTAGCCAAGTTCGGACCGCTCCTCGGGCAGGTAGCCGGGGTCACAAGGTCTCCAGTCGCTAGCACCCTGTGCACTAGGAGAATAGCAAGGACCTGGCTCGGACGCAGCTCCCGGACACGACCCGTCCCTCCCTGGCAGTGGCCCAGGATATCCCGGTCTGCTCAATGTGCACCGGGAGCACGACCACCTCCGGATGCACTGCCACCCACCCTCACCGCGCCACTCACCTCCCAGGGACCGGTGCTGTCGCGCCAATCGCTCCGCCGCGGCGACTCCGCATCTCCCGGGCGCCCGCCCGCCGCTCTCCACTCCGGGGCTCCCGCTGTCCCCGCCGGCGCGAGGGAGGGTCGTGGGGACGAGCGTGGGCAGTGAAGTACCTGCGCCGCCGGTGACTTCTTCCGCAGCCCGCAGCCCGCAACCCGTAGCCCGTAGCCTGTAGCCCGTAACCCACAGCCGGCAGCCCTCAGCCCTACAGGAGAGCAGGAAATCTGTCTGGCCCGGTCCGGCCGCCACCAGCACTGGGCTAGGTCTCCGGCTCCGGCTCCGGCTCCAGCTCCGCGGCGGGGGCGGGGCCCTGGCGCTGCGAGGGGCGACGGCGACGCCTGGTGCCTGGCTCTGGGAACGCACCGCGGGCGCCCATCCTCCTGGAGCTTTGGCCTTTAACACTGGGAGGAAGCAGACACACGCCCTCTCTGCGGAGCCACTCTCCTGGCACTATGACTGGACACTGCATCAGGGAGGGTCCCAAAAGGAGATGACACTTAGACAAGACTTACAGAAAACTCAAGGTCCCTCCTAGTCAGCCTTAGCCCTGGACACCAAAAAACAGTGTGGCACTTTAGATTTCACAAATGGTAAAGCAAGACTGAGCCCTCTGGTAACAGCCCTGCTTCAGAGAAGTTGGCAGAGCTGAGAAATGTCCTAGACACTCCCTCCCAGAAAGGAGTGTGCGTGCGCCCCATAGTGGGTGCTGGAGGATATACACTAGTAAGACATGTCTGGCAAAATTAAACACACATGGAGCAGAGCACAGTACAGGGACCAGATCTGCTGCTCTGGGGACTTATTTCGTAGTGGCTTAGTTTTGGACTATAAACGAAGTCCAGCTTGACACAACTTGGAATTGAGTCTCAAGGGAAAATAATCTAGATCACGTTGGGCTTCAGGTATGCCCATTGGGGATTGTTTGGATTGTTAATTGATAAAGGGAATCTCATCCCACTGTGGGTAGCACCATTCCCTAAGACAGGGGCCCTGAATAGTGTAAGAGAGAAGGCTAGATGGCATTGGG
This sequence comes from Rhynchomys soricoides, assembly GCA_019843965.1. Classification (NCBI taxonomy): domain Eukaryota; kingdom Metazoa; phylum Chordata; class Mammalia; order Rodentia; family Muridae; genus Rhynchomys; species Rhynchomys soricoides. The sequence continues at coordinate 2,487,435 of JADRCH010000138.1, read as the reverse complement.
CAAGCAAGGATGTGCTTAACCTATTTACTCTTGACTTTGTAGGTGATGTCTGAAGTTCCTTCCTAGATTTCCCGGAAATAGAGAACTGTAACTTGTAGTTGAGAGATGGCTTAGCGGTTAAGAACACTGACTGCTCTTCCAGAGGTCCTGAGTTCAATTTCCAGCAACCACATGGTGGCTCACAACCATCTGTAATGGGATCTAATGCCTTCTTCTGATGGGTCTGAAGACAGCTACAGTGCACTCATATAAATAAAAAAAACAAATAAGAAAGTTAGAGAAATCTTTCTTCCAGAATTTTCTCTTTTTTTTCCAGGATATTTTTTTCTCAGCAACAGAAATAAAACTAAAACAAGAGCATCCTGACTGGAAGGCAGAAAGCACAGCAAAGCCATAGTGTCCATCTTGGTTTGGTCGGGCCAGGGCATGGCCTCATGGAGATGCTGTTTCTGTGTTGGGGATCTTGCTTGTAGAGTGTATAAATGAAGGATGGCATAAGTAAATGAATGGCAAGAAAGAGGCACACATGGGGTGTTACCTCACCCTGCCCTTTACTCATGCTAGAGTTGCAGAGCCAAGCTGACTTATAAGGTGACAGTTTCAAAGAGCCATCAGTCACTCTTAAGTCGGCTGGAGCCTGTATTGGACAGAGCTGTAGACTGGAAGCCTGAAGAACGGTGGAACCCTCCAGAGTGCTAAGAATATTCTTCCTTTCCCATGGTTCCAGGACCCAAGCTCAGTCTTCCTTCTCTGCCCCACACACCTCTGTCTCTGAAGACCTAAATTGGGAAATTGGGTCTTTTTCCTTTCCTGCCTCACTCGCCCCTGCTCCTGGGGGCTTCTCCGGAGCTGTAACACCTTCTTGTGCACATCATTCAGAAGCATGCGGCCTTCCAGACACCTGCAAGCTCAGTTCTGGCGCCTTCTGCCAGTTCAGCCCCAGCCCTTGCTCTTGTCTCCTGGGCCTTGACTCTGCCTCTGTGCATTTTGAGTGCAGCCCCTTCTTTTCCTGGCTGTGCTTGCCTCTCCTGTGACAGCATTGTCTTCTGATGTCAGGCCTGACTGCAGTGATGCTGTGCTCAACTTCCCCATTGGCTCCCTGGCCCTTGCTCATCTAATGCAGCCATAGATCCTCATTCTCAGTGCCTGAGAAAAGCCCCTTCCTGCCTAGACCCCTCCCTTTTGCTACCTTCCTATCAATTGTTTTCTCAATGCCCTCAGAGCCCTCTTCTCTCTTGTAGCCCTCATCACCGACATCACTGACTGAGTCAGGTTGTTTTGTTGTTGTTATTTTGAGACAGGGTGTCTTAGTTAGGGTTTCCATCGTTGTGAACAGACACCATGACCAAGGCAACTCTTATAAGGGGCAACATTTAATTGGGGCTGGATTACAGGTTTAGAGGTTCAGTCCATTATCATCAGGGTGGGAAGCATGGCAGCATCCAGGCAGGCATGGCTCTGGAGAAGGAGCTAAGAGTTCTACATCTTGTTCTGAAGGTAGACAGGAGACAACTGGCAAAGCCCACTGTCTTAGTTAGGGTTTTGCTGCTAGAACAGACATCATGACCAAGGCAATTCTTATAAGGACAACATTTAATTGTGTCTGGCTTACAGGTTCAGAGGTTCAGATCATTATTATCAAGGTGAGAACATGGCAGACATGGGGCTGAGAGTTCTATCTCTTGTTCTGAAGGAAGCTAGGAGAAGACTGACTTTCAGGAAGCTAGGACAAGGGTCTTAAAGCCCATGCCCACAGTAACACACTTCCTCCAACAAGACCACACCTATTTCAACAAGGACACACTTCCTAATCGTATCACTCCCTCTGGGCCAAGCATTCAAACGCATAAGTCTATGGGAGCCAAACCTATTCAAACCACCACAGAGGGTCTCACTACATGATTCCGGCTGTCCTGGAATTCACTATGTAGACCCGGTCAGTTTTGAATTTACAGGGATCCCCCTGCCTCTGTCTAAGTGCAGGCATTGTTTGCTCTTTCAGTACCTCTCTCTTCTTTGCCCCAGGGCTAGAAATGTCATCAGCCCAGGCTATGCTCTTCCCATTTTCTATTCCTGCAACAGGAGATACACCCAGCAGCCAGAACCCATTGTGAACATGAGGACTGGCAGAGCAAAGCAGGACAGTCCCCAGCAGGCAGCAGCAGGCCGCCCTATTACCTGTCCAAAGCTCAGTGGGACAGGCAGGTAGTTTCCTTCTGAGTGTTCATGCCCCCAGAGAACAGTCCAGGTTAGGTGTGGCCAAGATGCCCAATGACCATCACCCAGCTCTGGACTTTATTGCTGCTGAAACTGCAGATTCAAGCTAATATTAAAGACAGCGACAGTTTCAAAGCCCTGATAAGCTTGTTAGCACTGCAGGGGTGGCGAGGCAGAGACTGTTATCCACCAAGAGGGGAATGTGTCGTTTTAGTCAGACATCTGCTGTTGGAAAGTGACAGCCTTGGGCACATGAGAAGGAGACAGATGGCTCTTCTCTCCAAATAATATCTGCCCTGTTGGACCCCAAATGTTATTCTAGGAATTAAGTGGTATTCCTTAACATCGACTGAAGTCTACAGACATCCTGTCATTCAGACATGGGTCATCCTTCATTATCTTTGCTCCTCACTTGGGTTCATGACTTCCATTAGCATCAGTTAATTCTCTTCTCCTCATCCTAGATGACAAAGACCTCCTGCCTCATGCCATCCTAAATGCTCCTGCCTTTTAATATCTGAGACATAGTCTCTCTCTACCCATAGTTTCCTCTGCCTGACTGAGCCCCTCTGAGACTTTCCAAGTACCCCTCTGCCTCCTGAGTTCTCTTCCATATCTGACTGTGCCATTTCTCCTTTGGTCCCATCCAAGTAGGATTTCCAGAATTGTACCATCACCAGACCATGTGTTCTATCTTCCATTGCCCCCAAGAACTTGACCACTGGAATTTTCTTCAGTAACTTAAAAAATTATTTTTATGATTTGAAGAAATTATCTGCGTATTCATGTCTGTGTATGCATTATACACACTTGAGTGTAGTTCCCTATGGAGTCCAGAAAAGGGTGCTAGATCACCTGAAATTACAGTTACAGGTGCTTGTGATCACTCCGTGTGGGTACTGGGAACTGAACTCAGGTCCTCTCCACAAATAACAAGCATTCTTTACCACTGAACCCTTTCTCCAGCCCTGCAGCAACATTTCTTTTTTTTTTTTTTTTTGACACAGGGTCTCCTGCAACTCAGGATGACTCCAACCCAATACGTAACCAAGGATGATCTTGAACTCCTGACTGTCCTAAAGTATAGGCATGTTCCACCATGCCTGCCTTTATACAATGTCCGTGCTGGGGATAAAATCCAGGGCTTGGCTTTGTGCACGCTGCACAAACATTGTACCAACGGATCATGTCCTCACCTCCTCTCCACAGTATCTTGCTAGGGCTTATCCAGTTTAAAAGTTTCTGGCAGAATTCGTATGTTGAGGCCGGAGATACTCCCTTGGAGGATAAGCAAAGAAGGAGTAAATTGGTGTTAATAAAAAAGAAAATAGAATTTGCTTCTAAACAATATGCAGACAGATTAACATAAAACTATCTGACTTTAGGGGAGATACTGGGTTTTAATGATTTGCCATAAGGTGTGGGGAGCCAGAGAAAGAGAAGAGGCCATTCACTGCTTTGCAGTTTTATTCAGAACCTGTGCGCACAAAGAAGGACGGTTCTTATGACCTCTAGAAGATACTAGAAGTTTTCATTTCTATTATCTCAGCATTATTCCCTCTACCCTTCTTTTTCCCATGTTAGGCCCAAATATTAACAATTCTTGCCCACTGAAGTCATAGAAGCTTCTGCAGGAAGCCTCTCTACTTGGCCAGAAAAGAACTCCAAGTAAACAGAAAGTTGCATCCTAGTCTGAGTCTTCACAATATGTTAATTTTTGAGTTTCTTTTTATTGATGAACTATATACATACAATGTGCAGATCCTAAAACCACAGTGCAGCAAATAAAGTACTTATGTACTTATGTACATAAGTAATAGGCATGCCCTGACCAAGATACTGACATTTTAGACAAGGGGAAACAACTCAGCTGGTAGAGTGCCTGTCCCCACAAGTATGAAGACCTGAGTTGACTCACCACCTAGGTAAAAAGCCAGATGTAGTATGCTGGTTTATAATCCCATTACTGACCTGTGGAAACAAATGTATCCATGGGGTTCATTGGCTTGCTAGTCTAGCCAAATCAGTGAGACTCTGGTACTAATGAGAGACACTGTCTCAATAAAACCAGTTGGGTGGCTCCTGAGAAAAACCCCTATTACATACTCACCTGCACACGCGCGCGCGCATGCGCGCGCGCACACACACGCACACACACACACACACACACACACACACACACTGACATATTTTGGTCCCCTACACGCCCTTCCCTTTTCAGAAAATAACACATCCCACAAGGACAGCCATTATTCTGATGTCTGTTGCCACAGATAGTGTCGCCGGCTCTTGCTCTTTATAGGAATGTGATTAGAGTAGGTTATATATAGGCAGATGGCTCCTCTACACACTATGTTATTTCTAGTCTCTTTCACACAGCAAAAATCATTTTGAGATTCGCCCTTTATTGCCTGGCCATGGTTAGGTAACATATTTTTCTCCTCTAGTTTTATTTTCTAATTTTTCTCTTTATCATGGGTTTTCAATGTGATTTAAAGGCCGGTGATTCTGCTACAGAAAGCAAGAAGCCTCTGACTGAGGTCCCACCCCAATAGCCACTGAGGCCCCTCCTCCCACAGTTCCTCCAGCTCATGGCCTTGTACCTGCTACATGCATCACAAAGCTACTGGCCACTGCCATGTGTGCTGCACAGGTGCCACCATACCCTTTCTGATGAACATCCTGAAGGAAGTTGCCCAGCTGTTTCTCAGTGCCAAGGCTGGTGGCTGATGGCTAGTTGAATGTGTAATGCTTATTTACTACATAAATATAATTTATCATTTGTATCATGAAAAAAAGAAATGTGATTTAAAATGTCTCATTGTGACTTTCTAAGCCTTATTGGTTTAAAGTAAAATTTAAAAAAAAAATCCTTTTTTCCTTTAAATCAGAATTGGGCTGGAGAGATTGCTCAGCAGTTAATAGCATCTTCTGCTCTTGCAAAGGGCCTGTGTTCCATTTTCAACGTCCATATGGCAGCTCACTACTATCTAGAACTCTATTTCTAAGGAATCTAACTCCCTCTTCTGGCCTTCGCAGGGACCAAGCATCCCCATGATACACAAATTGACATGCAGGTAAAATGCTCAAATACATAAAATAAAAATAAATAATGTTATTCTTCTAAAACGTTTCCCCTGCCACCCACTTTCCAATCACTGATGATATGTACCTGCTGTCTCCTAGCTGTTGACTGGGCCTCTAAGCCAATGAGTTTAGACAGTTTTAATAAGTGTCCATTCGCTGTCTTTCCTCTGTGGTGCTTTGGGTTCTGTTAAATCCATTCAGTGAACTTTCTGTTTCAAATATTTTGATTTTAGATCATAGTTTTTTTCCTTTGATATTTTTATTGCTCTGCGTCAGCTTCCCACTGTTTTGTTTGTATTTCTTTTGCTGTGATAAGCATTGAGATCGAAGGTGGGGTGTGGGAAGGCTTAGTTCATCATGGTGGGGAGTAAAGCAGAAACTCAGGACAGGAACGAAGTTGAGAAACCATGGAAGACCTCTACTCTCTGGCTTTTTTCTCTGACTGCCTCAGCTCCCGTTCTTATACAGAATAGGCCTACTGTCTGGGGAAAACACTGCCCCTAGTGGGCTTGGTTCTCCTGCATTAATTAACAATTAAGATAAACCATCTAAACAGTCTCATAACCCCCAAAGAAATAGAAGCAGTCATTAACAGTCTCCCAACCAAAAAAAGGCCAGGACCAGATGGGTTCAGTGCAGAATTCTATCAGACCTTCCAAGAAGACCTAATACCAATACTCTTCAGTCTATTCCATAAAATAGAAACGGAAGGAATACTACCCAATTCATTCTATGAGGCCACAGTTACACTGATACCAAAGCCCCACAAGGACCCAACAATAAATGAAAACTTCAGACCAATTTCCCTTATGAATATCGATGCAAAAATACTCAATAAAATTCTTGCAAACCGAATCTAAGAACACATCACAACGATCATTCACCATGATCAAGTAGGCTTCATCCCAGGGATGCAGGGATGGTTCAATACCCGGAAAACAATCAATGTAATCCACTACATAAACAAACTCAAAGAAAAAAGCCACATGGTCATTTTGTTAGATGCTGAAAAAGCATTTGACAAAATTCAACATCCCTTTATGATAAAAGTCTTGGAAAGATCAGAAATTCAAGGAGCATACTTAAACATAGTAAAAGCAATATACAGCAAACCAGTGGCCAACATCAAACTAAATGGAGAGAAACTCGAAGCAATCCCACTAAAATCAGGAACTAGACAAGGCTGCCCTCTCTCTCCCTACCTATTCAATATAGAAACTGAAGTTCTAGCTAAAGCAATTAGACAACAAAAGGAGGTCAAAGGGATACAAATTGGAAAGGAAGAAATCAAAATATCACTATTTGCAGATGATATGATGGTATACTTAAGTGACCCGAAAAACTCCACCAGAGATCTGCTACAGCTGATAAACAACTTCAGCAAAGTGGCTGGATACAAAATGAACTCAAGCAAATCAGTAGCCTTCCTATACTCGAAGGATAAACAGGCTGAGAAAGAAATTAGGGAAATAACACCCTTCACAATAGTCCCAAACAATATAAAATATCTTGGGGTGACTCTAACCAAACAAGTGAAAGATCTGTATGACAAGAACTTCAAGTCTCTGAAGAAAGAAATCGAAGAAGACCTCAGAAGATGGAAAGATCTCCCATGCTCATGGATAGGCAGGATTAATATAGTTAAAATGGCCATCCTGCCGAAAGCAATCTACAGATTCAATGCAATCCTCATCAAAATCCCAACTCAATTCTTCATAGACTTAGAAAGAGCAATTCTCAAATTCATATGGAATAACAAAAAACTCAGGATAGCAAAAACTATCCTCAACAATAAAAGGTCTTCTGGGGGAATCAGCCTCCCTGACCTCAAGCTGTACTACAGAGCAGTAGTGATAAAAACTGCATGGTATTGGTACAGTGACAGGCAGGTAGAGCAATGGAATAGAATCGAAGACCCAGAAATGAACCCACACATTTATGGTCACTTGATCTTCGACAAAAAAGCTAAAACCATACAGGGGAAAAAAGACAGCATCTTCAACAAATGGTGCTGGTTCAACTGGTGGTCTACATGTAGAAGATTGTGAATTGATCCATTCCTATCTCCCTGTACAAAGCTCAAGTCCAAGTGGATCAAGGACCTTCACATAAAACCAGATACACTGAATCTAATAGAAGAGAAAGTGGGGAAGAGTCTTGGACACTTGGGCACAGGGAAAACGTTCTTGAACAGAACACCAATGGCTTGTGCTCTAAGATCAGAATTGACAGATGGGACTCATAAAATTACAAAGCTTCTGTAAGGCAAGGACACTGTAAATAAGGCAAAACGGCAACCTACAGATTGGGAAAAGATCTTTACCAATCCTACATCTGATAGAGGGCTAATATCCAATGTATACAAAGAACTCAAGAAGCTAGACTCCAGAGATCCAATAACTCTATCAAAAAATGGGGAAGTGAGCTAAACAGAGAATTCTCAATTGAGGAAACTTGAATGGCCGAGAAGCACCTAAAGAAATGTTCAACATCCTTAGTCATCAGGGAAATGCAAATCAAAACAACCCTGAGATTTCACCTCACACCAGTCAGAATGGCTAAGATCAAAAACTCAGGTGACAGCAGATGTTGGCGAGGATGTGGAGAAAGAGGAACACTCCTCCATTGCTGGTGGGAATGCAAGTTGATACAACCTCTCTGGAAAATCAGTTTGGTGGACCCTCAGAAAATTGGACATAATACTTCCTGAGGACCCACCTATTCCACTCCTGGGCATATACCCAGAAGATGCTCCAACATGTAATAAAGAAAACATATTCCACTATGTTCATAGCAGCCATATTTTTAATAGCCAGAAGCTGGAAACAGCCCAGATGTCCCTCCAAGAGGAATGGATACAGAAAATGTGGTACATTTACACAATGGAATATTACTCAGCTATTAAAAACAGTGACTTCATGAAATTCACAGACAAATGGATGGATCTTGAAAACATCATCCTGAGAGAGGTAACGCAGTCACAAAAGAATGAACATGGTATGAACTCACTGTTAAGGGGTTATTAGCCCAAAATTTGAAATACCCAAGAGTCACTTTGCAGCAACAGTAGGGCTGAGTGTGAGGTCCCAGATGAAGGACTTGGAGAAAGGACTGAAGGAGCTGAGGGAGTGTGCAGCCCCAGGGAGGTAGCAACAGTGGCAACTGGCCTGACCCCCAGATAATCCTGGAGACTGATCCACCAACCAAAGAATACACATGGAGGGACCCATGGTGCTGGCCACAAATGCGGCAGAGGAAGGTTTTGTTATCCATCAGGGGGAGGAGAGGCCTTTGGGCCTGAGGGTGTTAGATCCCCCAGTATAGGAGAATGACAAGGAGGGAAGACGAGAGTGGGTGGGTGGGTGGGTTGGAGAATATCCCCATAGTGGCAGGGGGAGGGCAGAGGGAATGGGGAGGTTCCAAAGGGGAGATCTGGAAAGGGGGAAAAATTTGATATGTAAATAAAATATGAAAATAAATAAATAAATAAATAAATTAATTTAAAAAAAGATGCCCTATGGACAGGCCGATCCAATGGAAGCAATTCCTGAATTGAGGTTCCCTCTTCCCAGGTATGTCAAGTTGACAACTAAAGTTGACTGACACCTTTGTTTGTGCGTTATATCGTCTTTACTCTTAAATCCCTGAACATTTTGTGTAACTGCATTGGTAATTCTTGTCTCCTACTTTAAACACCTATATTATCTTTGAGTGTGCTTCATTGATGAGGGTAGGGCTAAGGGTTCCTTGTTCCTTTCCTGTCTTATTTTCTGTTTTTTGTAATGCCTTGTGATTTCTTGTTGTTGGCTGATGGCAGTGAATGTTCCAGATGAATTTTAGCCTTGTTAGGATGTGTCTGTAGAAGCCCTTCCCCCCAGGAAAAAGCCACCCCAGGCTTAAAGCATGGTCATTCTGCTTCCTGACCTGAATGGCTAAGCCATTCTCTCCCTGGTTGACTGAACCTTTGAAGAGTTTCAGCACAATGCAACCTCTGGAATCTTCATGATGCTCACAGCCCTCCCTGGATATTTTCACGGCTGACCTGAGAGAGTCTTACCCCACCAGTGTGCATCAAAGCCTTAGGTTAAAGTTTTAAGAGGGCTTGGAACTGCTTCTTGAGCCATGCTTGTCTGTGACTGGAATCCTGTTCAATATGCTCCAAATGCGCCAGAAGCCACAAACCTTGTTTGAGTTTTCAGCCAGATACAAGTCCTTCTGCTTCTGCTTCCCTTTAGCAACAGTTTAAGTAGTTCCCCCAAGTGAAGGGGAGAGAGTGAGCGAGCAAGTGAGAGCGAGAGAGAGAGACAGACAGAGACAGAGAGATACAGAGAGAGAGACAGAGAGAGACAGACAGACAGAGACAGACAGAGAGAGACAGACAGAGAGAGACAGAGAGACAGAGAGAGACAGACAGACAGAGACAGACAGAGAGAGACAGACAGAGACAGAGAGAGACAGACAGACAGAGACAGACAGAGACAGACACAGAAACAGAGAGATACAAACACAAAGAAACAGAAAGAGACAAACAGAGACAGAGAGACAGAGGGACGCTAATGTGACTTGATTTATTTGCTCTATTATCTATCTATCGTGTGTCTTTCTATTATCTATAATCTATCATCTGTCTGTCATCTATCTATCTATCTATCTATCTATCTATCTATCTATCTATGTGGTGACAGAAGTGTGGTGTCTTCCCTGTCCTGACTACAGCGTGATATCTACCTTGCCTTTCAGCATCTAATTATTCCATAATTCTCTATAAGTGTCTCCTTCCCCCAGGAGTGTGTCTAGTGATTTGTGTGTCTTCAGTCCCTTTTCTACATTTACAAGAGGAGAGCCCTCATCCCACAGATAAGTAGGTTATATGAGAAAAGCACAGGGTTCTGATGTACATGTTCAATATTGCTCTGTAATCAAAGAACACAATAAAAATAGAAATGAAAGAATAATTTGTGAACCTGTCTGTAATCTCAAGAAATGAGTAAACTGGGAGGTGGTGGCTCACGCCTTTAATCCCAGCTCTTGGGAGGCAGAGGCAGGCAGATTTCTGAGTTCGAGGCCAGCCTGGTCTACACGGTGAGTTCCAGGACAGCCAGGGCTACACAGAGAAACCCTGTCTCGGAAAAACCAAAAAGAAAAAAGAAAAGAAAGAAAAAGAAAAAAGAAGAAAAGAAATGAATGGGCAAGTATTACCTTGGACTAGAAATCACCACTGACTGCTGACTGCAAGATCATAGGGCAGGAGATAGAGACTATGGGGATTTGAATGATGATGGCCCCCAGAGGTTCACTTATTTAAGTGTTTGGTTCCCAGCTGACAGATTGTTTAGGAAGGATTAGGAGGTGTGTGTTTCGGCATCTGGTGCCGAAACCCGGGAAACTTTGTCATCATCAAGCACCTTTGGAGACCCCCTGGAAACAGGGAGGATTCAGAACTGCAGGGAGGTAGGTTCGGATAGGCATGTTGACCCTGGATCTTGATTTGGGGTTGCCCCCTTTTTGGTCTAACGCTGTTGAAGTTTTGCTAATTGTGTTAAGTGCCCTCATTTTGGTTTTACTGTCTTTGTATTGCGGCGAACAAGGTAGGGCCTGTGTAGATGCTGTAAGGGAGGGGCAAATCACCCCTGATAGGGTCCAGGACACCATGTCAGAAACCGGACGGAGTGAGAGGAGGGGTACCCAAAATCTTAGCAAGGGAAATGGACCTCCTGGTAAGTCGAAAGACGAGGGAGAGATTAAAGACAAAGTAGAGTACAGCCAAATTAAAGACCTGGCTGAAGCGGTCCGAAAGTATGGGGTAAATGCTAATTTTACTATAGTAATGTTAGAGAGATTTGCCGGGGCGTCCATGACTCCCGCCGATTGGCAGATGCTGGCCAAGACTGCGCTCCCTACAATGGGCCAATATATGGAGTGGAAGGCTTTATGGCATGAAGCTGCACAAGCTCAAGCCAGAGCCAATGCTACGGCACCAACCCCTGGACAGAGAGATTGGACCTTTGATATGTTAACTGGCCAAGGTCCTTTTGCGGTGGATCAGACCGTATTCAGGCAGAAAAGAGACTTTGGTATCTCTGCCATTATCATAGGTGTGGTGGCAGCGGCTGCAGTTACAGGGGCTGTCACTGCTTCGGCCCTTGCGCTCTCTGGAACGATGCAGACCGCCAATACCATTAATGAGTTGTCTGCAGCTGCCACCTTAGCTCTAGACAGCTAGTGCAATTGGGCTGTGAACAAAAGTTGCCAGGACTCTGTGTTACTTCCATACAATATGACAGATTTACAAAAGCAGCTAACCTGTCTAAAAGTCTTTCACAGTATATGTTACAGAATTGGACCCTTAAATTTGATGACACCCTGCCGACAGCAATTATTCAGATCAACTCCACCCGTCTTGACCTGTCCTTGACCCGAGGGCCTCTCTTCACGGATTTCCTCGGCAATTTCTTATTTCAAGGAATGGGTGGGGGTGGGATTGTTTGGAGCAGTGCTTTGCTGTGGGTTGGTGTTCCTCCTATGGCTCATCTGCAAACTCAGGGCCCAGACTAAAAGAGACAAGGTGGTCATTGCGCAGGCACTTGTTGCCTTAGAACAAAGAACCTCGGCCGGTGTTTGGCTGTCCATGCTTAAACAATAGCAGTAGGTCGCCAGCCAGACAGTTCTTGCACACCCGCGAGTCTAGTCTCATTGCACTGGGTAGAATGTTTGGTCTGAGCAGCTCTTGAGGGATGTCGAGCAAAGCATCGCACAAGGCGGCCATCGTTGTGGGCCACCTTGGGAGATATGTCATCTGCATGAGGGTTAAGTGCCCTAGTTTCCCTCCCTCTAAAAAACGGCACTGGGCGGGTCAGGAAAACCTCGGGCGCGCATGAGCTTAGGGGTCTTCTCCTGTACAAGGCCCAACCTTTTGGTCAGGGGATTTGACCTCTGTCTCCGCCCTCTTAAGAGTGTCCTACTTTGCTTACAGAAATAAAAAGGGGGAGATGTTGGGAGCCGCCTGAGCACCCACATCCGCCATTACAAGATGGCGCCTACATTCGGCCGAGGACAAGTTGTAAACAGGCTAGTGCGCATGCACCTGGTAATTTTCCACTTCAGAGTCTCAGCCTCTCTCGTGGCGGCATCTGGCCTGGTGTGCGGGAGCCAATGGGGAAGCTCCATGTCCCAGGCAAGCGCTGTGACCCATATAAAGGGCGGGTATTCTATTGTTCTGAGTCTCCACTCGTGGCAAGCTTATGCTCTCCCTCTCAAGATGCATTAAAGCTTTTACTGCAGAAGGATCCTATGTGTGCCGCGTCGTTCTTGCTGGCGAGACTGTAGCGCGGGACAGGTGTGGCCTTGTTGGAGGAGGTGTGTCACATGGGGGTGGACTTTGTGGTTTCAAAAGCCCATGGTGTGGCTAGCCTCGTGCTCTCTCTCTTTGCCTCCTGCCTGCAGGTCAGGATATAAGCTCTTAGCTATTCCTCCAATGCCTGCCACACTCACTGTCATGATGAACGTGGACTAACTGTTTGTAACTAAGACTAAAACAAGCTTCCAGGTAAATGCTTTGTTTTGTAAGTTGCCTTGGTCATGGTGTCTCTTCATAGTAATAGAAAAGTAACTAGGATGAAGATCTAAGCAGAAGTGTTTAAAACCATGTTAGCAGAGTACTAGAGACTGATAAAAAGTATCATTTAAATGAGATTCAAATAGAATGATTTGGAGGAGATAATTTGATATGCACCCCCTCTCCCCCAATAAGATCTGACAATAAGAAGGTATAACCCAGAAGGAAGAGTGAACCTTTCTTTTTCCACTTCACAGGATCTTGACAGAGCCTTGAGGTTTGCTTTGAGAATCCCTGTAAAGGATAAATCTTGAAGGCTCTGAAGCCTTGTGCTATCCCTTTTGGGTCTAAGTCTCTATTCTCATCATTTGAGTATTCAAGTTATGTCCTGACACTGTAGGTTTACGTGGCCTCCATGGCGTGATAAAGGTTATAAACTAGTCATGTGACTGAGGAGGCCCTGAAAGGACTGCCTAGCCCTTCTTCATGCTGGTTGGCTGCAGCCATAACAACCATTTCTGCCAGACCAAAGTTCAGTCTTTATGATCTTGTTCACAGTTCAATGTTCAGTAGCATAAAACTTCCCAGTAAGACACAGGTTTTACATTCACAACCAAGTGGTAGACTTCCTTTCTAAACACTGGATTCCAAATGATAAGGCCCCCAAATATTCTAAGATTGCCATTGTTTTATCCTGGGGAGCTTTCTTCCTGAGAAAATGCCAACCACACAGAAAACGTTGATGTTCCTGTCTGGCTTTCTTACAAGCCTGGGCTCAGTTGTTGTCATCTGCTCCATTCTGGGGACACAGGAGTGGATTACCAGCACGATTTTCTTCACAGACGCTATCTCCAATGGTACCATTGTTATTACCTATGGACTTTTCCGTGGTATAAGTGCTCAAGATTTGAATGAAGGCCTTCAAGATCTGGACAAAAAATTTGAAGGTAAATGACCACCCAGTTAGAATGGGAATAGCAGGAATGGGTAAGACATGCCATTCTATATTTGGGCAAAACAGCCATTCAAAAGTAATCTCTTTGAAGTTCCAAGTTAGGCTATTATTGGACTAACTCATAATTTTGAAGGCGTTTATTATGTTTTTGGACTCATGGCTCCAATTGTCTTGTTATCTTTGAAGTCTAAACCATACTATGGACAACTGGGCTTGAATTGTACCTATCTGGTTTACTGACAAGTGAATAGTTAAGTTAAAGTGTGTGGCAGCCTTATGGTGTTTAATAGCCAGCAGAAGCAGCATTTTAAATGACTTTGACCATGGGTTTTGACTTGGAGCATCCAGCTCCTTCCAGAAGTTCGTAAGTCACCACACAGGGAAAATGTAAAAGAGAAAACATTAACATTCAGTAATTTTCTCAGAGTATCTCTTTGTTGAAAATGGTATTTAATTCCTACTAATCCTATTACTTATAGGATTTCCTGTTTGTTACTCATTTCTGATGTAATAATGTCTTGCTGTCAATAAATACAAAATAAACTATTGAGGGTAAGTGGATGCAGCTAGTTGACTTTTGGATTTCAAGAACTAGCATTACAGTTCTTGAAAGGTGATAGCAACAATTATTCATTACATAGCATATGAGTGGACTTTACAGTGCACAGTGCCGGGTTTGTACAGCTGTTTTGAGGCATTTATATTTCTAACTGTGCACCATCTACTACCATATGCCTGTGTAATGTTTGGTGCTCGTACTCCAGGATAGCGTTCTAGCAGGTTTATGATTTTGTTAATAAAGTGGTTTCTATAAATCCAGGACAATGTGTCTAAGCTCTCACTGTGCCTTTGAGTGGTAGGAAAAGCACATCTTCCCTGAGATTCCAGCTGCTTCCCCCTCCCCTGGTGCTAGCCACAGCCTTTCAGGAGCAAGAAGAGACCTGCGTTATAACCACCAGGAACTCAGATTTCAAAGTCCCCCTTCTGCTCTCAGGAATGTCATTTTCTAAACCCAAAAGTATGCTTGTTTGTGAATTCTCTGGCACGTTGAAGTGCTTTAAATTTGGGACAGAAGTCTACAGTGTTGACTTGGGATCAGTTGATTCCATCTAGAGATTGACGACCTCAAATGGAAGCCCTGAGTCTCTAGTCAAGGACGCCCAGAGAAGGACAGGGAAGGTCAGACCTACGTGATTGGGAGTGACCATTCTGGTGTCTGGAGAGGAGGGACAGCCACAGTCAGGGGGAGCAAAGCGTGGGATCATTGTCAGCTAGGCCCTTCCTGTGTAGAAACAAGCAGAATGTTTGTGCTGCCTGTGCCCGGCCCTCTGTTTTCACCCTTTACTACTGGAAAGCCACACTGTGACAGCCCCCCCCCCCCAATTGTCCAACCTCCCATCGCTACAGAGGGTCAACAACCACCCAATGTTACACAATTGCCGGATGGCATCTAAGGGCCACTCAGAGACTATGGAATTTTTCCATACCTGTGACTATGGTAAGCACCAAACATGTAAACATTTCTCCCAGACAAGAAGTCATCCCTAGAACATGTAGGCAATGCTAAGGATCTCCTGTTGCTCACCCTGTTAACAGAATCGAGTATTTACAGTGAGACACAATGCTCTCTTGCCAGTAAGCCAGAGTTGCTGAGAACATCACTAACCAATCATTGGTAGCAAAATTAAACCTGTATAAAAATTAAATATGCATTGTCCTGTTCAGCACTTAGAGATTGATGCTCCCCCTTGAAAAGTCAAGTGTGTTAGCTCTGTGGCTAAGGTCAGGATACACTGAAACCCTCAGGCAGTAATTCATATTATCAGGTCCTACATGGGGGTCTGATATCTTGTGTCTATTGGTACTACAGAGTTTTCCTTGAGAGAGGAGAATGGGCAATAGCCTTTGATTTAAAGGGTCAAACCCATCCAGCCAACAAGAGGTCAATGAATGGAGATGAGCTCAGTCAGTCCCAGTCAGGAAAACTTCTGTTGTGGAACCAGGTTGACTATGAGCTCAGGCTGTCTAGATTGGTCCTGGTTTGTTTATTATCCAGAAGAGTGACTGTTTAGCTCTAGCCATGACTGGATGGTCTTTACTACTTCTAAAGTGCCAGCTGTATAATTTCAGCTTGAAATATCTGCAATATCAGATACTGATAGAATTTGAACATGGTTCCTGTAGTGACATGCTTCCTGTCTAGGGCAAGGGGAAGCTTCTTCTCCACTGAAGGGCACTGCCTGCACCCATACAAGTCTCCACAACAGCTGGAGGTAGGATGGGGGAGCACAGCTCTGAGGACTCCTAGGAGGACCTGTATTCACTCACAAAGGTTTGTCTCCCCACTCCTCCCGGTTTGGCTCTTGAGTACTTTATAGCAGGATCCTGAATGAAGTTATCCCCTTGACTCTGAGAATGCTATCAGGGCCTAAGGGGCATGGCATGTACTATTTCCCCAGGCTGGCAGGAATGGAACAACATGTCACTTGGATGTGGCATCCCTCAGAATGTCATCTCCAATAGTACTCAGCCTACTCCCTGACCTGGCCAAGTGTTTTACAGAATCATTTTGGCATTTCAATGAATGCTGTTTTCCTTCCTATGGCACTAGGTTTATTTCTTATTTTTTTCTTTTATTGGATATTTTTTTATTTACATTTCAAATGTTATCCCCTTTCTCGGCTTCCCTTCTGGAAACTCCCATCCCATCCCCCCTCTGCTTCTATGAGGGTGTTTCCCCACCCACCTACCCCCGCCTTCCCGCCCTGGCAATCCCCTACACTGGGGCATCAAGCCTTCATAGGACCAAGGGACCATAGGACCATTGATGCCAGACAAGGCCATCTTCTGCTACATATGCGGCTGGAGCCAAGGGTTGTTCCATGTGTACTCTTTGGTTGGTGGTTTAGTCTCTGGAAGCTCTGGGGGGGTCAGGTTGGCTGATATTCTTGTTCTTCCTAAGGGGTTGCAAAACCCTTCAGCTCTTTCAGTCCTTTCTTTAACTCCTCCATTGGGGACCCCATGCTAAGTCCAATGGTTGGCTGCAAGCATCCACCTCTGTATTTGTCAGACTCTGGCAAAGCCTCTCAGGAGACAGTTATATCAGGCTCCTGTCAGCAAGCACTTCTTGGCATCTGCAATAGTGTCTGGGTTTGATGACTGCATGTGGGATGAATCCCCAGGTGGGACAGTCTCTGGATGGCCGTTCCTTCAGTGTCTACTCCACACTTTGTCTCTGTATTTCCTCCTGTGAGTATTTTGTTCCCCCTTCTAAGAAGGACTGAAGCATCCACACTTTGGTCTTCCTTATCCTTGAGCTTCATGTGGTCTGTGAATTGTATCTTGGGTATTCTAAGCTTTTGGGTTAATATCTACTTATCAGTGAGTACATACTATGTGTGTTCTTTTGTGATTGGGTTACCTCCCTTAGGATGATGTTTTCTAGTTCCATTCATTTGCCTAAGAATTTCATGAAATCATTGTTTTTAATAGCTGAGTAGTATTCCATTGTGTAAATGGACCACATTTTCTGTATCCATTCCTCTGTGGAGGGACATCTGGGTTGTTTCCAGCTTCTGGCTATTATAAATATGGCTGCTATGAACATAGTGGAGCATGTGTCCTTGTCATATGTTGGACATCCTCTGGGTGTGTGCCCAGGAGTGGAATAGCTGGGTCCTCAGGTAGTATTATGTTCATTTTTCTGAGGGTCTGCCAAACTGATTTCCAGAGAGGTTGTATCAACTTGCATTCCCACCAGCAATGGAGGAGTGTTCCTATTTCTCCACATCCTCGCCAACATCTGCTGTCCCTGAGTTTTTGATCTTAGCCATTCTGACTGGTGTGAAGTGGAATCTCAAGGTTGTTTTGATTTGCATTTCCCTGATGACTAAGGATGTTGAACATTTCTTTGGGTGCTTCTCAGCCATTTGAGATTCCTCAGTTGAGAATTCTTTGTTTAGCTCTGTACCCCATCTTTAACAGGGTTATTTCATCTTGGTCCCTCAGTTAGTAGACATGTGACACTTCAAACAGCCACATTAGCATGGCACTGACTCTGTCAGTCTCCTGGATGCTGCAAAGAAGCTTTGCACTTGATCTTCCATATCAATGAGAAGAATTTCAGATTCAGGTCCCATTCCTCTTGTTTTAAAAAAAAAAAAAAACAGCAAAACAAAACAAAACAAAAAGCAAGCAAGCAAACAAAAAAAATCTTACTAGATGCATTATTGTCCATGTAGCTGTGACAAAATGCCAGAAAGAAATAATTTAAAGGAGGGAAGCTTTTTTTTTAGTTCACAGTTTTAGAGGGATTTCAACCCATCACCTATCGTGGTGGGAAAGGATTGGCAGAGCCTTGCGTGAGAGTTTTCTCACATAGTGTGGTCCAGATAGCAGAGGGCACAAGCTGGAACCAAGGGTGGGTATAACCTTAAAAGGCCTGGCCCTAGTACTCTATTTCTAGTATCCAATCCTTGTCTCCAGAAATTCCCACAGCCCTTAAAATAGTGCCTCAAGGCTGCAGTCTGGACCTTGAAAACTTGACTTGGTAAAGAACATTTTAGTCAATCTATAACATTAAGTGTGATGGTTAACATTGATTATCAACCTGATAGGAACTAGAGTTACCTAGGAGACAAGCCTCTGGGCATGTAAGAGAAGGAGTTTCTATATTGGATTAATGGAGATGGGAAGAATCACCCTAACTGTGGGTGGTGACATCTGGGCTGAGGTCTTAGACTGCATAACATGGAGAAGGTGAGCTGATCACCCCTTCTTCCATGACATCGATGTTGTTGAGCACTCTGATGTAGCCATGAAAAAGGTGATTAATACACTAGGTGATCTTAGGACAAACTGATTGACTCAGGGTTGATGGTCAGCAGCCTTCCCTTGGCCAAATACTAGGTTGACCCAAGCTTTGGGCATCACTTTCAACGTCCTTGGTGGCAGGCTGCTTGGAGTTGATTTATTGGAGACAGCTTAGGACACAAGCTTACAAATGAACTAAGGCAGACTGGGGGCAAGTATAAAAGGCTCAGTGGTCTCTGAGTGGGTTGTCTTCTGATCTGACTTCTTCTCAGCCCCCACTCTCCACTGGCTTCTTTTTTTCTGTCACCTCAACATTGTACTGTTAAACAGAATGGAATTGAGGACATAAATACAGCACAGAAAAGAATGGCAAAGTAAGAAATCAAATGGAGCTGATTTCTTGAGAGTGTGTGAAGACTCCCTACCTCCCTACTCTGTGTTTCCTGGAGAAGGGCTACTTATGCTTCTCTCTTCTCAGAGATGTTGGTGGAGATGAAGACAACCAAACCAGAGGGCTTAGCCACTTTTCTCTCAAGACAATCTTGGGAACTGTCCAAGAGGCTGAGGTGCTAGCTGTGACTTCCTGGGAGGCCCAGGCCATACTCTAAGATCTGTCAGTACTGTGATGTCCACTAATGGGAGCACTGCACTGGGTCAGGTCTCTGGTGGCCAGGTATCTGAGATGGGAGTGGAATTTGTTCCCACTCTTAGAACCAGTTTTAGTTACTTGTGTCAAAAGCAATTTAAGGAAGGAAGGGTTTGTCCTGCTGGTCACATTGACATTGTGTCTGCAAGCAGGAGAGAGAGAGAGAGAGAGAGAGAGAGAGAGAGAGAGAGAGAGAGAGA